>VXAL01004920.1:141460-220750 GCA_013399475.1 Chauna torquata
TTTTTAAGAAGGAAACCTTCAGAAGTGGCTGCTAACACTTGATCTCAGCATCCTTGGTACAGTGACAGCAGTCTGGGGCTGCAGATAGCCTGAAAAAATGGTTCCAACCCAGAAATGGTTCCAACACAGAAATGTTTTCTCTTTGTGGGATATTAGGCCTGAAACCTCCTGCTAGGAGGGCCTCTGTCCTCTTAGGAGTAGGCTGGTGTCAGGCACTCTGCAGTTTACAAACAGCAAATCTGGATAAGTTGCATCAAGAGATAGAGCCAATTACTTCAATCACTTGGCTATGTTACAGTAAAAGGAAAAATGGTTTCATATAGACAATCACCTTTCTAGCCTGCCATATGTCCCTTGCAAAATAATGAAAAGAATGAGGCAAGTTTTAATTAATAAAGATGTAAATAGAGATAGAAGGTGTGAATATAATTTCTTCACAGTTAATATGATGTTATTAAAAAAATAAATCTTGTCAGGAGAGCCTGATTTTGTTGGGAATTACGTATTTGTTTGATAAAAACTGTTGCATAGACGTAAAAGATTTGCATGGTTTAATGTGTTCTGTTTGCTGCCGTAGGATAATCTGAGTTTAAAAAAAAATGAGCAACTGCATGGCAAGGCTGCAAAATGAGCAATTAGTGTCAATAAAGCTCGCATAAGATGAATTTAGAACTTGCTAAATGGCAGATTGCAAAGCTGTTGCTAACATGAAATTTTCTCTGAATGAGTCTGTTTCTAGGGGCGTCCAATGGTGGTATGTACTAGAAACAATGCTGACCAACCAATTTCGTCAGTGATCTGGAAAAAAAAATATAACAGTCTTGTTGATTTAAAACAAATCTGTGAATATCACACATGCTGGTGGAATAGAAATAAAGATGAGGACATGGCAACTATATGGAGTGGTGATTGGGTGTATGGAGTCTAATCAAATAAAGATTTTTGATATGGCCATGTTACGTGAGCATAGACTCAGGCTGTATCTACAGAGCTGGGGAAGCAGCAACAACGAGAAGAATCTCGAGGTTGTCACAGTGCTGTACAAGCTCCCACTGTGTGATATTCTGGCGATGCAAGCAAATATAATGCCTAGCTTCATAACCATGAGACCAGCAAGTAGGAGTAGGGAAGTAATTTCACTGGAACTGAAATACCGCATGAAGTTCTGATGCTGGCACCTTGAAAAAGAAGTTGGAAAATGAAAAAAGTGCATAGATGATTTGAGGCCTGAAGAGTCGGCGAAAATGCTCTATTCTGAGAGGGCTTGATCTATTTACTGTAAGTAGCTTGATAAGAGCAGAAGTCAGGAAAAGGAAAAAGGGAAGACAGAGCACAGTAAGTGCTTAATCTAGTGAGAAGAGTGAAACAAAAAACAGGAACAGGGGTTTAACAAGCTCAAATGTTGGAAGACAGACAAGGTTGTAATAAAACAAGATGTAGTTTTTCAATCATGCAGTTTGAATTTTTAAAAGAAATTACAAAAGGGGAATGGTGAATCTGTTTCTGCATCTTCTTTGGCAAGAAGAAAATATTTCGAAAAATAGGTTTTAGTTAGCCAGAAGTCACTTGGTGCAGTAGAGGAAAAACTTCTTAAACTGGCTGGATTGGGCTGGAATGGCAACTTTTGTTATGTAGACATACCAAAGACAGAAACAGCAATGCTGGTATCAGACAAGAGCTGATTGAACAGAAAAGAACCACCATGACACCTTCCCTTCTATCCCCCTTATGTCTCTTGGAGATGATCAATGGATGGGCTTATGAGGGCAATCTTATGTTTGCGATTATGTTTTTGGCTTACCTGCCTATAGTGTTAACCCACAACTGTGGGGCTGGCTGTGTTCTAGCAACACTGGTCATACTTTTTGTTGCATTCTGTATGGTTATCATAATCACAGTTCTTCTATTTCCAAAAGGAAGAGGGCCATGTCTGTCTGTTCCCAAGGACTCCTCTGCACAAGGAAGAACCATCAGGAAAACATCCTGCAAAAAAAATCTGTTTTCTGAAAGTTGGAAGTAAGAAAGAATTTGGGAAAGAGGTATGAGCCATTGTGCTTTCTCCCTGTAAGGATTCCTCCCCATAGAACTGAGACTGGCCTTATTACAGCCATCTCCAGCTGGCAGGAAAGTTATATATGAACTCAATAACAGCAAACATCAATGAAATGAGCCTTTAGAGCTACCCTTATGGTGTTTGACTCACCTTTATTGATGTGGTGAGATGCAAACTGCATTTCCAATTACAGCAGCTGATGGGCCTCAGAGCCAGCCAGGGGAGGCTGCCACAGGCCAGGGAGGACAAATTTAAACTGTTCCTGGGTGCCCCAAAATAACCTTTCAAGTGGCCATGGTTACAAGGGGGCAGGCAGAGTCAGTACCACTATGGATGCTACTCGCATTTGGAGTGGCACTTCTTAACTGCAGCTGCCCGACTAAAATGGGGATGGGAGTCATCTGCCTACATGGAGGTCCCCTGGGCTGCCTCGTGACAAGGAGAGGTCTCTGGTCAATTGTCAATAGAACCCAAAGCATGATTCAGCTCAGCCTTAAATAGGCATCTAAAATAAGACAGAAGTATGCTCCCTGAAAGTGCCTTCTTCTCTCTCTGTTGGCTGTGTAGGGAGCTTGCTAGTAGCACAGTTATAGATAACTGTGCTGCGGATGTCTGCCTGTAGTCAGCTAAAGCAGCTTTGGAGGTCTTGTGCTCTTACGGCCAACTAAATTTCTGCCATCTGTCAGTGCTGGGAAAAGGCCATGATGTGCCACGGTCACACTTGTCGTGTACAATGAAAAGGAGCAGATGTGATTTCATTGTCTTCCACATGCACAAAATGCACGTTCACACTGGCTGATGAGCACTTACTGCAAGATGCACATGGAGGCAGTCCAGGCTCTAGTCATCCAGCCTTTGTTAGCAATCTTTGAACACCACTTATAAGAGAGTGAAAGTAATTTCTGAAATTTTTCCTGCTCATTATGAATGAGGATTGATCCAGCATTGATATCAAAAGAGGCTCATTCCAATTAATAACTGGAAGCAAACCTAGAAAACCAGTTTGAACTTTGCACCAGAGACATATTGATAGTGTCATGGTACAGTTTTGCTGTGCTTTCTGATTATAAACTACATCATAAAGTTAAGGTGGGGCTGCCATATTTCCAGAACACAAATGTCACCAGTGGCATTAGCAGATGGCTGAAGAAGGAGCAATGAGTTAGTTTCTGTTGCAGTTCAGTGCTAGGAGGTGATAATAGCATCGCTGCAAAGTTTGCACAGAGCTCTTGGATTATCTGTGCTCTGTGAGATGCGGCGCTATTTTTGAAAGCCATGAAACTAGTCAAGTGTCTTGAAAGTATCTCTTTATTTCTTTTATTGGGAAAAATATACTCTCATCAGAGATGGACTGTGAAGCAGTAAGACAGAAGCCAAGATTAGTTCAAGATTCCTGGCATTTGTAGTAGTCAGATAAAATTTTATTTGTAGGAAACTATTCTCTTTCAAATTGAAGACTGTAGTTACTATATGATAGAAAAGAGAAAAGGAATTTGCACTTGACCAACAGAGCATAATAGGATACTAAACCAAGGCCCGGGACTTTCAGATTTACACACCTCAAATAAAAGATAAACTACCCAGTAAGCCTTTTAGAATGACAATAGCCATAAAATATTTACACAAATGCCTCATAAGTGTATATTTTATCATGTTGATCTGCAAACTTTGGTGGTCAGTTATGCTGTTCAGAGCTTGACTTGGGCACATTGGCACTGTAGGTGAAATGAGAAGAAGGTTTTTGAGAATCTTCAAATAAAAACAGAACACCAATGAATTTTTACATAAAAGAGGCTCTTAGCTTCCTAATACAGAAGTGACACAGGGCCTGAAATCAATGTTTTTCTCTCTTCCCAAGGTTCATCTTCTGTCTTCAGCTGAGATTCTTTCTTTCGCCAAGAATTGGCTTCATTGGCTAAGACCAAATGAAGAGTTAGTTGCAAATATCCTTCTTCTGTTGTCACATGCCACACAAGCAAGGAGATGCTGAGTGAGCTCCGTGCTTAAAAATTTCTTCATTTTCTGAGAGTAGATACAGAAGATGAGTGACAGAAAGAAGCCAAGTGAATATATTATTCCTGCAGTGAAATAAGGGTATAACCTGCAATAGTCACACTAGAGGAAAGCATCCTGTTGATGATACCAAATAAAAGGGGACAACTATATCTGGTACACTGTTATCAAGTACACTGTGTCTAACAAAAACATGAAGGAGGCCCTTTTGATCTCACGCTCTGTAAAGTGATAGCCAACCAACAGGCAATGGATGCTACACACAAGCAAATCAGCAGTGATGTGCAGGATCTGTTCTTGTGAGAGTGGATGTTGGACAGGGCCTTCTGACATGCAAGCAAAAGTGATTCATCAAAATTGCACCTTTGTGAATTGTGGAAGCTGCTAATGCAGCACATGTGTGTGGCCTTTACCATTTGAGTTGATTCTCAAACACATTTGCTGGAGTCAAGATGCTGCTACACATCCACAGTGCAAAGGTAAAACCTTTTTTTCCCTGGGAATTTTTTCACTTCTAGTTCATGTTCCCAAAGCCATGCTGTATGTGATTCCCACCTCTGCCATTTGCCCTCAATAGATTCTTCTCTCTCCCCCAACTTCTGCAACATCACTGCTGTGAGATCCCCAGCATGATCATACCCAGCATTATACTGCTCCATCTTACATTCCTGACTGCCAGTCACAGGAAATTCTCACATGAAGGAGGATTTGTGAAAAGACCATCATCTGTGCATGTTGCCTCTGACTTGTTTCCTTTTTTTTTTCTTTTCTTTTTTTTTTTTTTTTTCAGTTCCTGCTACAGATCCTTGCTGCTTAAACTCAGTTGTCTGCTGAATCTAATCTGCATCTTCCCCCTGCTCCTTGACTGAAGGTACCTTCAAAAATGCTGCTCAGCATGTAGGAAGGGAGACAGTTCCACCTTATTACCCTCTTTTAAAAGCAGTAGCTCTGTATGTAATGTTTTCTTCCCTTTTAAGTCACTCCTTCCTTTGCAATTTGGGTGGACCTCATGTGTCAGACCAGATTTGGAACCTGGGACCTGGAGAGAAATGATGTTACTGTCACCTTCCTCCCTGACACCAAAATCATCTGTGCCTTGACCTGGAAAATTTATGTTCAGTATCTCGGTCAAATCCAGTAGATGCCTTCAGCCTGACTGTAAGCACATGTCCATTCCCAGAGAGGTAAGAGCTTGGAGGTAGGGGCCAGAGGATTCACCTCCCTGGCCTCATCTCTCTATCTGTCCATCAAGAGAAACCAGAAAGTCCCGCACTTGACTGCAGATTCGCCCCTTATACTGTGATTCCTGTCAGGTCAGCTGGCCTGGGTCTCCAGCTTCTCCCTTTAAAACCTGCCTGTTTCATCCAAGGGTTTGTTAGCTCAATGCAAATAAAAGTGGTCAGCACCTTCTTCAGATTATTTCTAATTTTTTCCTTCTAAAAAGGAACCGCCACTGATATCCTTTCACTTCCTAACAGTGCAGCCATTGCTGGCAGCCACTTCCTCAGAGCCATTGGTATTTCCATTGTGGGTGTGAGGGGATAACCATGCTTTTCAGTGTCACGTGGCTTGCAGCCAAGGTGGACAAATTTGCCTTCCAGCTCCATTTGCATGCTGAATCATCCATCACACTTTCGGGGAGCTGGGAACTGAGTAAAAAGGGGCAAAAAACCTGCTTATTGGGCTGCTCTGGGAGCAAATTTTTCCCTGTAAGAAAGCAGAGAAGATCCTGAAATGTGAAATGATCCTCACCGTTCCTAGTAGGGTTCACGGTGTACCTGGACTTTATTTTTAGCTCTCTGCCTCTTTTTTGGCCATTTATTATTTATCTCACACCTTGGGAGAGGTCACTCTTGCTCATCACTCTCTGAACTTTCACATAGTCAAGACTTCAGCTCATGCCTTTCCTTGCTTCGATTAGATATGGTCCAATAATCCTAACTGATGCTGGCAGACTCCCAAAGCTTGGCGTGCTAGAAAATAAGCTTAATGCCCATTATTTTATCCCAAAGGTACTTCAGGTTTCTATACAGCTTTCAAATTTGAGACTAGGAGGCATGAACAAGCCAGCTGATTAATTACTAGAGGTATTTTATACATCAGATTCCATTTTTCAGCTGCTAAAGAAGAAGGAAAATATCCTCATCTGACAGAAGCATGCCTATTTGCTCATGTGGCTACTTAGCATGGGAGCAGGCTGCTCTTTCTTTAAAAATCCTCTTAACAGAAACAAAAGGTTTTCCAGTATTTTTTTTCCTCCTTTCCCTGTATAGGAGAGAGTTATACCTTAAAAACTCAAGTATCTCATTCCCTCATGTGCGTGCATGGGAGAAATTACACTGCCTTTTCTTTAGCGGCAGCCAAGTTCTTTCACCCCAGCTTAGAAAATTGGCTTTGAATTTCTGGTGTCAGAAAGTAAGAGTACCATATCTGCCACAGCATGGAGGACACAACTCAGGGTGAATTCAGACGGAATTGTATTTTCTGGTATGTGTGACCTGCATGAAAGAGGAATGGTTTGTGGTTTACTCTGAGCCACCAGCTAGCCCTCAGAAGATTTACTTTACTTTTCCTCCCTGGTCTTTTACTACACAGTGAAGACTTAGTTCAGTGTCTGGGCTCCTCCAAAATCAAGTACTTTGAACCCATACACAGAAAACCAGAAGAATTCAAGCACCCCTTTCTTTTTTCACAGCAGATTCTTCTCTACTTAAAAGCACTGAGCCTCTGCTGAGTTGACTTTATTAAAACCATAAGAAATATCTAACTAATCTGAGGAAACAAAGAAGAATGAGCAGCATCACACTAAGGAGCAACATACCCACCCGCACTGTCCTTGCCAATGGCCTGGACAGGCAGGATGACCACCCAATGAATCAATGCGCTTTTCACATGTTGCTTTTATTTCACTCTGCTTAATTTGCTGGAGGCTAACAAAACCCCAGCATCAAATGAGCACAGCCAGAGTTCATCTTCACTAGAGGGAGGATGGCAAAGCCTATTTCCTGTTTTCCATGGAGAGATGCTAACCTATAGTCCCTGCAGTCATCGTCAGTCTCTGTGCTGCTCCCCCACTACCTCTGTTGTGGTGTCTCACTTCAAACTGCTCAGCCTGCCCATGCTGGTGGCCACCACAGCCCACCCTCAGCATTAGCAATGGCATGGTGGGCATCCCTCAGCACCTGCCAGGTTACCTTCAGAACTGCTGAGGTCCAAATCTCTCTGTCAAAACACAGGTCTTCCTGACTCCTACTAGTACTGACTTCATGGGGTTGGGGCACCCTGCTTCTTCTTGTAGGTGTGCTCTCTCTGCAGGTGCAGTCAGCACCTGCTGCCTTTCCTCCAACTCACCAGGGAATGCCACCCTCTCCCAGCAACCCCCAGTCCCAGGCTGAGGGATACAGAAGGAAAAGGGAGGACTATGCCTACAAAGGGTTTATCTGTGCCATTTCTCTAACAGCATCCTAATCCTTTGGGCAACTTCTTGCCATATTTCCCCATGGGTAGAAATTTTTAGCTGGGTTGTAAGAACATCATTATTTCATTAAATGAATTGGTTTTACTACCAAAGCAGAAGAGGTGGCAAATGAATGACATCTGTTAGTTTCCATCCCTGCATAATTCCCAAATGCTTAGAAGCTCTGAGTGAAGAAGCCAGCAGGCAAGGGGGCAGGGAAACTGAGCAATGCCATGAAAAATGAAAACTGTCTTGATACAGAACATTAGAGTATAATTGAAAACAGCTGCACTTTTAAATTTAATGCCCACCCTAGATACAAAATGAGAACAGTAGCATTTGTAATATAATAAAGCCTTTAAAAAGTCCTAACTAAGAGTGAGGAGTTAGATACCATTACAGACCAGGTCTGCCTACGGCTTCTGAAGGAAGGTACTACAACCACCTAACAAATGCCAGGTGATGTCATATCCCAACGTTTGTAAGAAAAATCAAATACTAAAAAGCTTAATACTGCAAAAGCTACACAAAGCTGCCCAAAAATGTTATGAATGAATAAATGTTAAAAGTTAGAGATCTCAGGAGAATAGATTAATGATCTATGTATAATACTGAGACGTGTTTAGACAAATCAAACACCTTAAAAATGAAATGAAATTATATAAATGCTTAAAATAAAAATAATAATAATTAAAAAAAAAGATTGCAGCAAAACACACACACCTCTCCACTGCCCCTGGCCAGCATAAGCGTCAAAAACCCATGCACTGGAAAACGAAGACACTGTATCCATATTTCAAGTGGTTTTACGACTGATGATGATGGATCCTTTCCTGGCTATGAGGAACGGTATAAGAAAGATCTAATTTTCTTTCATTTTCCTTGAGCATACAGAAAACAGGGCAATCAAGCATAGATAATATTGTCAGCAAGTGTCTTTTCTGAGTATTCAATAGGCCGGATCTTTAGCCTGTGTATATCAGCATAGCATCATTGCCTTTATATTAACTGAGCATCTGGCCCAATATATTAATGGTTCTGTTTTTTATTCTTTTTAAGTAGCCATTCACATGTATTATAGCAAAGAAATCCCCAAAAGAGCTGTTTTAAACCAATGGACTAAAGCAACCCACCCTATAGTGGAAAAATACCAGAATGGTGTTAAAGGGCTCCAGAAGCAACTCAGGTAATTCAGCCTCTTTTGTTTTGTTTTGTTTTGTTTTGTTTTTTTAAGAAAAATGAAGATTCAAGGCATGGCTTATTTTATCTCAGCCAGGACATGCCTGCCTGCTTTTGCACCCCCAACCTCTGTGCACGCATGCCTCTGTATACTAAACAAAATCCAGCAATAATATTCAAAATCAATTCCAAATTATGAGAGGACCATAGGATTGCCTAAATTAGATTAGCCATCAAGCAAGCTTGTGTCTAATCCTTTACTTGGTTTCTTCTATTGATCACACTATTTCTTGTTTTGGTGCTATCTCCAAACATAGTCTAAATATAAAATGCTGTACTTGGTGGGAACAGGTGAGGAAGCTGGGGTGGAGTATAGGGGTTGCTGTGCTTCTTGTTCAGAAACCACTAACTTGATATGTTCTTGTCCATCTCATTGCATCTTGGACCTGAGAACATGTCCTCCCACATGCCCTGAAACCTGCCTGTTTGGAAGCCATAGCATAATGTCTAGGAATTAACCCTTTTGTTAGTTTATTGGATATTGAAGCTTGCCTCAAAAATCCACAGTTTCATCTTTCTCTCCTGTTCATTATCTACTTAACTATTGGCTGTACCTTGGCGCTCCTGTCCTTCAGTCCACTGGAAATTCTTCTGCCCTTAATGAGGTGTCAAAAATGATTGATAATGCCTCTGTAATTATCTTTGTCTGCTCTTTAAGAACATTCAGGTAAGACTATCTGTCCTTGCTCATATATGAGCATTTTGTTTGTCACCATCATTCTCTTCACTCCTTTTCACCAGCCCAAGCAACTGCTTCCTTAATTGTTGTCTCACTTTCTCACCAACTGGATTGAAAGTACAGCTCTGAATAGAACGAAAGAAATTCTGTGCTTGCACATACCTTGCTTGTGCAGCCTCCCTAAGGTCAATGATAAGTGCAAGATACAAATCAGAGCACACATTAGCCTTAGAGAAATGTACTCTTGTATGCTTCAATCTATTACTCTTATTTAGTGTCTGGGTGCCAAATTAGCTTTGAATCTTGTACTTTCATCTGATGTGCCAGTCTGCAGGCCAAGTTTCTGTATTAGCAGCCAGTCTACCCTTTGATAGATGCAGTTTCACTCCTGAAGGGTTTTGTCTGAAGTCCATGCACAAACCAGATGGTAAAGTCATATTTACAAAACAGGACCTTAATTTTGTGTGCATGGAACGCTCTAGAGCACTGAATTTGCAATGAAAAGATAAAATTATTTGCTTTCGAGGTAGGTAATTGTATCCATTTATAGAGATTATGGCACCTAGGAAAATATGATTACAAATTAAGTCAAAAGCAGGAGTGGGGCTGATAAAACCAATTTTCACTGAAAAGGAAATTTAAAAGAAATGTAGATATACAGGATATCAGAAAAATTATTGTGGGTTTCATCTTCATAAGACAGTGGTAGAAATTCAAATAGACACAAATCCATTTACCTCAATTTCCCTTGGCTATACGTAAGAAACTTATGATTGTATCTCCCAACCCCCCCCCCCCCCCAGATTTTTGTAAGTGTTATTTGTTGTTTATCTGAAATGACTGAAAAATTAAAATATTGACGCTGAACAGGGAACAGAATGTGATGTAATTTTACTAAGCGTCAGGTTTAGTTCTTAGGAACTCATTAGGATTCTTTCCATTGACTTTAGTGCACAAAAGCATCCATCCAAACAATGTGTCCATGCATAAACATACAAAGATATATGTAGTGGGTTCTTCATCCTGGTACTACAGAGAAGGCTTCACTGATCATGTCTATCCTGAGACATGTATTCAAATGTATTCCCAAGAAGGGTCATCTCACCCTGTTTTAAATATTTATAGCATAGACATTTATAATAAACAATTCACTGTAGTCTTCCTCCAGTCAATGGAGTGAGACAGGCAAGGCCTGTCACTTAGGCATCACTTCCAGAAGAGGAGGAATCATTCCCTAAACCACCTCTTTCTCTCCTACTTGGGACATAACTCCGTTTGGTCAAAGGATTCCTACAGAGCCTTCCTTCTCTGTATTCATGTGGATTTGATCTAAAATCTGAGATGGTCATATGGAGACAGGATTTTCTTTGGTTGTTTCAAAAACCTGGTCAGGGTCAGAGGAGACATCTGGACAGAAGGCTAATGGTCTTCTTTTATACTGTTTTACCTTGGGGGAGAATAGGAGTGGTAAGAGACGGAAATACAGCTGTTAGCATCCTTGTTGCTATTCTAAATGGTAATCACTACTACAGCATGTCCTGCTGTTTCTTATGGCTCAAGCATACACAGGAGTTTATTAGATTGATACTTTGCTACACCCTTTTAAGATCTGTTTTTGCAACTGAGATGGCGCATTATGAAGAATGGCTGCAGTTTCACTGCCATCGTTATTTTGTTGTAAATTCAACCGCATCATCCAGCAATTGAGTTTCCTGATTTGGATTCCTGAAGGTTTTCAAGGTTCTTTCAACCTATCAGTCAAGCTCATGTACATACACAAATCTGTTTCTGACCGCCAGCACAGATCATTGTGCACCCTGTACTTCTGCCCCAGGCATATCCCTAAGCTCCCTTTCTATCTTAAGCTGGACACCCCAGCACAGATGAACTCTGCAGTTATTTTAACTACCCAGTCAGTAAGCAGAGAAAGCTTTAGCGTTGGCACCAATGTGGATTTTGGACATACCATTTTTTCCCCTGGAACTGGAGAAAGCACATTAAACTCTCATTGTTGATTGGAAGGATGCCACCCTGAAAACACTGTGCTGCTACGCAAATCACTCTGCATAAGCAGGGGGACCTGCTCAAAGTGATCAGCTTTCAGTTTGATAATTTTTGTGATGGTGGCAATGAGCTTTATAGCACTCATCCATGCTTAAAACATAAACACACTTATCCTAGACGCTGAATAGGAGTGGTCAGATGATTCTTGACATATCCAGTGATGTTGATATGTATAAAGAAAGGCCAGAATATTGTGTTCACATAAAGCCGGGCATATGAACATGTTATTTCAGGGCAGACATTTTAAATACCACTTTTATACACAAGCTGGGTGGTGTTTTTTCATCTTTTTTTTTTTTTAAGTGCAGAAATACCCAAATGAACATTGAAACTTTCAAATCACTTACTAATGCTTTCTTTGTTCGCTTCAGTTCTTGCTCTTGAAACAGATATCCTGGGAGATGGGAGATCTGTCCTTGTGTTTTTTGAGGAGATTTAGATACATATGAGAATAAGCATGAAGAGCCAGTACATATTAAATGGGTGCTCATTATCTTCAATAAAGGCAAAAATTTTCTGGAGCATTTTAGCCAAGAAGGCTGAATTATTAGAAACCGAAGAAATTCCAAGTAGGAAGGAAAAAGATACTCATAAGAATATAACAAATTCTGCCCCCTTTTGCCACACAGTCTGAAACAACTACAAACTACCTCATGTTTGCCACTGGCCATAACACCCATACAATTACTGCAGGTCCCCTGCAGTACGGCAGCTAATGAGGTGCTGATAATGTATGTTCAGCAAGCACCACTTCATTGAATGTGAGATTTCAGGTCCTCTCGCACTGAGGCCACCTGCGCAGGGAAGGTGGCTGCCTGGGGCACAGCTACCCAACCTGCTTCTGAGCATCGCCTTGGCCTCTGGTTTTCCTGCGATGCTGCCACTGCAGCTCTGTGGACTTCCCAGGCTGGAGTCCTCTGTGAGTTATTAGCTTGTATAGATATATTCTGAGATGCAAACATAGAGTTTCCTCTCTGCTAATTGCAGAATATTTAGCTTTTGGCAGATTGTTGCTGCAAAAATGGCTTTTGAAGCATTAGCAGTAGAGTAAATAGCGCTGAAAAGGCAAGCGTCTTACCCTGAAAAAATAGCATGTTATTCAACTATCGTGTGACTGAATGTTTAACTTCAACACTTTCTTGTTTTAATTAAACATGCCCCATTCGTTCTTTCAGGAAGAGAATGTCAGCTAAGAAGCATAATGGTAAAAAAAAAATTAATTATTCAGATTTGCTGAGGACAAAGAAAGATTTCTTTCTCAATCAATTTACAGTGAGTCAGTCTGTCAGGGCCAAGAATTAGCACTAAGTGAAAAGAAACCTGAGTGGGTGATTAACAGGAATAACAGCAACACCAGCAAGGGGAGCTCAAAATGCCAGAAGCATAAATGTTCTTCTGGTGCTTTCGTTGTTCAGACTGGCTGGAAAATTAGAGCAGCGCACTTTTTCTACAGGAACTCAAAGTGAACCATTTATCCTTGCCACATAACTCATGCTAACCTTACTCTCAAGTCCTAATCTTAGGCACATTAAAATAAATAAGGTCTTTTCATTCGCATCAGTGAATGCTGCATCAGACCCTCTGTCCTGAGGAATGGATTTTGAGGAGAGAACTCCTCTTGCTTGTTGAGATGCCTGGCTTTACTTTTGAACTGAAAAGTTTCTGGTACTAGTGGGAGGTGACTACTTGAACTATGTATCTTTCTTCAAGACCACATGTTTCTAGTGTGTTTCCCCATTAAATACGGAAAGGACCTCTCAGTTTTTAAAAGGGCAGTGTTTTTGGTGTAAGCAGATATCTGTTATGTTAGAAGTCGGATACAGAAAGGATACAAAACCAAAATTATAAAAATGTTAATGAAAAGTTCACAGTCAAAATTGTAATTGTGTTACATTATTGCTGAGAAACAGGTATTTCAATTCAATGTTCCTAACCTGCCAAAATCAGCACCGTATCTGGGGTGAAGGCTTCAGCTATCACTGGTAACATTTTATATACATTACTACTATTTTATTCTTATTTTCCTTGTTGTCCTTTATCATGGTATTAGACGTTCATTTCATTGCGGGATCCAAGAATTCATGCTAAGTCTGGAACAGCTCAAAATCCACAGGAATGATACTTTATAGTTAAAGTAAGGCAGAACCAAAGACATAAGATATCCTTGTTTTGATCATGGTAAAATACAGACTAAATACTCATGTGGAGAACTCTGAATCTTGAATAGCCTGCTATTATTCAGATTATACATGCTAGTACAATAGCAGATTTTTGGGGACAGTTTCTGTTTCTAGAACTGTAAATGTCTTTGTGCATATGGAATTATCCCCACTATATCAGATGATTGGAAACATATTTAAAACCAACCATACTTGTGAGTGATTCTGGTTTTATGCTGGTACAGATGCATCAGTGGATGCTTATTTTTAAGGATGAGCTATAGTAATCAAAGAAAGAAAAAAGTACACTGCACAAATAAAGCCATACATGACAGATAATTAGCTATATTAGAAAAGGTCAGATTATGATAAATCCTACACATATGCCAAAATCTCCAAATACCTATTCAGATATTAATCAAGTACTCCATACAGACGACCCTTGGCTATTACACTTGGCAGTACAAACTCAGTAACTCAAAGAGAGTATTTCTGAGGGTCGGATGCTCTCTGCTTTAGTTCCCTTCACACTCCTGTCACAAGCAGACAGTCCTAGTGAAGACAGAGACAAGAGCCACATCCAGGGCTCTTGCCCACTCCTCTGGCATCTGGTCATGTTTAGCTGGCAGACACCTTGTGAATTAAGGGGTTTCTGTCAGCCCTTTAAAAAAATGCAGGAGCTGGAGATTAGAAAGGGAAGGCAGCCCTTCTGGTGCTAAGGATCCCTCCTGGAGTTGGGCAGAACTTGGCTTTCCAGTAAGCACTCTTTCAAACATCATCATTTTGCTCTCAGCAAAGGTTGCCGAAGTAATACATGGGTGCATGGCATTCAGAGGAAGATAGGATCTTACCATTAATCACCTCATTTAAAATGGAAAGTATCCTCCTTATGTGCAAGAGGATTTTTGCCTTGGCCAGGGTCAACCCACAGGTCTCCTGTTAACATTTTCTGCTCAATTAGTTCTTTCAAGGGATTATTGAACCTACACAGACATTGTGTAATTTAGGTTAAATCAGGAAATAGTATAATAAGAAGCAGTTACACAGGGAAGGGAAGTCAAAAAAAAAAAAAAAGCAGCAACAGGAACTCAGAAAACATAAGGATATAAATAAAAGGACAGGTGCTATCTTCAGTCATGTAATGTGATGGGGACTCAGTAATTGACCTAAAAATAGAGGTGACTAAAAGAAAACACTCTGAAAAGCACAGTAGAGGCCATAACCTCAGATGGTGTAATTCAACGTACTTGCACAGAAATCAGTACAGAAGTGAATCACTACACCCGAATAATGACTTACATATTTATAGAAGAAGTGACAAAAATAGCACTTGTCAGAAAACATTACTCAAAGCTACAGAAAAATGCTTATTGATGTAGACCACATTCTGTGAACAGAGCTGTGATTACTATATTATGCTTACAGTAAAGGCAGCCGATGCAGAGACTGGGTTAATTTTAAATACAAGTTAAGCAAGAAACATTTGGTAGCTATGATACAGATGGTAACAATCCTAAAAAAGAAAGGATCATGTTTATATTTTCCTCCATGACAGTATTTTTGGAATGACAATGGCTAAATCAGAACAAATAAGTGGATCATGCTGAGCTGGATATATATCTGATCAGATTTCAAACTTTGCCAGTTTTGCCTTGGATATAATTATCTCAGGCTCTGTAGAATTACTGAAGGAATGTTACTTATCAGAGGCAACTGCTGATTTTAAAGGATGGGCATTCCACAACAGTCTATGGACAAAAGGACACCAAAAGGCCATCTCAAACAACCTAAACCTGAATTTCATCTCTCTTGCTTTGAAGTGAGATATTAGATCTCAAATTTTCCCTGTTGGAAAACAGCTCTGCTCAGCTTCTTTTGGATCCTATCCTGGGCAATTTCACTGTTGTAAAACCTCAAGATACAGAATAGATGAAGAAATGCTGGTTTTCTCTTTGGTAGATTTTTTTTTTTTTCACTTGAATATAAATGTTTCATAAAGCAGGAGAAATTCAGCTCCAAGAGGAGTAAACAGAAGGAGAAGACTGCTTTCTGGCTGGTGTCATGCCAGCCAAGAATACTGCTAACTCTGTGGTTTAATCACTGACATTTTATGCAATGGTCTATAATTAAAAGCAGAGTTTTCACCCAAAATGCATCTTATGCAAGCAACATATGTTTTGTGCAATTCAGCTTAACTGTTCCAACCAACTGAAGGAGTAACTTCATTCCTGGAGATCTGAGACTGGACTGTTTCCTTACAATGCTGTTATGCTTCAGGAAGCCAAGCTCAGCATTATCCTTGCCACCATCGTAAAGAGAGAGAGCAAAGCCCTTGTTGTTGCAAATCACTGTGAACTTTCACAGTGCTGCACAGATTTAAGCCCACTGAGACTGTGACTCCCGTTTAAGCAGGACCATTTGACTGCTGAGACTTCGTGCCGCACAAGGATAATTGCATCCAGAAGTGGTTCTCTCCCATAGTGGCTAGCTGCAAAAACCTGTAGCAGAGTCAGCTCCTCAGGTGCCTTTCTGGGTCATTGCATCCATTTTGCACATTCATAGGTGAGCTGTCTTGTATGAACCATTTCGGAATGGTGTACTTCAATACAATGGAGTAGTGATAAACGATAGAAAGTGCTCTATTTTCTGTTTTAATAATTCTGCCCAGACTAAGGAGTAATTCAATAGCACAAAATCACACTGTTTAATTCAAACTTTTAATAGCTTTGAAATATATTTATTCACAGAACAGAGTTCCAGCCTTCCTGAGGACAAATGAAAGCCGTATGGGTGTATTATTTCTAGAGGACTAGCACGGCCAGAAAGTATTATGGAAGCATTATGGTTATTGGCTTTAAATGGAAGCCAACAACTTTTTAAACCAGCCAACAGCTTTGATTCATTACACTTGATTTGCCTTTGAATAGTGTAAAATAAAATAAAACTAACGTATATGCCTTTAGGTTACAAGATGATTTTTCAGAAGAGCAATAGAGTAACATACACATGGTTTTCTTCAAACAGCAGAACAAAAAAAAAATGCAGGAAAATTTCAACACTACTCAGAGCTGTTTGGAAAACATCAACAACTTCTCCAGAAAACAACAACAACATCTCCTTTCACATCATTTTGAGCAAGCTCTACCCAAATGCTTGGAAATCTCTTTTAAGAGCCAAGCAGAGACTTGGCATGAAGTTGAATTCACTGCTGCAACATCATGAAATGGCATGCAATAGTATAATATAATAATAACCTTTCTTGTAATATTTTTCCTGGGGTTTGTTTTGCCCAGAAA
This sequence comes from Chauna torquata, assembly GCA_013399475.1. Classification (NCBI taxonomy): domain Eukaryota; kingdom Metazoa; phylum Chordata; class Aves; order Anseriformes; family Anhimidae; genus Chauna; species Chauna torquata. The sequence goes on from VXAL01004920.1 coordinate 158,421, forward strand.
TGTCCTAGGGATTTTTTCATGTTTCCCTCTTAATCTGATATACTCTACTGAGGCTATCTGTGACCCAACTACCTTGTTATCCATCAAATGTGTCACCAGCTGTCACTGCAAGGATCACAGGATGGCACCACGTGCTAATGAGAAGTCTGATATGCAGCAAAAATATATTGATGGTTTGATTATTTGTATTTAAACATTTTAGAAATATCTGAAACCACGCAGTAAGCCACACACTGTGCCACCACTTTCTTTACTACATCCTATTAATGCAGCACTTCGTTCAAGTTTTGTACAAAGTGAACCTGTACATACATACATGAGTATACTTTGCCTTCTGTGCCCAAGAGTCTTCTTGCTCCTTACTGGAACTTCTGCTCTTAACCCTGTAAGCAGTCATGAGAAATGGGCTGAGGATCTCATAGTGACATAGAAATGCTAGGGAAGCCTCACAGTGTGTTTATTTCTCTCCTGGTAGAGGCAGGGGTGTCTAAGACTCTGCAGTGATAACAGATTGCAGAGCAAGTCTGTGGCAATGCACCATCCGATTAGCAAATCTGTGCAAAATTTGGTTAATAATAGGCAAACTCTTTGTGATCATTTTGTGAAAAACATCACAGCTGGATTGTTTGAAATCCCACTTATTACATATTTACCAGTCTGTGTGTTGTCCATATTGACAGAAAATCCTGTCTTCAATATTGACATTGGACTAGAACAAGGTGGTTACCTTGTGAAGGGGCCAGTGGAGCTGGTGATGTTTTGAGACAGGCTCTTAAAACAAGAAGTTGATTAGTAACCCATGTTCTGCTGCACTGGTATCAGTGCTAAGATCATGATGAATGCTATTTGCTCTCAAAAGCTGAAAACACTGCATTCTTTTAAACAACAACAACATTGTTTTTAGCTGTGATGATATAAGCCCCCTGGCAAGGTACGTAGGAGGAGCTGACGTTTTTGTAGGCTAACTGACATAACTAGAAGAAAAACAAACAACTATTTCTGCAGTTTCTGCAATTTGCAAAAGCGTGTCTGTTGGGTGTCCCGTCCCCCACCCCCCTTCTTTTTCTCAGCTATATCCACAAGTTTAAGAAATGACAGTACCTTTCCACTTTTATAACAGGCACACTAACAGGTGAGAGAAAGTGCAAATGTGCTTGAAGACTTAGAAAAATGTAAGATCTTTGATAATTTAATTCAAAACCAACCAGCCAACCAAAAATCCTTGTGTAAACTTAAGTGTTTTTATGGCACACAGAGATGATTAGAAGGATATATTGCATTCTCCTTTACATAAAGTTTTGCACTTGCTTTGCTCAGCTGCACACCTGTAACCAGCAGTGGGGCACCTTAGCAGATGTTCCCAATATTGACAGGTCTTAGCTGAGGGAAAACAGTTTAGATGGCCGAGTACATTAGGGGACTATGTAATATATAATTTACCTTAAACCTAAGATTCTGCTGTATTCTGGAGTATAGGCTTTATTTTGTTTCCCCAGTTGTTTTCCCAGGATAAATGCAAAAACAAGAGATGAAGGTGAAATAGGAGACTCATACAGCAGGTAGCAAGCCTCAGAAGTTTGTCTCTGAGCAAAGAAGCCATTCTGTCATCAGCTAGTTTTGAAGAGCTTGCAGATGCACAAATTGATCTTCATGCTGAATTCTATGAGCAAAATGGAAGCAGTTCAGTACGTTACATACTTCTAAAGCTAGACATTCCTGGCCAGCTGGTTAGTGCAGACTCCATTAGGATATGATCTGACACCAAGACCTTTAGTTGTAATGAGCAGCCAAGCATTCAGATACTCTGAACCCTTAATCCTTGTTTGAGTCATTCAAGCAAATGCAGATTTCCCCTGGAGACAGTCCTGAAAAACACAATCCAAAAGCAGTGTCCTCTCTTTAAAAGTGGTTATTAGCAAGCTGCCTGCCTTTTAGAGGTGTTCTTCAGGTCTTGTTCTCACAATGCTGGAGCTTCTCTAACCACATGCACAAAAAAGTATAGTAACCACATCTCATTTAGAGAACAACATCCTCAAAGCATGCAACTCCTTTTACAAACACGCTTCCTCTTATTATGGATGTGATGTGAATAAAGAACAAAGACCATTTTGCAGAGCTTGGATTTGCACGTATCTTCAGAGTGCTCCCCAGACCTTAGTCGCTGCTGGGGGCTTGTCATTGCTCTGTACTGATCCACTCTCACTTTCAGCAATGTAGGAAAAAAACAAACTGAAGTGGAAAGGGAAGGAATGTTTGACACAAACATCCTCACATCTGGGGGTGTTCAAGAGATGAACTACACGAGCACCATACCAGCCCCATGCATGGTGGGGAAGGGTCAGGGCAATGGGGCAGGAGCAGCACCAGCTCTTGCTGATGACCAGGTTAACAGTCATCAGTGCTGCCTGGCAGAGCCCAGCCTGCACCTTGACCCTGCCCCAGCTGGAGCTAGAAAGATCGGTTCCTATCTACTTGATTCCTGCCCCACTGGCAGGAGTATCCCCACAGACCCTCACTCAGCAACTGTGACCACCATAGCTCCTAGATGCAGCAGGCGAAGGAGGGATCCTGGGCTTGGCTTCACTCTCCCGGGCAGCCCTGCACTTTTGACTTGCTTTTATTATTTCATGACAGCAACTTTGATTTCTGTCCTTTACCTTCTTCCTAAACAGGCATTTATAAACTTTGGATCTTTATTAAGAAGATCCTAAAGGAACGTTGTTCTTTAAGACAAGTTTTCATCCCCCTGACTTCCAAAACAGTCTGAATAATGCAGTTCTGAGTCTCCTCATTAAGGCCAGATTTATAAAATCATAAGCAATTTTTTGCTTGAGTTTTTGTAAATCTGGTCTTAATTCAGATACTTAAAGCTGGAATGCAGATCAGCTTGGAACTTTGGGAAATTAAAATAAATTAGAGCAGCAGATAAAACCTGTACACCAAATATTCCTTCCATTGTAGTTGATATGAGAGAACATATTTATTTTGTATGAAGCTTATTTCCCTGTCTATTTGGTGGATAAATTACAGCTGCTGGATAGAGAACAGATGAACAGTTTAAAGCTAAAATCATCATTATTTTATTTTACTTTTACCTTAGACCTATCTGAAATATCTTGAGTTTATTCTTTCAGTCTTTCCAAGCCTTGATAAAGGATACGTCAAGGGTGTTTATTTTGAGTTCTTGCATCTCCCTTAAGAAGCAAGATTTTTATTAAAGAATTTAAGATCTCTTTTATCTGGCATTAATTAGTCACTGAAGAGAATTACATACTAGAACAGTTTGAAGTAGTCTGAACTGAAAAACTTTTCCTGTCTCTTACTAAACAACGTCTCAGTTGGCTGTGGCAATTCACTTCACTATTTCTCCAGTCGCTGTAGAATTTTGCAGTCCCAGTAAGACTTCAATTTCAAAAATGAAAAACAGAAAACAGGCAAGGAGAGGGGAAATAAAACTGAGCCATCTATTTTCTGAACACCTGTCCAGGCATTCTCCATACATCTTTTCCTTTACAGGTGACCTTTACCAAGGCACATTTGTCTAAAAGTTGAGCAACACTCCTGTATTTCATCTGGAGTTTCTCAGTATTTGTTGATATCACACACTGCAGCAGACAGCTCTCCCATCCACAACATTCACGTTTAAGAATGATGAGGTCCAAGAAGATGCAGGCAGCAGGCAACAATGGTTTACATTTACAGTACTCGATTATATTTCATGGAATTACGGTGATAACAGCCCCAGAAAAATTCTCATTTCCTTGACAATGATAAGGATCATAGGTAGAGTTGGCAACAGTATCTAAAACAAGTTATATATGCCTGCAAAACAAGGTTACTTTTAAATGCAGAATGACTGCTTGCAAACTATTCCTCTGTAAATTCCTCATAGAAGCAAAAGACATAATACTGGAGTCATAACCACTACAGTTAATTCACTGCTGTTTCAAAATTACGGTTTTTAAGTTAAGCGAAAGCCTGAGACTGATATTTTAGAAGATGTGTAATTCTTTTAAATCTTGTTGGGCGAGCAAGGTACTTCCAAAGTGGTAGAGAGGTATGTCTTGAGTCAGCTGGAGAACATATTTGCAATTTAGCATGAAAGGTACAGCACCTCAATTTTAGAAACTTGCTAATCAGACCCCGGCTAACACCACGAATTGAAAAAAAGTCCAGGGAAGATTTATCTAGGAACATGGTAGGAAGGGGTGAGGGAGTAAGAAACCGGGAGAAAAATATCAGAAAATACAGTTCAGTACAAGTCATTTTGCACTCACAAGATACCACTCACCCTGCCAAATACGTAACTATTCACACACACACAGACAGACAAACATATATGTATGTATATTCAGGTGGACTAATTGCACCACTGTCAGTTTGCCAGAGGATAAATCAATAGCAGAACTAACGTGGTCATAATAAGCCTTCTGAATGCACGCAGATTTCTCACTTTTTCTGCCTCCATGTCTTTGCAGTATACTAGCATGCTTTTACAAGAAGAAGGAGCAGAGGCTCAGGTCTTCATCTGCCCCTGGTACTTTCTAGTTAGATTATAACTGCTCTTTACTAGCCTTGCTTTACTGCCCTTGCAGTGCAGCAAATGACATTTTTAATATTGTACCAGATTACTCTAGAGAAAAAACAAAAATCCTATTGGCCTTCACAGCCTTTGGGCTACAAGCCAGGAGCGCTGCTGCCTTTAAGGTGGGAGATGAGGTCCTGTAGAGTCTTCTTGTCCTTCTATGCACTGATGAAATTATATGACCTTTTCAATATTCACTGGCGATCATAATTAAAATGAGATTCACTTTGTTATCTACCAAGCCTTGAAGCTTTCATCGTTTGAGTGGAAGCACAAGTCCCAATTCTTCTTGTTCTACTTATCCCTGACAGCTTAAGTTTATGCTGACAGAAACTTGTCCCAACCCAAGCCCTTGTATCAATATCTTATCCTCTGATAGGAACTCCTAGGCACAACTGAAGTAGGAACAACAAGCAGCTTTAAACCAGCTGGGCCAAATATCCCCCCCCCCCCAACTACCCTAGATTGATTTCTTTCCCTCATGCTCAATGAAGATGCTGGCAGTTAGAAGTGTGTTCTGTAGGAGGACCTTCTTCACAATAAATCAGAACAGCTCCTTTGATTTTAGTGGAACTACATTAAACTTCTGCACATAAGGATCTGACTCTTTTCCCTTATATCCAGGAAATCAGGACAGCAAGAGTAGGTGGTGTCCCAGTGTATGAATTTTTTAAAAGGACAGACAAAGTGGGGAGAAGCATGAAAGAGATGACTTGATTTATATAGCCTGCTTCCTCCTTCACTACATCTTCTCTGTGTATCCAAAGACATGTACAGCTGGTTTAAATGCCCTTCTGAGAGAGCAGAGCATGAACATTATTTATAATTCACTGCCTGAAAAGAGAAATCTCTCTCCTCTTTGGAGTTGATGAGGGTCAGACAGGAAAGAGCCAAGCATCAGCTGAGCTGCTGGGGTGGCTGATTGACTCGGCAGCCACCACAGGGTCTGGCAGCTCATCCCTGCCACCCTGCTCTTTGGGAACCAGCCTTGCAGTGGCTGGGAACGGGGCAGTCAGTGGGATGTCTCCTACCGACCCAGGTCCCCATGCCAAGGAGGCCTCAGTACCTGCAGCTGGTGAGGGAGAAATCCCCTGGCTGGGCCAGGTAGGACTGTGCAACTGATCTCCTTCATCAGGAGCATGAGCATCCTAACATCCCTTTCTCCCAGCATAGCCTTGCTCCCAAAGAGAAGCAGTGGCGATGTTGTTATGGGAGGTGGAAAACAAGTTAAAGCATCAGCAAGGCTCATGGTGACTGAATGGGGGAACTCCTTCTGCATACCCCCTCCCTCCCCAGCAGCTCTGTGAAGGAATGAATATCCCCACACAGAGCAACCTCACCAGGTATTCATCTTACCTCAGCCTTTCCCACCCCTTCCTTGCAGAGAGCTCAGGGCTTCTCCCATATACACACTACTAGGTTACAGGGTTTTTCTGACTTTTCCAGGCATTCCCATAACCTCATGCATCAAATCAGCTCCTCCTTCATCCACCCCAGCTCCTCCTTTATTCCTGGGAGCACAAGGACCAGAGTCCCACCACCCCTTACCCTGCCCAGCTGCCTGACCACTTCTTTCTCACAGGAGATGAAGTCTATACATGGAAATGGGCAATGTCTTACAGACAGGCAGTAGTTTGCTGTGCCCATGTTGCCACTAAAGGATACAGAGAACCCCCTGAGTGCAGCTGTCAGGTGAACAAGGAATGTTTTCTTCAGAGGCAAGTGCCCCATGGTTGGGCAAGGATGCGTAGAGAACTTGGGAAAGCGGCCCTGGGTGAAAGCGTCCTGGCAGGCTCAGACACGACACTTAACATGTAGTAATTAAGTGCGTCTGCATTAATGCAGTGATAAGAAATTATTTAATTACTGTGCCTTCATTTTTACAGAAAAGGTTCCAGAGTTGGGCAACTAAGAAAATAGAAGATTTTTAAAATAATCAAGAAACTTTTGTATCAATACTGGAGCAGCACATGATCATGGCAGGCACCCTCTGACCCTCTCCCCACCCACTGCTACAAGCCTGTGGATAGCTTCCCCAGGATATTGCTGCCACCCAAGCCCATCATCTATATACACACTAACCCACAATGCAGGGCATTTTAACTCCCACTCTGCTACCAGCAAGACCAAGCTGAGTCACATGAGACTGCACCCCTGCACGTCCACGCATGTGGACAGGAGGCTGGAAGAGCTGAAGTCCATGGGTCATGAGTCAGTGCAGTTTTCCACAAGGGGAAAGAACTGGTGTTTCAAACCAACTTCATCAGGAACAGTTTCAACAGGTGTGCATTGAGGGGTGCCATCTGCCCAAATCATCAGTGAGATCATGCAGCACCTTTCGCAGGCATCTTCTCAGTTTGTACTGAAAAGCTGGTTCTCTGTTGTGCTCCTTCCAACACCTGCAGCAGGAAAAGCATGCTGTCAGACACCTAATGCTGCGCTCACGTATCGCGAGCAGTCATCAGCCATACATCTCTATCAGCTAAAGCTGACTGCCACACCTTTAGTCATCGCCTTGTTGTGTCATAACAAATCTACCAACATCAGAAGGGAAAGCATTTCAACACTGATTAAAGACTTGGCTGCAGGATTTTCCAAACGTAAAGTGTATTTAATCATTGCACTTCTGTGGGTTTTCAGCAAAAGCAGCTCAGCTATGTATGACTCACTCTTCTCAGCCCGAACCATTTGTTCTCTGTGCTAAGTATGGCATCTATTTACTGAGGCGGTCAGGGGCCAGGCATGAAATGTGTGTCAGGTCTCCTCAGGTCCACAGTTATGTACTGTCAAGTTTTTAATTGAGGTAGTTTCCAGGAAAGACCTTTCCTCCACCCCCCGAGGAGAGCCTGAAAATTCAGAGCTTGTTTCTTCCAAGACAACTTTTTGCTCACCTCCACAGTGCTGGTCACAGAGGACACAATGGTGCAGAACACCAGTAATTGAGGAAAAATACTGGAATACAAGTATTTAAACAATAATGATGGTTATTTCCAGAAGCATGCTGACTCCAGCAATTTTGCTATAAAGCGACCTTGTGGGTGATGCTGCTTGAACCCTTTACTGAAAGCTATTAACATGCAGTTAACCTGCTTAAATACTTTTTTTTTTACACTGAAAAAGTCTGCAATTGTACACATTCACTTGCAGATTCCAGAGAGTTCTGTGTACAGCCAGACACAAAAAGACACCTTCTGTCTTTTATCACACAAACAATAAAAAGTTAAGACAATTGCCATTCTTGTTGGCCACAAGCATAAGGAATGGTTAGTCCTTCATTGCCACTATGAAGTCTGAGGGTGTACCACTGCAAAACTGTGTGATACCATTATTTAGAGGTGAAACCCACATTAATCCATGAAGCACAAAAACAACCACCACAACAGTCACTCAGTTCACTCTCTATCAATAACTCATTTATTGGAGAAAAGCTGATCCCACTGAAGGCAATGGCAAAACTTCTGCTGTCTTACATGCAGCCCTGAGTACATTCCTGGATTTGGGAAGGAAGTCTGCTAACAAAGAAAGCATAATATCTAGTTGGGCCAAGAGTTTTTGTACATCACGATATTAGAACCCAAGATAGAGATTTCTTTTATTATATAAAAATAATTTTTCAACATTACAATTTACATCTAGTATGATGCTTCCAACTATATTTTCAGAGTTGTCACTGCTTTTGAAGAGATATAGATGTTTTAAGGTACTGCAGAGAGGTACTTTCTTTTGAAAGAATACTTTTATACTTTATCCAGCCCTTCTAAACAGATCATCTTTTTCTACTGCAGAACTTCAGAAATAATAGAATAAATTCCACTTTGTTCATTTATTGATCAGCCATTTAAAAAAAAATCTTGCATAGACATATATCTCATTACTTTTTGTAAAAAAAAAAAAAATCCTACCATATTCATCAGTTCAAGAATCTTGTAAAAACCATGAGAGAGAGCATCTGTGCTCATCCATGCATGCAATTCCCAGTGAAGTCCACCATTCACAGCAATAGGAAACAATTTTTGATAAGCGAAAACAAGTTTGTTGAAGACTAAATGTAAAGATCTATGACAGGTACATTAGAACATTTTTCAACAACAAAGGTGGTATTAAACAACAAAAGAATAAAGGGGGGAAAATTCTAACATTTTTACTATAACTGAGAGGTGGTCAGACACCTTCTTCTTGAAAATCAAACTGGCTCTGTTAGTGTTTTGCAGTGTATAGTGCTGGAGGGTTTGACGTCCCACAACTAACTTGTGTCATTCTGCAGAACAGTAGCTGTGAAAATTGGCTTACCCAGACAGTTTGGCTTCATCAACATGTCAGGATGCCCGAGCAGAAAAAAAAAAAGCCCTGTGGTGGTAAGGAGTAGCTGTCTGGGATGCTGAGCTGTAGTGTACATGCTACAAGCGGTAACTGAGTCACTTCAAGAGGAGTCAGAGATATCATCCGATCAGCAGTTGGCCTAAAATAATGTGGCTGTCAGTGATGAGGTGGGAATCTGAGCAAGCTGCTCTCCGGGTGATATTTCCCAGGTACGGCATGTCCCAGAAGGACAGGATGGAGAGAGAAAGAGAAGACATGCAGAAGAGCACAGCCAGGGGACCGGGGAGAACTCCTGTGGCTCTGCTGCTTTCCTTGGTGTCAGAGGCTCTCGTTATTAGTGACAGCACCAAGAAAGGGGTAAGAGGTTCTGTCTTCTATAACAGCAACCAGAACCATAGCTCCTGAAATATGGCAGCAAAAAGATGCATGGGTTACCCCTTATACAGCCACCTTAATAATACAAAAGGCAGTATCTACCTGAGAATCTGAAATCTCTCCAGCACGATCTTAATTCAACAACTCTTTTCCTTCACCACTAAATTTAATTAGCAGGGTACAGAAATATTGTCCAGAGAGCTTATTTGTTACGCTCACAGTTCTTTCAGCCAATGCAATATGCTTCTGTGTTCTCTGTTGCCAGTAGCTCCATTTATAAGAGTCTTCGTAGCAAGCAAATGTTAATCTGGTTTAGGTAGAGAAATGAAAAACCGGCAAACCATGAAATGCAGTGTTGAGTAGAAAGCTAATCCTCAAAGGAAGAAACAAGAATAGGTTGTGCTAGGACTTTCTTTTTTTTTCTCTTTTTTTTTTTGTCCAGCTTTGATTTATGAAGAGGAGCTGAAAGTTCTGGAGTTTGTTTTTCTTTCCCATTTTTTCCCTTGCTTCTTTATATTTATAACTTTCAGAGCACATCTGAAAGAGTATGGTCTCATAGCCACATCTATGTAAGGAAAATTATAATTCTGTACATATAACAATTTTTTTTGTGCAGACAGACATACAAACAGACCTTAGTGCAGACAAGGTTTAACTAAGATGTTAAAATTCAGTTGTCTTTTTAATACTAGTACTGTTAGGTCAGATTTGCTTTTGAACACCTACTTTTGCAAATGAAGATGCAGCTATAACGATGATGAAACAGAAACTAATAATTACAAGGGATAAAGATATCTAAACAGACTGTTCAACATACGGATTTTTTTTTTCCCCTTCAATGCCCTGTTTAATCTGCCACTAACAGGCTTTGGAGATCGCTGTGTCTTTATGAATCCTACATGCAAACTGCCCCACCGAACCAGCAAGGTGCTCACAATGTATGTTTGAAACCTCAAAGCAGCATTAAGAATAATACAGATGTTTGAATTCCCAGATACTTAACTGCTTCTCAAATTTCCCTGCAATACGGAAAGCTTAAAAACATCCATTTTTCATTCTGGAGCTTTTGCTGGCTTTAGCAGCTGCAGTCGGATTCACAACCATCTCAAGAAAACTCCTCCAAGGGGCATAACTATCTCCTAGGAGAAAAACATAGCCAAACACATAGTAGTGCCAAAAACCTACCCATTAACAAGTGCAGAAGGGAGAACAGATCCAGGGACACTTGTCACGTTTCCGCTCTCCAGCTTTTACAAACAGGACTTATGAGCTAAAAGGCATTGCACCATTCACTCAAGCATTTTTTCTTCCAGAAAATTGTGTTGCTTTCTGTGAGCCAGAAAGAAAGCAAAAGATTGCTCACAAAGGTCTGTAACAGCTTTATACGGTAACTGATGGGATCGACTAAGGATTTCAGAGAGGGAAGAGGACGAGCCATGCCAGTCATCCCATTTTCTTCCCTGTTGTGTGCAGCTGGTGCTGGGACTACAGGGGGCACCATACAAGTCTGAGGACGGAGGTGTACTTGGCTCAGAAGCAGCATGAATCACATCTTCCAAGCAACAAAGGAACCCATTTTATGATTAAACAGGGGCAACGAAAACATCCAAAGGACTTTTATCTACATGCACATGTGTGTACATGTATCTGACACATACACACCTCAGGGAAACCTGAAAGAATTTGAGAGACATATGGATGACCTGCATGTGTATATATTTGTGTTGGCATGCATAAAACATACAACCTATATTGACATGGTATGGCATCTGCAATCTGTATTTGATGCTTGTTGTTTGGTTTCACTCCTCAAATTAACTGACTTGTGGGCAAACCAAAACTATAGAATGCCAGAGTGTTTCCCCATCACTTTGAAGTACTCATACTTTCACTGTATCATCACACCTGAAAAAAACAGGCAACGATGAAGGGATTTCTATGTGAAAAACAAAGCTTTAGTGTTTTATGAAGAGCCCATAGGGAAATCCTCATTCTTTTTGGATGGACCACAAGGTGAGCTGTAAGAGTAGCATCAAAGCACCTCAGGAAAGACCTCCAAATAATTTTCCCACAGGTCATGGTGAAAAGCTGCCACTCCTTTAGTTAACACGGTCTTGGCACAAATCAGCATGGAGTCCTGAACCCTGCCTGGCCATCAATGCCACAGTCCACAGTGAGGAGATGCCAGCAGTTAAATGTGGTTTTGTTTTTCCTGGGCTTCACTCCCACTCCACGCACGTGAAACTCCTCATCCGCACAACAGAAGCCCCCTACACTACAGTGTGCCTCACCGGGAGGGTAGTGCAGCATGGTTTGCTTCCTGCTGGATGCATGAGAGCAAACGTGCCATAAAATCAAGCCCACCTTCCTTTCTTCAAGAACCCAGCGGCACCTCAGAGAGAAGCACAGATGTGAGCCTTTCCTAGGGAAATCTCCCTGCAATGAGCAGATCGGGGCTTTGAGATGCAAATTGTAACCACACCAATGTTAGCAGTGTTAAATACCTTTGGTGACACCGAATTCCACGAATTTGTGGAATCACACCTTTGAATATGTGTTTTCTTCACTACAGCATCCTGTTTTATCACTTAAAGGCATGCTCTGTAACAACAACAACAACAAAAATTTAAAAAAAAGCATATGCTGCCTGATAATGCTTAATCAAAACTGCTTTAATTTCTGTTGCAAGAAACAGAGATCAATCCTTCTGAAGTTATTTTTTGTGTTCTACTCCAGGTTTTACCATCTCTTCCCCTGGCATCTCACCCCCACGTTGAAGAGACCCAGGCTGTTTGATCTGTTCTCCTATGGAAACCACCTCTTATCCTTGATGATCTTACTGCCTTTCTCCACATCTTCTGTAGTTCCAGACCACAGATTTTGGAGACAAGGGGAACGGGAACTGACAGCGATGTTCCAGATGTGGATTTCTCACAGATTTTATGCAGTGGTTTGTAGTGCTGTTCCACCATGCTGTTTGGCTATTTATTTCCCTTGTAATAATTTCTGGTGTTTACCATTTAAGGGCTTCCCACTGTGCCTCCAAAATTTCTTTTTCGTGTGATTATAGCTAATTTAGAGAATATCCTTTTGTTCACAGCTAAGGATGTGCCCTCTGCAGTACTTTGTAATTATTCACACCAAATACAGCCTTCATTTTATCATCATCAAATAACATAGAAATGTGAGAACCTTCTGTATTTCTTCACAGTTAGCTGTAGGTTGAACTGCCCTGGGTAACTCCTTATCATCTACAAATGTTATCAGCTCATTAACTCCCTTTTCCAAATCACTCAGAAATACATTGCACAGCGGTGGACCCAGTCTGAGATATTTGGGACACCTTCTCAAAAATTTTGGTAACCACCCTCCTTCAAGAAAGCAATTTCCTTTCACTTTTGGTTCTCATCTTTTAACCAGTAACTAATGCGATGACTTTTCCCCTCCTCATATGCGAGTCCAGTTTCATTCAAAACATTTGCCCAACCACAGCGCTCCTTCAGTAACCCAATCAGCTCCTGGCCCTTACTAAGGCAGGATTCTTGTTTCTGATGTGTTTGGAAAAAAAATGTTCCTATTTGTTTTGTGTTTCTTAGCCTGCCTTTACATCTAACCCCACCACAATTTGGGCCCTCTTCCATTTTCCTCGTTCAGATTTCACTCCTACAATTTAAAGACTATGTTTTTTAACTTCTGAGACTCTCATCTACTCTTGTTCAGCAATGCTAGCTTTTTTTTCCAGGTGTGGGAGTAGAATGACACCCTTTTTTAATTGATTTAAATTTACTTGACCCCACTGCACGTCTAAATGTGCTGCAAGACTCCGTGACACCTTTAAGCATTTCCTTTTTTTTCTTTTTCTTTTTTTTTTTTTTTGCATGCTTCCTAATGCCTGTGAATTACCCTTTTCAAACTGAAAAACACTATGATGAATTTTCTGTATGGCATCTCTTCAGTAGAACAGAACTCCTCTATTACCTCACTGTGAAAACCAGAGCCTACATCACTGTATGTTGCATATGTACTTGCAGTGCCTCAGTAGTGCTGTGATCCTATGTATTTAGTTTGTGCCTTGAGGGGATCATGAGGACAAACACTATACTAATAAAACTATAAAAGTATCAGAGCATCTGCATCCCCACAAAAATGCATACAGAAAAGAGATGCTGCAACTGAAAATCACTCCTTCCTCAGCAACGCATACTAAAAGATCTTTTGCCTTTTTTGAGGCACCTCTTTCTCCTCAAAAAGATAGGTCAGCATGCCCACCACCTACTAATGCTGTCTGTTTCCCGCTTCTTGCTTTGGACTCATGCAAGCCTGCTTGGAATAAAACTCGTCCTTTGATTGGGAGCTCACAGCAACACTGAGCTCCCCTGGAAACTGCCAAAGGGATGGCAGCCCCTGAAAGTTATGGCAATGATGATGCAAAATCTTGCTACTGAAGAGGACTTAAAAACATAACATATATTAATGGTGAAGGTGTTTGTATCTAATTCCATACAAAACTGAGAACAGAATAAAAGTATATACAATAAAGTATGACTGTGAATACATGCAGCCCAAATGCACCATTGCAGTTCTCACCCACAGAGCATAATAACACTACAAAATTAGCAGAGAAAAATTGGCATTAGTTTTAAGAAAAAAAGTCATGCTGAGAGTTATCCTTTACCAGTTAGAAACAAAAACTAGGAAAACTTTTTTTAAAAAAATCAGGATAGTGAGATAAATCACGTTTAACCTACCAAGCCCTAGCGCTACTTTTCCTGAGGTATCTTAAAAAATTTAACAATCACTGTGTTATGCATTTCCCTCTTTATTTTCTGTCATATACTGTCTCCTGTGACTATGGAAATACCTGTTTACTCTCATCTGTGTTTATATGCTAAGGTATCACAGCTAAAAACATACTGATTTACTCATTTTTGAGCAAAAATGTTTGGGATATAACTCCTTGAAGTGTTATGCAATCAAAGGTTAAAAAGTTTTTGCCATTGACTTTAAAGGGTAGGGCTTTTCTACACACAGTAGTTTTAGACAGAAAGGTGTGTAGTAAACATGATGAAAACAAGTCTCTCCTTAGGCTAAAGGTTTTTATCTTCTTTGTTTCTTTTACTTGAAATAAACAAATGTAACTCAAATACTCCATTTGTCATGAATACTAGCACCGCCAAGTCGACATAGTTGAGGAACAATGATTTAATTCTTTTCCCTCATCAGCTAAATTCAGCTTGAGGAGTTTGCATCTATGAGTCGTCAGAGCATTACCTTCATTCTTAGATTTTAAACAGAGATTTCAGAATTGTCTTTAAAAGAAAAAAGGAAAAGTTTTGTGACAAGATAAAACAGTGCACACAAGTGGAGTCAGCCAGAAGAACAACTACTCAGGACTCTGGCCAAAAAGATGAAGTAAAAAGTTGACTCTAAGCACATTAAGAAAAAAAAAAAAAAGTCTTTTTTTTTCACTATTCTCTCACTGCTTTGTAATAAATTTTAGAGGTGATTTTTTTTAACAATGTTCTGAAATAAATAAGATAAACAACCTTGCGCCTTCTAAAATGTAAAAGAATACACTTGTAACAGAAATAATGGATAATCTAATGGGAGATACTACTCTGGAATTTTTTGAAAATTTTAAGGTTGTCCTTTAAAACATGTTTTTGCAAAGCAGCATTTAGTACATTTTTTTAATCCACTCTGCTACATTTCATATTCCAATGTTAGTTAGACTGGATCTATAGGGACCCAGAGATAAATATTTCATTACGGTGATAAAGGACAGGAGAAACACATACTTGCAAATTTGTTCCCTTCAAAAATGTTGTCTATGAAAAAAAGAAAACCATCATGTTTCTAAAGACAGTAGGGCTTTAAAATATCCATTTTATATTCAAGGCTGAGTTTAACCTCATGAGCTTTTTATTTTCCTAAACATTTACCCATAAAGTCATATAAAAATATTTTGTCTAACACAAAACAGAATATGCTCAGCTTACATATTCACTTACTTTGGCCTTTTAAAAAAATGTTGCATCCAAAAAAATGAAGCCACTCTCAGTTATGAGCCCATGTACAGATTAAAAAGCCTAATTNTGAACGGTATGACTAAGGTTGCCTTTGGCATCCTGCTGTCCTCCCCAGCACTCAGGACACCTACTTGGGAAAAATAAAGTAATTAGCAATAGGCCCCAGTATTCAATAGTATTTCAGTTGAATTTGGAGTTTTTTATCTGTTTGTTGGTTTGTTTGTTAGGATTTAGGTAATACAAACACCACAATGCGATAACCACTGCAAATTTATTTTATTTTTTTGTCCTAGTCCTTTGCATTATAATCAGAAACTTGAGTACTTTGTTCTTTCTTTGAATTGCCGGTCTCTGCTCTAAATCATAGAGCTGAAGCTACTTTAGTCTTTCATTTCTACCTGGGCAGCAATAAGTAGGTGTAAGATGAAAACTGGCCCCATTTCCCCACTTAACTCTCTTTGGTGTCCTGCAATGTTGGTCCTTCCTGCTGGTTTCTCCCCAGCACTGCTAAAACACCCTCCAGGACTCTACCCAAGTTTCCATCCCCTTTGCCTGAAGTCAGGGCATTCTCCCGTCACGATAAGCAGCCCCAGAACAGGCTACCATTCACCAGCTCTTCATCTTGTGCCCTGGGGAGAGAAGTGCCCTCTGGGGACAATCCGCTCCCAGACCTCTCACAGCCCACTTCATCATCACTCTCATCTTCCACCTCCCAAGCACTGATCAAACCCAGTGTGTTCTGGCACTGGATAGGTTTCTGACCAATAAATTACTCTGTTTTACATGGTTCAAAGTTAAGCTTTTATTTGGTTTTAAATTAAAAAAATAAATTTCATTATTAAATAGTGGAATGGGTCTAAACTAAGGTTTACATATTAATTCACTTGCTTTAGGATATCAGAGAAACAATTAAAGTATACCACCCGGACAAAACTCTCTGTTAGAAAGCTCAACAGTGGCGTAATTCAGTTAAACAGGAAAAAGAGAAGTCTTAATGTTTACAATGAATGTAAGAAGTAAACCTCTGGTTTTAGTGTCATCCAAATCTAGTTTCCACCACAAAGGCAGTCATTGTATTCGGAATACTATACCACAGTGCTAATGTCATCGGCTTCATCTGGTTTCTTTTGCCTGCTTGGCAGGGATTTCAAGTACTCAAGGTGCCTCCTTGCATCCTCCTGATTTTGCCGGACGTAATAAACCACGTATGAGATCACCATGGTGAACCAGCCAAACATGGTGACCAGCATGGCATAATCGGTAGTCTTTTTAGGAAGGTTGCAGAGGTCAGCATCGTTGGCAGCATTGAGGAACGGTCTCCCAGCATGTTCATCCAGCACAGAGGTCTTGCAGATGACGTTGTTAGCTGTCTCGTGGTTGGAGGCCATGCTCCTCAATACCTGCTGCAGCGTGCAGTCACAGTGCCAGGGGTTGTTCGCAATTCTGGCTCTGGCCTTTAAGTTGTTGAAAGCGTTTTTGTGCACGCTTTGAATCCGGTTGTCGGACAAATCCAGAGTCTGCAAGGTTTCTGCCACCCCTTTAAAGGCATGTTCATCTATAAATTCAATCCCGTTTTTTGATAAATTGAGGACTCTCAGTTGGTGCAAGTCCTTAAAAATTTCATTTGGGATAGATGTTATCTGATTGGAGTCCAAATAAAGTAAGACTGTTTCTGGAGGAAGATCTCTGGGTATCTCCTTGAGGTTCGCATTGCTACAGCTGACATTTAAACCTCCGGAGTGAGAACAGAGGCAGCCTTTCGGGCACATACTGGCAGAATGAAAGCACAGTATCATGAGGACAAAACTTTGTAAGAGCAGACACATGGAGAGGGAACGAGTTAACCACAGGTCTACCAAATGCATGCTGGGGTGTCAGCATAATCACACAACCATTTCTCATTCAGCCAACAGTGGTGGGAAAAGGATCGGCAAAGCTGAAGTGTGGCTTCATTTTCTTCAGTGGGATTAGTAAAAACTGACTAACACGTGGATTTCCTCATGGTCAATACTCTTCTTAAAAGCACACCTGCAAAGAGAAAGAAAAGTTCCTTATACCATAAACTCCAATCCCAATGTTGTTTTAAAAAAAAAAAAAAGGAAATAAAATGAAGTCAAAGTGAAAGGCAACACCAAATAAATATTCTATTATCCTATCAGTGCAGCAGAGTATTTATTCAGGTACTTCCTATTAGCATTAATCTGAGTTTAGTACATAAATCCCTAGGACATTTTTAAGAGGATAGACTACACTCACTACAAATTGCACAGGTTCAGGCTTTAATACTTATTAGAGGAGGCAATGGTTTGCTTTTAAAAGCAGACTTTTCTAAAACATTCATAAAAATAAATCACATTTTCCCTTGCTAAAATAGCAGGTGCACTAGCAGGAGTTAGATCTCCAGCAACAGTGACAGGTAAGTGAGGAATTTGTGGTAGTTAACGTGAACTTATCTCAAAATAATTTATGCTATTTTAAGTCCAAATCAAAGTACCTCAGCAAGGAAATATTTTAACTATATCAACAGCAACAGAAAATAAGTAAACCTTATAATGTTGGAAGACTGCACAAACATCCATCATCTCCTTGTTGTCTGCACCTATTTCCTTTTTGCCTTTGAATGCTTATTTCCTGTATCTCTCGGTAGTTTGTGAGCTATTGTTGAGACCCACAGAATTTCTACTAATTTCTACTACCAGTTTTCCTGAAAATTTTCTTTACGTTTAAGACAGAGAAAAAGAAATAAATATGACAATGGCCAAAAACTCAATCCCCTAAACCAAATAAACCTCACACAAAACTAAGTGCAAGCCAAACAAAAAGAATTTATTCATGGCATGTAATTTGCTAATAGAACATATGAAAAATATTATTTCTTCTTCTCCCCTTGCAAGTCGGCTTAAAAATAGCAAATATCCAGAAGCTTTTCCATTTTCTTCTTTAATTGGAACACAAATACAAAAGTCTAAAATGCTGACCTATAAGGTTTCAAAGACAATCTCATTTATTTTTCCCCTATTATTGTAAACTATGAATTTCTAACTGCAGAAAGTCTATTTGTTTTCATGTACACGCCCTTTGTAGCAGCTTGGATATTTGCAGCCTTCAGGTTGTATTTACATGTAAATGATTTTTTTTTTTTCCTTCAAACACACAGCGTAGTCCACTGAACAACAAAATCTCTGCAGGGAGGATGTGTATGATTCTACAGGAAAAAGAAGAAATTGTATTACAATCATATTTGCCTGCAGAATTCACATCCTAACTGCAGATTCTGGCTCATCACAGTAATACAGATTAAACGTGTCATGGAGTCTTTCAAACCCATAATGCAAGCTTTATTTAGCCCTTTTGCTGAGATTTAGGATGTCAGCAACCCCACGGGAAAAAACATCTTAAGAGTATGTACATTCTGTGTAATTACTGCACTGCTATTGCTCGGGAATGACAAAAGCTCACCTCTCACTGCAACTTCCTGTATCACTGCTACTCTTCAACTTATTTATTGATCAAGAAAGAGACTGCCCAAGAACCTAAACAGAAAGTTTACACTTGGGCTCCGTAACAGGGAGATCTTCTACCCTAAAGTTTCTTTCTTTTCTTAAACAGAAAGGAAGTTGTTAGCAATTTCTCTTGTGAAGTTAACCCTGGAAATGTAAAACCATTACCAAGGGAAGAAAGCAGGGCACGAAGAGCTTTCTGTGAGGAAAGGGAGATGAGGCAGTATCTCCACAATCAACAGAGAGCCCTGCACAACGCATATGAAACAGGGTTTACATGAAAGAAGCCCACTACACTGGGCGCATCCGTGTCATTTCTCCCTACGGCTCTTCGGTCACTGCAGCGCCCGGTCTTCAAATCAGACAGAAATCTGCTACAGAAAGAGACAAACTACAGAAGCTGTTTTTTCCCAGCCTGCCCAAAAGTGCTAAGTACTTGCTAAAATGTGCAGCCCATTCGGAGGCCAAGCTGGAGGCAGCAGCTGCTCCCTCTGGCAGCTCCAAGCTGGCAATCTGCTCCTCCCTCCCACTACCCTGGGTTCTGTGGCAAGAAGGTCTGTCCCCATGAAAAACAGCCACCTACTTTCTTTTCCCTTCACGTTTATGTGCCTCACTACCATGCCACACTGAAAGAGTAGAAGAGTGGTCCAACTCACCATCACAGAAGTAGCAGGCATCACCTCGTCACCTACTACTTGTACATAGCAGCTTTCTACCAGTGATACTGGAGTCCTACTGCAGGAATGGACAGGGGAAAAAGAGCAAAGAGCTGCAGTAGTCTCGGATGCTTAATTTTGCAGAGGCATAAAAATCCCACCGTTTTCACCAGATTGTGAGAATTAAGCATCATATTCGCCTCCTTACAGGCTAAAAAAGAAAGACTATGAAAATCTTGATTAAAAAAAAAAGTAGTCACCCAAACAATAAAGAGTGTTTTAGCATATAACCCCGTCTACATCTATTCTAGCACCTTCATTAGCATAAGATAGTATCAGTGATATGGTTACGAATCTATCAGAACTAGCTTTAGGAACTACAAAGACTTTGGTAATTATCAGTCCCTGGATACCAATGCCAGACATCAGAAATGTGACAGTAACATCTATGGTCATGCTACCAGACTTCAGCTTTTCTGCACAACAATGTACATTAATGGCTTAAAAGTGCAGGAAAAATCCATGTGCCAAACTGAAATTAAACCATGGATCCTGCTGAGTCCTCCATCGCACAGCTATGTCACCAAACACCCTGTGTCAGAGGCGCCGTGCACCAAAGACAACGTGGAACATCTGCATCCCGCTGAAGATGGGTGAAGACCTTTTTCTTTAATGTACTTATGTGTTTAGAGTGGAAGGAGTAGGATCATTACAGACTGAGCAGGAAAATGTTTAATGAAGCAATGCCTCTTCATAAGAGAATACTCAGTAAATGGGTAAAGAGAGAGAAAAACTCCCACTGTTTTAAGTTGTTAAAAAGAGCAAATATGAGTTTAAACCCGTAATTAACAATCCAGTCAACAAAAACTTAGCTGAGCAAGAATAAAGCTCAGCAAATTCTCAGTAAATTAGCTGGAAGCAACCCAATGGGACTGAGCATCAGTCAAGGGAAACAGAGCTTTGTTTACTTCCACAATCAAAATATCTGATCCAAGGGATATCTGTGGTTTGGGTTCCACCAACAAACCCATACCAAGCACTTCCTTGACTCACAGGCATCCTACCAACTGCAACAAGAGAAAAGAGAACTAGAATCTGACCTTTTGTAATGCCAAAAGGAAGATCTTTGGCTTCTTGAGTATCTATCAAATTTTCTCCACCTGGAACACACTAAATAAAGAAGAAGGTAATGAAGGCTGGAATAAAGACAAGAGATACACAGCAGACAGAAAAACTAAAGACTACAGAAAAAGGAGTGGAAGACACGGAATTAAAATAAGCATGTAATTAATTGGAAGTCTACAAATAAAGAAAAAACACTGAAAAATAAATTGAAAAGTAAATGAAGGCACAGGGAAAAGACAGCAATGCTACAAGTACAGATAACAGCATGGCATAAAAAGGCATTTTGTGTACATTTCTAAAATACAAGTACACACACAGAAAACCTAACGTGTATTGCAGGGCAATAAAACTACAGAGTGAAGATGACACAAAAGAATTTTTTTTTTTTAAACAGTTTTGCAGTTTTAACTGCAAGTATTCAAGCTTTCCTCTTCTCATGCTCCCCCAAGACCATTCACTCATTACAAACATCCAACAGTGTGGAAAAATGTACACATCCTGAAATCCTTAAGGAAAGCACATTTGCTCTTAATACACCGTGAGAGTTCTACCAAGCTCCAGGTGTCAGGTACTTGCAGATGTTTGCCTTTCAAGCAAGCAAGGAGTATAGACTGTATCTTGGCATCTGAGTGCTTAGCATCTGTGATACTATTAATTCAGGTATTTAATTAATAACTCCTCCCCACACAAATTCAGTGAGGTAAAGAAGCATTAGTGCCTCTAACTACCCATCTGGAAAAAAAGAGCCTGCAGACTTAGCCAAGTTACACAGGCCATGACAAGACTACTCTCAATATTAATTTATGCTATTATGTCCTCAGATCAAGGCAAAGCAAATGCTATAAACATCACAGAGAACAGCATAAAAGTGACACTGAAGACAATACTAAGACAACAAAAGGCACATAAAAATAAGAATTAATTGCAGACGTAGCTAAAGATGTCTGACCTAACGAAAGAGAAGAGGAAGCGCAAGGGGAAGTGTGGACACTTTCAGAGTCCATGTTGCAGTTCTTCAGTTGTTACCCAAGTGCTCTCGCACATATGAGCAGTTTGTCACTGGCACTCCACACAGCCTCTGCCCCCATGAAAAGTCAGAGCGGAGCAGCTGCCAGTCCCTTGCACTTAAAAGCCAGCCACTGCCAAGGACTCTAAAGTACAGACCAAAATCAGCCTTAAGAGTTATCCTGCCTACAGTATTTCAAACACATGCACACAGCCTCCCCAGCTGTCAGGATCAGCTTGATCTCCACCAAGACGAAGTCAGAGGAGCCCCTTGTTGACGATTCTCTTCCTGGAAATTTCCATCTTGCAAATGGGAGAGAGACTCACTCACTGCTTATTCATCAAGTGCCTTCTCCATATCTAGATTCCAGTAGGGTGCTCCAAAGATTATTCTCCAGCACTATAAAAACTACCTGTAACAGCCAAATATCGTTGTTCAAGTCATTCCAATATCACAGTGCTTTTACTTGGAATTTCAGTGAGATTCTCAGACATTTTCAGCTGAATTCCTAAGCATTTCTGCTGAGGAAGGATCAAGAATGTCACCCTTTTCCTTGTGGTTATTCATCAGGCAAGATCTCACAAGATAAAGACAAGACCATGACCTGATCCATTTAATATAAATATCTGGATGGGATGATTCCTGTCCTAAATCACAGCAACGAGGGCCACAAATTTAGTCTGTAGAACAGTATCATACAGGTTCATGGCAACATAAGACCCCGAGACTCACACACAGCATCATCATTCATCTTGCTTGTTGTCAAACACTGATGGAGAGAATCAGCAGCAGCTCTCTGTAGTCAATAACACACAGGCCTTCAGTGGACCACGGACTGTACAGACTCTCAGTGATAAGAGACAGGAGGATTTTTAATTGTTGTTGTTCTCATCATTCACGAAGAAGCAGAGAAAGAAAAATGGAGAAAGATATGATCCTAAAAGCCATTCTGGTTCCCAAAGCCAACCACCAGGGCCATTGGGTAGAATGTGCTCTTCTAGCAATAACAGTTGCATAAATAAATTTTGGAATACACTGTTTCTTTGGGATGTGTTGCCATGAGACATTGAGAAAAAAAGACAGAAAGCACTATGGCATCAAGCTGCAGCTGAAGCACAGTCTCCTTTTGAGTACAGGGTCCATCAGGAGACATGCTTCTTCCTATAATTTCCCTGTCCCTACCCACTATGCAATGTCCCTCTCTTTCTCCTCTTCCTTCTCCAGGGCCTGACGGGCTCATTATAGCTATCTGACAGAAAACTGAAGGGGCCATTTAGCTGCACCTGCCCCCTTGGAGCCCAAACCCAAGAACAAGAGAGTGCAGCACTGCCAATGGGGAAAATACAGTCCCAGCAGTACAAGAAGTTTTCGTCCTCCACGTAGGTTCAGAGATTGCTCAGGACTGCAAAGCCATGACAGGACTACAAACACACGACACAAAATGAGTTACAGAAGCCAACAGGCAGAAGCATGCAAAGTGTCCAACATAAAAAGAGGGACTAGAGCGCTGTCCCAAAAACATGAGTGATGCTAGGATCAGCTACTGTAGCACTGGATCCTGGGGGAAGATGGTAAGAGCAAAGGAGCAAGGCAAGCTTGTGGAGTCGAGTTGGGGAGCACAGTATGAAAGGGAGAGCACAGCCGTCAGCCACCTACAGATTTTTATGCGGTTTCTACGGTCAGAAAGTCTGGCTACAAAGGGTTTTCACTGCTGATCTCTTACGCCAAGAGATAGTTCCATCTCATGCATGACCATCTGTGCAGATTCCATAAGCTAAATTATGTCTTCTTTGGCATTTAGGCAACTACACCATCCTTGTTGTGTGCAAAGAGAGCTGGATGTCACACGTTTCACTGTGAAGGAAATTCAGTGACAGCAGCTCCATTTTCTCTGTCAATGTGCTAGAATAATCTCTCTTCTTGTCTTCAAAACTGGATCCCCTGATGAAAAAGATTGCATCTCTCACTCCAGCAATGTCAGTGGGGTCACAGCTAACCAGAGATGCTCAGCATCTGGGCCCAGCGTTTGTATTTGTTATTACTGAAGACGTCAAGATAAGAGAGGAATTTCTTGTTACTGGAGCTTATATGCAAGAATGGGAAGAGGAAAAAGACAGAAGGCAACAGACCAACCACAGGGGGTGGCCTGTCGGCTGCGTAATGATTGCACTCTATCTGTTTGCTCTGTCACTTTCTGACCTCCAGAAAGAACAGTGTGGATGAATTACATACTAGCCAATTTCTGAAGAACCTGTGATTGTAGGGTCCAGGTCTGCAAGTCTGTTCTACAGACTTCATCTGTGGTTCTCATTTGAAAATGGATCCCACACGGCACCACAGAGCTCCACACTCCTTGGGATCACAGAATCCACCACAATCATCTCTAGTTTTTCAGTTAATAATAAAGGCACCCCTGTGAGCAACTGTGTACCTTCTACACTGCAGATGGACTGCATATGTCATGGTGCCTCCCACTCTCCTCACGTACGACCCATACAACTCACATGGGAAACTAAACTGCTCATATTTGCGTTTGCAGCTCTATTGTCTTCAAAAGAAACTCTCAGCTTCAGCTGTGTGCCCTAGAAGTCTTCAATAGATCCTTACAAAAACAGCACAACTTTCAAAGCAAACTCCTGACCTTCAGAGTAACAAACTTATTGCCTGTAAACAGTGGAAGTCTGATACAGAATTAGAAAAGCCCAGGAAATAAAGACTTCTGTAGGGCTCTTTTCTTAGATACCTATTAGAGCAAACTTGCAACTTGAACAAATATTTAAAGTTTATAAATAAGAATCCATTAAAAGGGAACACTGTAACAAGATCATTGTTTTATCTGACTTCCAGTCAATTACTGAGATATTTTATGGTTTTAAAAGATCTGACATTATTGAAACTTTTGCCTTTAAGACATTGACTGTCTTGGTTTATAGAAAAGACACATTCGTTGAAAATCTAGTCTCCTATTTCTCTATTAAAATGAGCCTTAACTTTTCCATACTGAATACTTTTGTTTTAAATCAGGTTTATCAAATTATCCACTGAAAAAGAAAATACTCCTCTTTCTAATGAATTGTTTTCCTTGAAATCCTGTAACTCCAGTTTGTTACAGCACACACATAAACCAGCCTTACTGTCCACATCTAAACAGAGCTGTATTTTGTTTTTGCGCTCTTTTTTTTTTTGCCATTAATATAGTCACATAATGCCATACATTAGCTTATATCTAAAAATATTACCCTGTAAATAGTATTAACAAGATAGCCATAAGCTGGAGAGTGCAGGCTAAAATTCATAGGTAATTTCCCCATCCAAACAGTCCAGCTTGCTGTAGAACTGAGGACAGCACAATTTTACCTGAACCAAAGAGATTTGCCACCACTACTCCCAACCAGCTGCAGATGGCATATTTACAAAGAATCAAAACAGGGAAGATTTCCACAGGAAGAACTATTTCCATACATCCTACCCTAGATCAATCTTAAACTACGGGTTAGTACACATCTTCCAGTAAGCTACACACTGGGTTGTCCTCTACACCTGCGTGCTGTGTTTGTGAGCAGCTGAACCTCTGGGGGCAAACACAGTCTGTGCACATCAGAGGATGAAATCCTGCCTGGCTGCTCCAAGAGCCGGCACGTGAGGATAGCCACGAGCTGGAGGTGAGCAGGAGCAGCAGGACCCTAAGGAAAACACAGCAGTCGCTTCTGATCTCTGTGCTGCCTGCTTGCTACGGAACAACAAGTTTCATGGGTACCAAGTGAATTCCTCTAGACAAACAAAAAAACACTTAAAAAAAAATGCTGTCTGCAAATTGTCAGAGGGGAAGGCACCCTGGCATGCTGCAGCCAAGGGCAATCTCACTAGTTGCACATACACTCTGAGCTGGACAACTCAACCCTCTCTCTGGCTCCAGGATACCGTCAGAGATTTCGATTTAGTATACGAAACAAGAATCTGGCCTTGAGTCTCTGGAGCCAGGGTGCTGGCAGGCTCCATCTTTCAGGCATCTCTCCCTGGCATTCCTCAAATGCAGTGTGGCCACCTGGCTGTTTCACAGCACAGGTACCTTGAAGGTAGGCAGTCACGATGCTATAAAGCAGTAAACCAGAGGGATGCCAAGAGCTGCCTGCAAGGTGCCAGGTGATTTAAATTCCCCAAAGAAAATCTCTGACAGTGGAAGACTTTCAGGATCTCAGAGCATGGCACAATGAAATCCTAAAGCAGTTACAGAAGACATGAATAGAAGCCAACAGCAAATGAGGTGGGAAAAAAAGGGGTGCAAAAAGATCACTGATTTGGTGAATAATTGAAAAGCCATGATTAATCAGTGTGAGCCTGTACTTCAGTTACATAATGGATTCATTATCTAATGAAACACCAAATGTACTCAAACTATAATATTTTCCCTCAAGACAGCACTCAGAATGCACGTCAATATTTTGTTCCGCAAAACCTTCCAGTATAGACATCTTTCTAGCAGCTGCTCGTGGCAAAACATTTCTAGTGGCAGAAGCAAACTGTATAGGTACAAGTTCATAGATTTTATAGCTGTGAATACCATCTCTTTACAATTACAGAGTAATAAAATAGTTAAGGAGAGCCAAATGAACATTGTAAGCTATAATTACTTTCTGATTTTGAGATCACCAAATGTATCACTCTTTATTACAGATTAACAGCTTACTTAATTCTACTGTGTGGGCAAATGAATCAGCACTTTAAGATTGATGGGTTGGGTTCATGGTAAAAAATGTATTTGACTTTTCTCCCTTTTCATCTCAAGTCAGAAAGTATTTTATAACTGCTGATAAATAATTGTGCAAAGCTTAGCAGACATAAGAACAGATCAATGACAGAAAAAAAATATTAGCAATTATCTCCTATCTTTCCTATGATGCTTTGCTCTTGGATGTCTTCTGTGACACCATATTCCTTGGAATGAAATCTGATACGCTTGATGGAAATTAAAGGAACTGCTGTCAGGGATGCTCTTAGCTCTCTTTCTTTCAAGCCCTAACAAAGACTGAATATGGTTTTACTCTTCCATTGTCACCAACCCTTGCTTTTTCAAAGATGTTTAATGCTGCCTAGTTTGCCCAGTTATCACCTGCATCCTCTTCAGACGATTTAGATTATGAAAAGCTCTCGTGCCTTCCCTGAGCAACACGCCTTGCTGGAAAATGTAAACAACATTCTGTATGCCTATCTATGACATGTGAAAAAGGAACCAAAACATTATATACATTTATACTGCATATGTAGCGGCAACATGAAGTAAGTGAAAAATGAAAAGTGTAAGATATAAGCTGAGTATCATCAACTGTTGAATATCATTCATCATTGTAATTTCAAGAAATTGGCTTGATAGTCTACAAGAGAATGAACAAAGGCTCAAGACACGCCAGTCACTCCTCAGCAAACGTATCTGCAAAATAGACTTTTTTTTTACCACTATATAAGTATATGAAGAACCATATTACAGATGCTTAAGGCAAATGCTCCACCACAGACAAAGACTGTCTAAAGTGTTTTCTAGAGCCATATAATTTGTTTCTAGCTTAATTATTAGCATGCATTAGACTCAAAACCATTTTTAGAGTTTAGGATCATATTCTATCAACTCTCAGTCACATTTTCTGTGACAATATCAACAACTATTCTGTTCTAGCAAGAAAACTCTTTCCAGCAGCAACCAAGCCAATCCTCCAGATGATTTACACTAGAAAAAAAATATTCTTAAGGGTTAAAATAATCTGAAATGGAAATACTTTATCTTCCTCATGTAAAAAAGACCCAGAGCAAAGTCTATTCCAAAGTCTGGTTATGAACTGAATGCACAGCTGCCTTTCATGATTAGGCAATGCAGTAGGTTTTCAACATATCTGATAGACTTCAGTGGAAAATATTTTCAACATAAAAGGTCAATTTCACAATATTTGCTGATCTATTTTTCTCCCATATTATAAAAGAACATGATCCAAGTGAAAAAGAAAAGTGATTGGTTTGAGCCATATCCTGAATACCCAGTAGCTCATGATGGATGCTCCTTCAACTCAATTCTGCTGTATCATATCAGAGAAAACGTCTTCTTGATCTCAAGATAATTACACTGATCACCTCAATGATTACCAGCATAATCAGTGACAAGTCTTGCAATTTAATCTTGATAACTGCAGATGGTGACTGCAGATGGTGTCCTTGTCCAGATGAAAATCTCATTCTTATTTTGCACAATGTAAATCTAACCCCCAGTAACAAGGAATGTGTTATCAGAAACTAACAGGCCTTTCAGGTACCGCCTTGCAACGATAAGCAAGATTCAGACCATCTAGAGTCTTTTCTTTCACTTTTAAGGGCACTTATTTGGTTCTGCATACTGTTATCTTCAGGCTCATTTGAGGTTCATCCAAATGGTCCTGCAACTGACTAGACAGTGGAAAGACAGAAGTTGTAATTAGGCTGGGGAAACTGTGCTGATAATAAAGTCAGCAAGGCAGAAATAAGCATGCAAACCTGAAGGGACCATTCAGCAAGGAACATGCTAGCAGCTTTGTAAAGTTGACAACAGTTGCACGAAGCAGCCAGCAAGACAGCTGCTGGCTGCAGATACCCAGGCACCAGGGACCCCTAGAAGAAATAAGATGTACTACAGACACCAAAGTAAGATGGGGAAAGGAGGAGGAGAATGAAGCAGAGCATGACTAAAAGTTGCTTCTTCCAGCTGACCCCTTGCCGCAGAGCAGGTCCCCAGGAACTGCTATGGGTCACTGCAGATGAGACCATCTCTGGGGTTAGATGCCTCAAAAGGAAATACAGATGTGAGCAGAGACAGTGCCACAGAGGTAGCTTAGCATCCTCTTTCACATACTCTTGTTGTTAAATGGGATCTGCATTACCTTGTTGTCTTAAACTACGGGAAAGCAAGGCTGTTTCATTCCATGCATAACTGCCCAGTGACGAAAAAACACAGAGCAATAATCTATGGCACAAGGAATTTGTAAGGAAAGAAGCCAGAACAGTAGAAGCTACTACTAAAATGAAACAATCTGATCACCATCTACAAGATTAGACCACAAACAAAAGGAACTTACTTCCAGAGCAATTACTCTGCATGAAAAAATCTAAAAGAGGGGGGAAGAAAACACAAGCTAAATTAGCAGTAGGGGACAGTGCTTTAGAAGAGTACCAGAGCAGTTATTAATTCAGCTCCTTGTGCTTTGAAATATGCTGGGTGTATAATAGCGGGACCTCTAAGAGGCATGCCAAAGTAAAGTATCTGATTAAAAAAACAAAAATGTTTAGCATTTTTATATGAAGAAAACCTATGGAGTTTGAAATTCCCAATTACAAATTCTTGAGTCAAAGTGAAGACTAAACACCACAGTACCACAATGTTTTGTAATAGAGATTAAAATAGGTAAGTATCAACGAATTTCAGAAAATAGTGAAAAAGAGAGCAAGTATGGAATAATTATGAGATCAACAAACAATTTAGCAACTTTGAGAAGACATTCAAATGACCTTCTGGAATCAAGTGATACAATGAGTTAACCACAAGCCATCTGGGCTTGCTGAAGAAACAGATCAGCGAAGCTGGTTTTGCTGGGTCAATGGTTATTCAACCTGCATATTACCCAGTTGCATAGTTGAGAGAGCGAAGTGCACATCTGCAACAATGTACACATATATACTTCATGCTTCAGCATCAAAGATGTCAAGCAAAGTATCATAAACCTCTACCATACCAAACCACCCACCACCAAAATCCACATCCCCACTTTTAATATTTTAATCCATGAGCAGCTTCAAATAACTATCATTTCTTTTTCATCAGCTTGCCAGAGAAGCATATCTTTTTTTCTTTCAATGCATGCGATAGTACCAGCTAATAATAGATTTTATTTCTATATTTAGATATCATTATAGCTCTACAAGCTGAACATGTGACAGTCTGGAACAGCTAGACATGGGGCTTCTGCATTTATGTGAAAGCAAGGCTAGCAGCTTCCCATCAGGACCCAACGCTGGTTTTTAGCTCTGCTGGCTGCCATCGGCATTAGAGCCCAAGGAAAAGGCCAGCTCTAGCACAACCTCCGCAGCTCTGTTTCAGCTGAGGATCTCCCAGGCAGCAGAATCTAGCAGCAGAAAGCTTCAATGCCATCTTGTGCTGGCAGTATTTCCCTAATTAAGAGTTTAAGGCCAGATGGAGCCATTAGATCATCTAATCTGACCCCCTGCCTAATATATGACGTGTCGTTTTACCAGTAAACCTCATATTGAGCCCAATAATTTAGGTCAGGCTAGAGCATGTCAGAACGGAGGAGACTGCTGTGTGCACAAGGCAGTACCTTTTATACCAGCTGTACTTGTACCATCCCACACCAGGAGGTAACAGGATGCCTTCAACAGAGTCTGAATGCACCCAGAAAACTTACTTCCATCAACATCCACCACAATAGTTCAATGCACTTTTCCAAGAAGAAACTAATCTAGCTGAAATGTCTGCTCCACCAGGACCTAGACAGCAAGCAAGAACTACACAGGTGTTCAAAAGAAAGGCTAGAATGAAAAATTCTGTTATGCTATTCATCAGAAACAGTTGCACATTGCCACTTGCCTCCAAATGAGAGCTAGAAACACTGGTTATTTTTTTAATGTGCTGGTGAGTTACATCAGGCCCTCAGCTACCATTAAAGGACTTTGCAAATTACATGTGTTCCACCTAAGCAACAACCAGGATGTTCTCCTTCCAAAATGATTGCTCTGGAGCATCCCCAAGGCTTCCCAGGAAGTCAGGTAAAATCCTTTTATTTTTTAAAACCATGCACTATTTTTCCTAAGTCATAAAAAACTCACAGTATAAGTTTCTCTTCTGAGGACATATGATCATAGCAAGTTGATATTATAACTCAATGTGGGAGGCTGAAATCCTCTATGGGTTCTCTGACCCTTACTCAGCAAAATATTTACCCTGGTTGCAACTCAGTAGCCTTGTGAGAGGCGAGCCTTCAGTGTTCAGGGGGCTGAAATAAAAGTTGTTTATCAACAATTGCAAAATAATAGGAACAGCTCTAAAGAAAAAATGGATTGGCATTTCTCAGTGGAAATAAACACCAGCCTTTATTAAACATGAAATCTAGCTGTGCTAGAAGACAAAAACAAGACACAGCTGCTCGATACTGAGTGAGCAGAGATTTTCCAGTCAGTCAGTCATTCTTCCCAAGGAGAAAAGAAAGGAAGAGCCAGAAGAAAGCTTTGCAATGGCTGCCTCCAAGATGAGAACAAAGCACTGAGGTCACTTCTTTTCTAAGGGAGAAGAGGTCTTTATTAGCAGTACTAAAGCATGACAGGAAGAGACTGAAGCTCAGTTCAGTGAAACTCTTATTTGAAAGACAAGAATACATCAGCTTTCTGTGTGTCCCCACGGAGGTTATACAGCCAAGTTGACTTTGGCGGAGCTAGCTGATACAAAAAGCAAGAGTTGTGAAGAAAAAGAGATCTTGATTAGCTGGGCAATGATCCAATGAGCAAGACACTGGAGGCTCCAAGTTCACAGCCTAAGAAGCTCAGGTAGAAATAACTTAAAACAAATTAAGTTAGGTCATGATAATGAAATTTAAAGGCAAGCGGAACACGATTTATTTTACTAAAGCTTGTTGAAAAGTGAAAACCAAGCAGAGCCAACAGTATGGCTGATTTAGCTCTGGTTGCAGTTGGTACTGGCACTGAGATAAACTTAACCTGACATATTTAGAATGGGAAAAAGAATTCAAGAATAGGCTTTGTAAAATAAACAAACAAACAAACAAAAACCAAAAACACAGCCTCTCTCCAGCAGGGCAGTTTGAGCTCGAAGCCATGCCACGATGTGGCCGAACTACCTCATCATGGGCACTGGATACCAACACCTGTACTGCCAAGCCCCTGCCTGCCAGCCCGCAGCAGGAGGGAGGACAGAAAACCCAGATGGGAGCAGCTCTTGTAAGAGCTGCAGTCCCCTCACAGGTCACCAGACAGTGTCAGCCATGGGATGGCTCGGTGCCACATCACTGAGGGCTTTGGAAGGTCCCTCAACAGGTTACCTGGTGGCAGCCCTGGGTTGGCTCTGGGTGGGAATGGCTGTGGTGCCATTACGACCTCCACTGTCCCTCCTGCCACCCACCTGCCCCTCCCTCCTTCCGCTGTGAAAAATGGCTGGAGAGGGGGGAAAAGAGCAGCCACTTTATAATGGATGAATGCAGCAGTTTGCAGGAGGGAGAGAGAGAGAGTAATGAAAAAGTGTTAATATTAAAGTAATAAAGCTTGTGGTCATTTTTCAGTCTGAAATGCATAACACCATAAAACAATGCTTAAAGGCACTCACTTCTGTTCCAAACCACCTGCATGGTAAGGCACCCTGCTATTAGCACAGAAGTTGTTTATTAACAGTCTCATTTCAGTCTGATTCCAGGAGAGTCATAAAACTGTTTTTTTCACTCAGTACAAGAGCCCAGGTGGCCTCAGGTTTTCTTTGGTATGCCAAGTCTTGCCATGTCACCTGTGATCCTTGCCAGGCTGCTAACCCATTCATTTCTAACAAGACATATAAAAATCATGTCCGAGCAAATCAATCTGTCCCAGCACTTGGCACATGTATACTGTTCTTCTTTTCTGGTTCTTGCAGCAGCAGCAACTCTTGGTGAGGTGTGTTTAGCATAATTATAACAGTGGCTTTGTCTGCCAGTATGAATCCCATGTATCCACACGCTCCCCAAAAACATTCTGGCTGGTGGTACGTGAAACAAGATCACTAGTTCCTCTCCCAAAACAATTTCTTCCAAAAAAAGTAATGGAGAAGCAATGAAATGTCATAGCAGAGCATATAAATAAAGGGCGTTCTTTAAGATTTTTACATTTTTCCCACCCCACAAAAAAGCATACAAATTCAAAGCTTCACCAGCTTTTGTTCCCTCTGTCAGAAACAGGTATTAGGATTAAGGGGCTCTTTATAGAGATGGCTGAGCAGCAAAGTCTTTATCTCACTGACAAGACTACCAATTCAAGGACAAAAAGACAGGGGATAGAAGAGCAGTGATACGCACACGAGTGTTCACGGCTGTCAGAAATGCCTGTGGAATTGCAGGAAGAGCAAAGAAGAAAGAGAACAAGAAACTGCTGTCACACTTGTGCTCTCACCGTGAAGGGAGGAAACTCCCATGTAGGAGTTTCACAGCGATCGTCTGAGAGGCCACTGCAGCTCAAGAGCCTGCAGGTGACCTTCTTAAAACCTGGAGCCCAGTTAAATCGCCAACCATTAACGTGTACTACAAACTACATCGTCTTTCCGAGAGCTACAAAATAAGCCATGAATTAACCCACCACAAGCAGCATCAGCTTCCCATTGACTAATATGGCAGAGATGGACTGATACGGCCAAGGACAGCGGCATAGTCTTACCTTGTAATTACACATTTTCACGAAGAGAGGGGTATTGCTAGCTGCACCCATCTTTACCCTCTTTTTAAGAATCAATGAATTGCAAAGGCACCTTTATCTCTTTTATGCATTCAATCACAGATCTGAATACAAGTCAACAGTTCAGGAACCCCAGACAAGTCCAAATGGGCTATACAGCCACTTTATTAAATCCTAGACCACATACTATGAAGAATGGTAAAACAAATGGTAAAACAAAACATATCACTTAAGAGCAGCACTTTCAAATTTCTTATTCTTCATGCTCCCCATCACAAGATGCATTACGTTGCTCAATTCCCCTACCCCTAAGTTGCCATAGATGCATTACCACAGTGTTGCACGAATGCTGGTCCCTTCTCCGTAAGCTGGTTCCTATCTGAGCACCTCCTGCACTCCTGACTCCTTCCCTTCTTGCTTTCAGTCAGCCAAAGGCACCCTCCAATTCCACCCTGCTCCTCCTTACTGATTGTGAGGAGAACAGATCAGCTCATACACAGTAAAACAGATTTTCACAATGCAGTGGTGCCATGCACACTGTACGTGCCATTCAGGGTCTGGTCCAGGAAAAGTTTGTCTGCATTCCACAAGAATGGTTTTAGAAAATGTCACATTTTACATATCTCACAGCTGCACAGAGAAGCCCATCCTTGCAAACCTTCATTTCAAACCTTGTAACCTTTGCCAGCCTGAGGATCAGCTCACTATTAAACCTCAGTTAACACAGCACTGTCAACCAATTTTCAAGCTGATCCATGATAGATGAGCTGAATTTTAAAGCTGCCAGGGTCCACCAGGCAATAGCCATGTGTTACTGCACCCTCAGGGTTCTCATGGTGCTCTGCTCTCCAAAGTGTCTCCCTTGAGCACAGAAGAGAGATGCTTGTAGCCACAGCATTGAGAGTCACCCCATGTTGTCACCATTGTGAAGTCTTCAGTTTCTTGCTACCAGCTGCCTTGCTGCTTCAAAAACATCCACACACTCTCTCCCAAATGTACAGTCTCTAGAGAAAGCAAAAAGAAACTACCTTTGCAAAAAATCAGCAGTTGTTATTCTTGAGAAAAACAGGCGCAAGGATATGTCTCTTCAGCATGAAAGCATACAGTCCCAGCTCTAGCAGGAATACTCCTCGGTAACAAACACTTTGGGGTTAAATCAACTTCTTCCCATGATCACAGCAAAGAGCACCTGCTAAAAGGAAAGCTAGAGTAAGTGACACACACCACATGGAATATGAAGAAATAAATCGAAGAAGTTTCCTGACTTTCACAGCCACCACAGAGGATGAGGAGCGTGTGCTAGCAGCCATGGTATGACTGTGCTACAGCAAGTCAGGAGATAGCATGCTGGCAAGCACATGGTTCCTCAGGGCATGAGTTTCAGCAAGTCCTACAAGCAATTATGATGTCTCACTTCACTTGGTTTCCTTCTCATTGGGATATACAACTTCTCTCTCCACCAAAAAAAAATGTCCTCGTGCAAACGACCCTTCTAAAATTCTTCTAAGTTTATGTCCTCGCGCAAACAACCCTTCTAAAATTCTTCTAAGTTTCAACACTGAAATGCACTTTCACAGATGCAAACATCTGTGATCTCATATGAAATAGGGAGAAGTGGGCAAGTCAACAATCAAGCCCTGGAGGTGTTTTACAACTTCATCTACAATATTAACTCACCAGACTGTTACTTCATACTACAAAGTTACTGTTATGGTTGCACAAACAACTTCATTAAGAATGAATGATTAGTTCTCCATCAATGATTTTAACAGCTGCCTTAATAGTGCAATCATTTATTTATAACAAAAGAAATACTAGCCTTCTCTTAGAACCAATGTTAGTAGTAAGATGAGAGAAAAAATATTCTATTTAAAACCTGCTGATAATTATTTTATTTAAAGTTATTAAAATACTCCCCAGGCAAAATTTTACATTCCACATTTACTCATTAAAATGTGCACGTAGCTCTAAATTTGAGGTAGATTAAGAGAAAAAGAGAGAGAGAAAAAAATTCACATCCTTCCCTTTACAATGACACTTTCAGTTAAGTCATTTCTTATTTCTGCTGCATTTTTCATAATGTTTATGTCAAAGGTGTTACTGACATTTTAATGGATTTTTCAGTCTTATTGGAACATATATGTTTTCTCATAAAATTGAATTTTATGTGTCCTATTTTTATCAATATGGCTTTTAAAAAACTTTTAAAAATGTAAAGCCCCTGAGAGAAAACAACTTGTGTAAAACGTCATAAAAAATGAAAAATTTCAATCAAAACACAGAATTTAAATAACATCCATATTTTTCTCTCTTATTAAAAAGATGACTTTTTTTCTTCAGTTCTTCCATTTGAAGCTTTAGGTTAGCCCTCTTCAAAACAAAGAGAAGTTGATTCTTCAGTGTACTGGCAGTCACAACCCCTTAGGTACACGGGAACAAAGTGGCCCTATTAACTGTTGCTTGGCTGGACTTGGGCTCAGGATCTTAGTAGTGATCAGAAGCTGAAGCTTGGATGGTTGTGGTGAGGATGGGATAAGACGTGTCTGCAAGATGAGATGCCTAATACAGGTTACATTGCAAATGATCTACCATGAAACAAACACACATTGCAACCCTGACTCAACAAGATGCATTAACAACAGAAGATATGCTGAGGAAAGTAAATGACCTTCTTTGCTTAACACTGCCAGCAGAAAGCAGCCCAGAAGATAGCATAGCTTCTCTTGGGATTAATTACTGCAACATCTGTGACCTCCCACCAGTTTGGAGGCAGTGCCATGGTTCCTGCTCAGAGTCATTTCTGCTGTGTGCAGGAAGAGGAGAGACCCTGGCAGACCTTCACGTGATACCAGGTTGAGTCCTCATTGCCATTCAACCCTGTCAGAGCTGCTGGCTGTTTAATGAACCTTGAGAAGCTGAGGGGATTTTTTTAAAGTTATTATTAACCTAATGTTGATGGAGTCACCCTGGAAGAGTAGATGAACACTGCCAAAGATGGGTGGCTTCTCAGCTCTGACTCCACTTGGTGGGAAGTCCAGTTTCTCTTTGGAGGACCAGACTGATTAACCTATGTTTCCCACTGGCAGCACACACTCAGCAGGAGAGGGATGATCTGTGCTGTACACCCCTGTAAGCAGTGGGGTTGCCAAGCTGCTGCTGGGCTTGGAGCTTGTCAGAAGCTGGGAGCCCAAAACCTGCATCTGTATCCTGCGAGGCAGCAGCTCCAGGTCCTGCTGAGCTCAGGAACTGTCAGGTTCCTGCTGAGCTGCAAACAGCATCTTTGCTTTTTTCCTTTTTTCTTTTTCTTTTTTTTTTTTATCCTCTGCTTGACAACTGCACAGAAATGCTTGTAGATTGGGACTGTTACAGTCGTGCTAGCTTAAACAACCTCGCTCAGGCACAGACAATGGCTCTCAACTGCAACATGAACGTGACTGCAGACTAATCCACTTTGCTGTTCTGACACATTAAAACTAGCTCTGAAATCCCTGTGCTGCCTGTAGTCACTCTGGTTACACACCTCTGTGCAGCCAGCACACAGCCAGGCCAAACACAGCAGAGGGGAGAAGCACACACAAAAAAATCATGGAAAGACGTTAGTAGTTTAGCTTTAAATATAGGTCTACTAACAAACTGTACATCTATTTCAAACGCATTCTGCAAAGAACTGGTTTGCAGTTAAAGCACATTAAATGTATCTCTGATAGCTAGAAGAATGGACTACTATCAAAAAAAAGGCAGCCAATTCAAAAGATATTTCTTCCTTGAATACTCTGTTCTCAGAAGCCCCAGGCCCCTGTGACCAGTGAGGAAGTCTGGAGCAATTAAGACTTGCTGTCATTAGAGGAGGATCAAGCTAAGGAACATTTAAACAAACTAGACATACACAAGCCCATGGGCCCTGATGTGATGCCTGGCCCATCACAAGAGATAAGTGAACATTATTTATGTTGACTTGATTGAACTGAGGGGCTGAAAAGGCTGTGGTTAGCAGCACAAAGTCCAGCTGGAGGCCAGTCACAAGTGGAGTACCCCAGGGGTCAGTACTGGGGCCAATATCGTTCAGCATTTTCATGACTGACCTAGACAATGGGATAGAGTCCTC
The DNA here is from genome assembly GCA_013399475.1 of Chauna torquata. NCBI lineage: Eukaryota > Metazoa > Chordata > Aves > Anseriformes > Anhimidae > Chauna > Chauna torquata. The sequence goes on from VXAL01004920.1 coordinate 195,579, forward strand.
AGCAAGTTTGCAGATGATACAAAACTGGAAGAAGCAGTTGATAGATCTGGTGGATGTACTGCCATTGGGGATGGATAACTCCATGACCAGTAGACACTGGAGGCTGACTGACATGAAAGCAGCTTTGCAGAGAATGATCTGGGGGTCCTGGTGGACACCAGGTGGAATATAAGCCAGCAATGTGCCCTTACGGCAAAGACAGCCAAAGCATTGTGGAATAGCACAGCAAGCAAGTCAAGGGAGGTGGTCCTTCCCCTCTACTCAGCCCCGGTGAGACACAGCTGCAGAGATGGCTCCAGGTCTGGCTTCCCCAGTACATACGAAACATGGACATGCTGGAGAGAATCTAGCAAAGGGCTACAGAGATACCCAAGCGACTGGATCATCTGACATATGAGAAGAGGCTGAGAGAACTGGGACTGTTCACCCTGGTTAAAGAAGGCTCAGGGTGATCTTACCAATGTGTACAAATATCCGATGGGCCGGAGCAATGAAGACAGATCCAGATCCTTCTCAGTGGTGCCCAGCAAAAGGATAAGAGACAACAGGCACAAACAGAAATACAAGGAATTCCACCTGATTATAAGAAAATAATCTTTTTTTACTGTGAGTGGTCAAACTTGGAACAGGTTGTACAGAGATGATGTAGAGCCTCCATCCTTGGAGACATTCAAAACCCTCCTGTTCCTGAGCAACCTGCTCCAGATGACCCTGCTTTGAGTAGGTAGATTGAGCTAAGCAATCTCCAGAGGTGCCTTCCAGCCTGAGCCACTCTGTGATTACTTCCACTTACATCTGTAAGAACTAAAATTCAAGGAAAAATATTTGAAATCAGTGTAACTTAAGACAAAGATAATCCTAGGCCATGCAGCACAACATTTAAGTCCTACCAAAGCATGTTTTTATTTCCTGTTTATGTTATATATAGTTGTACAATCTGTGTTGTCTGTACAGATGAGATGCACTTCACAGGGCGCTTTACTTGCAACTGGGAGTTAAAAATGCATACCCTAAAAGCAGAACTTGGTTGTAAATGTTTTGTATCACTTAGCTAGGATTTATGAAACTTCTTACCATTGAACACAGTTTTCACTATGAGTTGTGTGGGTAAAAAACTCCAATTACAGATGTTCTATTTTTAAAATATTAATTGTAAGGCACATAGTGGAAAACATTAATTAAAATTGTGCTGGTTTCCACAACAACAGTGCTTCCTGAAAAATGGCTATATTAGCAAACAAATGATGAGGATACAGAATTATTGCTCGGTGACATTATACTGCAAAACAAATTAGTGGTCTTCTTTTTAACTTATACTAGCATCTAAAAGCAAAGGACCAAATCTGTAAATATTTATTCATTTATGTCACCAAATGGTAATCAACAAATTGAGTAAGAATTAATGAATTGACAACATGGTAATAGCCCCTAATAAATGTGCATACAAAAAAAGCTTATCCGGAAATTCTTGAAAGGAGATTTTTAAAATGACAGCAAGTCACACATGGCCAAACTTTTGGTAAACAAATTCTTGAGAACCTAATGAATCAACTAATTGATTTCAATGCATCAAACACTAATTTGGGTGCCTACTTTCACACAATCTGTTTTAAGAACACTGTCCTAGGAAGGGAGGAAGGGAGGAAAGGAGGAAGGGGAGGGAGGGAGAGGGGAGTTTAAGTCTTTCTAAAAATCTTTTTGGCACCAAAGTGACACTTAAGCTGACCAGAAAGCAAGCAAAGATTTTCACTCCATTTTCTGCACCCAAATTACAGAACAAAATCCCACACAGTGTAGCTAGAATGCTTAAAAAATAATAATAATAAAAATATATCAACAAAACAAAGCAAAACAAACAACACTGAAATTTTTTCCTACTTGAGTATCGTGTAAACTGTCCCAATGGTTTCAGGAGGAGCTGAACTGAGCCATGGTAGAACAAGCTTTCTAAAATTTCATCTTTTGTTATTAATTTTAAAAAAGCCAATTGGATTGTTACAGGAAACACATTTTTCCATCCTTTCATTTACAATCCTGTCTTGGAAAATTTGAAGCCAACTCATGTCCCTCTACAGAAACAGATACAATATGTGCCAAGGGAAAAGAAGAACTCTGCAGGAACAAGTCACCAAGGTTCTCCCTGAAGCCTCCTGTTGGGTTTTGTAGCCTAAAAAGGAAAAAAGGCTTTTTATCCTGCTGGTCCCCAGCTTGCCAAACCGTGAGCCCCCGGGTCTGACATGTTATCTTGTGACTGTGTTCACTGAGGGATTCTCTGTGGCTTTCTCTCGCTATCTTCCAGCAGAGCCAGCAGAATTATTTTTATCTCCTGCTATCAGTTAAATTTTCTGTCAGGATATTTGCTTAAACTAGCAATCCCTGTGGATCTCAGGAAGCCAGACTCTGAAGGGAGGTTCAGGTGCTCCTACTCACTGGGAAAGCAAGAGTTATCACCTCTGCTCCATACTTCTACAAGTCCAGATGATCTGCAGCTGAGAAGGGGAGCCCTACTGCTGACCAGCTTTTTTTCCAAAGCCAGGGAGAGACTCATGTATGGAGATAACCTCTGCGTGTAGGCAATGGAGCTACATCATAATATCACGTAATTAATGCCTTGGAAAAAAAGCACCATCTCAATATTCATGTTTGCAGTAACAAAAATATCTTTTAAAGTTTACCAGAGACTGACAGCAGACAAATTCCTTTTAAATGATTTAAAGAGTTTTGGTTTACATTTCAAGGCAACAGTTTTAATTTCTACTTCTGTGGATGCTGAATAGGAGTTCCCTTAGGCATGAAGTCTGAAAAAAGGCAGCCCATCAGATACTTGTGGCAGCCTTGCCCACAGTCATTACCTCAGAGTGCTGGCAACCACTGCCTACTGCCGCTCATGGTAGGAAAGGGGTGATGGCAAAGAAGCAGTTAAACACACAATTCCACGCAATCATCAGCTAGTGAGATGAGGATGCCCCTTTGCTACTACACAGTGGTTTAAAAGCACCCCAACAGAGGTGATGCGGACTGGTATAGGAGCATCAACAAGTTTTTATTTTATTTATTTGNTCTGATCATAAGGCTAGACTGTTTTAAAAGTTGTTGCTTGTAAATTTTGGCCTGGGGCTTCACAATTTTCTCTTAATATTTCTTTCACCCTTCTCTACAAAAAGTGTTCATTCTTTTCTGGTTAGCCTTATTAATTTGACCAACTGGCTTAAATCCACCTGAAAAGTTATTTCCTAGACAAGTTTTCTATGTTTCTATATGCTAACCTGTTTCTCTGTTTATTTCACTTTGTCATATCTTCATTTCATTTGACAGATGAAAAAAATTGCATACAGAAAAAATAAACCAGAAAAGAACCCCAGACGAAATACTGGTAGAAAGCTACAAAAACAGAGGGAACATATGTATGTATGTTAAGGAAAAAATATAATTGAAGTATCTACGAAAAGGAGCAAATAATGAGTTACTCTGATCTTTTCATTTAATCTCATCTGAAATGATTTTTTTCATGCAGCATTCTTTAATTCATAGGTCCATTCACAAGAAATTCAGATGTCCAAATAACTCATAAAAATACTACTTAATACAGTGTATTCATGCATGACTACAAAAAGTAAGCAAGATTCAATACTATGGTAAAGAGAGGAAATGAAGTGTAAAAACATTTTCTCTTACAGCACCAAATGGGTCACAATCATTTAAGTAAATATTTTGCTATCTTCAAAGAAGTGCAATCCACACTTTTTCAAAGCCATGCTTTAGGCGTTGCTTGCAAGCTACCCTGCTTTTTTTGGTCTTTATACAAAATTACACAAAAAGTTTGTGTTCACATAACACTATCAATGACATGCCCTTTGCTTTTTGCAAGTTGTTTGTAACTAACATTTTCTATCTCTCAAAAAGGTGAAGAACACAATCAGCCACCGTCTTTGTGTATGTCCTATTAGGATACTCATTCTTGGTAGAAACAAATTTCACTAACCTTAGTCAGCAAGCTGTAATGGCATGTGGTGAAACTATGATACGCATCAAAAACTTACAGACTTCTTAATCACTAGCAAGATACAATAGAATATGCTCTCTGAAAAGTACCAAGTTCCCAAAGAGCATTTGGATGGCTTCTCTTTTTGAACTGGGACTTAATGCTTCATGTTCAATCCATGCACACCATTTTCTCCCTTTTTCCCTAAATTCTAAACATTTTCCTACACTTACTTCTTCTGAGACTCCGTAGTGACAGCTTCTTCCTTATACTCCTACATAATTTTGCACAAGCTGTTAAACAGAAATAGTCCACAATCCTCTTTCACATCAGTCTCCATTGGCCAAAAATTTTTCTGCAGAATATCATCCAACTGACTTCACAGTTGCAAAGCTCAACAGCAGCCAGACTATTAAATAAAACAGAGAAGGAAAGTGATTGTAAGGGATAGTCCAACATACAGTTGGACAGAAGGCTATCTCTCCTGTGCTCTGAAGGAAACTAGTAACTATCCTTCGAGAAATCCCAGTTTTGAATCTCGCCACCCAACTTCTAACTTCTGCAAATACAGCTTGGCAGCCAGGATGAAGAAAGATTTTGCAGACTATGGTCATGCCATAATGGCCATCCATATGGCCACAAGAAGTGTTAACTAGATGAAAACTGGTTCAATGTGGCTAGCAGGGAAGTGGTATGAACAAAGCATTTGGATGACTGGTGCTGAGAGTGCTCAGTGTTCACTCTTCATGCTGCTTTTAAGGGCTCCAAAAAGGCACCATTTATAAGCAGACAACAATTAAAATATTGCCTGGTATTACTTGGTGTTGCAGTCTGCGTGATACAGTAATCCAGGTTAGTTCAAAAGGACACCATCCGCAAGAGCACTGGCTGAGACCTTTACCTAAATACAAAAAAAAGATTCCATATTTACCCTGAGCGTAAAGGTACTCTTCAAATTCTGTGACAGCTCCTCACTGTAAATTCCCCCTTACCATTCAAAGCCAGCAGATAAAAACTTGAAAAATGAACAAGTTAGAATTGCCTAGATAAATTAAAGCTTGTGGACTTCACACACCTAGCAGAGAAAAACATTAATATAAGCAAATATACCCCCACCCCCCCAAAAAAAATCACAAAAAGGCAAAACTATATCCTGGTAATTCTTTCAGCTGCAGTCCACTATGATATTTTTAATAGTGAATAGGAACAACCAGTTTTAAGGTGACAATCTAAACCGTAAGTGCTATTTTAAAAAAAATAAATAAAAATACCAGAAGAGATACCAAGAAGAAAAAAGTGACATTGGAAAACTGACAGATTCTGGGAGATAAAATAATTCAAGCCTGAACGTCCTTCCTTCACCATGTGTTAGGACCACATGGCAAGAGGAGAAAATCAACATGTGGTATCTGAAACCCATAACAAAGAACAGAAGAAACTGGTGGATAATAAAGAAAGAATCCATTACGCAAGTGCTGATTTATGTTGAAATCTGGATGGAGGTATTCTACTCCTGAGTTCTCTGGTACAGGATCCATGGGGGAAATGGCTTAATTCCCAGTAAAAATGGAGTGAGAGGAGCCTGTCTGGGACATATTTAATGCCGTCCTCCACACTGAGGGTGCAATTCCAGGAATAAAGAGTTAGTCACCACGTCTCCCTCCACTACGCATCTATTCATCTCTCACTTCATATCCTGCTCTCTGGAGGCAGTCATTCACACCTATGGGATGCTGCTAAGTCATGTGGGGACATGCCACGCAGAAAACTGCTCTTCTACACAAAACTCCTGCAAATACAGTGGACATCCCACTAGGATTACTTTCGTTACATAGATTTCCACGGGCTGTGAGATGGATGTCTCTGGTGGTTTTGCTACATTCTGCTTCTGAACATAAGCACCAGTCTGGTTTTGCACACCCTGACTTTTCTCATGCATACTAGAAATGGGCAGAGAGCATCTTCTTACCTCCACTGCACACACTGTGAAGGCCAAAGGAGGCATAACAAAAAAGATAAATGATTTTAAAAAATAGCTTAGTCACAGCAACCCTTGTTTTCTTTTTTGGTAAAAGAAATTTCTCTGTGGAATTAAAATCCACCCCGAATGCTGCAAACATTTCTTGTTAGCTTTCTACAAAAACCCACCTAAGAACGGGATAAGATCACGTGCAATTATGTGGTGAAGGAAGGGAATGAGTCATCAGTCTGCAAGCTGAACAACGGACCAAATCATAGATTCAGACCAAGGTAAGGATAATAATGAAGGAAACACCAGTTTCTAAATTACACCTCTGGAGAAAGCAGTCTAGGACAGCAACTTGTAAACACACCTACCTAGCCTAGCATTAAAAAACACAGAGTGAATCCAGTGGACCCCTTAGAGCAAAACTCCATGGAATTCAAGGGGCAAAAAATCTCCCTGAAAAATGTTCAAAACATTTTGAACAAATTCAATTACAGTAATACATGCTTCTGTAACTAACTTGGCCAAGTATTGTGTCCTATGTTTTTACAGGTGTCATAAATATTTAGGAAAATGTCATTCTTTAATAAACAAAGTACTTCTAATTAATGCATAGAGAACTCTATTAGTTTTACTCCTCCTAGGATTAGTACAATTTTCCTCACAGAAGGAAAAAAAGACAATAGTGCAAATGCTCTCTCATTTTACATTCAAGTAGTTTTTTCTTTGACTAAACAAAGACAGCAGACTGTTGTAAAATGAGAGTACTTCCCGCCAACCACATTGATAAAAAAGGCTCAAATTCTCTTTGCAGTATTGCTGGTCTAAATGCAAATAATCTAGTTAATAACTCTAGATTTCCACCAAAACAACTGAAAGCAAAACACATCCCAAGAGATCTATAGTCTGATTACCGATGATAAGCTGAGATAGCACAGCCCCAGCTGCTCAATACTACACCAAGAAAGAGGTGGGCAGGTTCAGAGAAAACTGCACATATTGGTTTCACTTCTATTCACAATTTACCCCTGCTATTTCACTCACCCACTCTCTCTTCACCAAAGCATGAAATGCCAGTTGCTTAGATTTAAGCTGTTCAATATTCAGCTACTGCCATCACAAATTACTAAGCAAATTAACAAAATGCCACCATTCCACATAATAACTTCCAAGCATCATGCTAGCCAAACGTATGTTCAGAAGCTTCATGGTCCTCTCCAACTCTTCTGCCCTCCCACCACTGAACCAGCCACAGCACCTCCACCAAGTCGCACCCACAGCTCTTGCTCCTTCCCCAAGGCAGCATGCTCTTCCCTGAGGACCGCTGTGGGTACAGTACACATCAGGGGTACTATTCCCCCAAACCCCCACCTGCACCTACACCTCTCTGAGCATTGCATCCCATGAATTACCCCTTTAGTTACTGCATGCTACACAGACCATGGTTACCACTCTCCTGTGAAGCCTATTGGTAAGCTGTGGGTGGCTGCCCGAGTTAGCTTAGCCCTCAGTGAGGGATGGAAAGAGAATGGGAAGAAGGAAAGCCTGCGAATAGGGACTTTAACTCTGTTTTTTGGGAAACTTCCCCTCCCAGTGACCGCTGGCTCAGGTACAAGATTCACAGGTTTAATTTTGGTGGACCCCTCCCTACTAACACTACTTTAGACCGAACATGCTGCAATATATTGTGCACTGACTGTGCTTGCCTGGGTAGGGTGGACAAGCTCAAAGCACACAGCTGGGAAAAGTGAGAACCTCGTTAAGAAAAAGACATATTGAGCGCTCAGAGTGGGGCAGTAGAGGATGATACGCCATTTAGGGACTTCCAACATATATCAGCAGGTCACAAAAAGGATATAGTACTGCATTTTTGTATTGATACCTCAAAACGTATGCTTCAACAGCTTAACAGGAGGTAATTCTGAAGGACATAAAGACTAGTTCCATTCCTCTCCAGTCTGGACCTGCTTCTTCACCTACTCTTTTTTAAGGTAGCTCAGCTTCCATCTCTGCTTCATGGCTTCTAATTCACTTGTTACTCATTTTAAATATTTGCAACCTGGAAGTGGAATAAACAAAGAGTAGGTGATGAACTGAATGAACAAAAAGCGGCTGTGCAGGAGGCCCATTCCAGGAGCTGGACCACCTCACCGGAGGGCAGGATGGAAAGTAGCTTGGGGATGGCTCCCTCCTGTTCATGAAAACACAAGGGGCTGTGAAAGGTTGTTTCCCCACCAGATTACGGCTGCATCACACCTACCACGCAGTGCCCCGGAGCACCCCTGCCACATACACAATTAAATTCTGTCAAGCCACTACTGACCACCCCTAGTGCACAGCACGCTTTAATTTAGCATTAACAAAATACCAATAGCCCCTGGAGAGACTTGGATTTAATTCCACTCCAAAAAACATGTTCTCTATACGAGATGCAAAGCAGGAGAAGTGAATGATAATTATTAATTGTCAGCTCTTTGAGCACTTTCGTACCTATACCAACTGTCTTGGAAAGGATAGCTCCTCTTCCCCAACAAGATTACAGTAACAATATTTTTCTGAAAAGGAAGAACATTTTAGATCGCAAATGTTAGCTCTACATTTCCTTTCTAAACTATTCAGATTCTGGAAGCAGAAGAAATAAAATTGTAAATGTAAATGTAAATGCAAAAATGCAGCTCAAATATTTTCAGCAGCCCAGCAAAATCCTCTTGCACACATTCTTGCAAGTTAAAAAACAGATCCGCTACGAGGCACAGCATGTACCTCATGGCAACAGTGTATGATTTATGCTTCTGTTCTCTGGGAAGCCACTGCTATGTAAAAGGATATGACTGGCTTTACAGGTCAAGGTAAAATCTATTGCCCCGAAACAGACCAAAAATGGAAAACAGATCTAGCAATCTAAATGCACAGAGCCACCAGAAGGGTTTGAGAGATAGGGTACATCACCACTGATTTACACAGTTTAAATGGCACAGTCAATTCCTTTCTCTGCATGCTCCTCCATTTGACAACTTCTCTTTTTGCTTTACATTCTCCTTGCTTTTCAGCCTGTTGGAAACTCACACACAAAGGGAAAAGATGTCACATTTCCCTGGAACAAAATTGGCTTATGACACATTGTATAATTCCAAAAATACATAATGTATTAATTTGACACACTCCTGCCATCAAGAATTTAATTTCTGATATCTTCTTTTCCAGATACAATTAAAATAATTCTCCACCTCAGCCATCTAATTTGTATCACTTGCAGAGTGAGAGCTTCTTCCCACTCGCCCCACGGTCCTTTACATGTGAGATCCTCATAGCAATGGGGCGAGGTCTGTTTGAGTCTCTTGTTGAATATGTTCTCACCCTAGCAAGTCAGTATTAGCGAGCTGCTTTTCTCAGCCAACACCTCGTATTTTTCCCTCTATCTTTTTTGACTAATTTTGTCCCTCTTTTTCTGTGCATTGATGTTTCCCCTACCATTGTGTTTCAGTTACTCTTACCTTGGTTGTGCTTTCTGGATCTCTGTGTCCCTCCTCTTCTTCACCACCAGACTACTATGCACACTACAAGTTATCTAAAATTTTAAGAAGGATGACAGGAGTGATTCTGTACAATACTCTCCAATTCCAGGACTCCCACCTGGCAGCTGCTCAGGTAGATGCCTAAAACCTAAATTGGGTATTTTCTGTAAAACAGATTTTCCTCCTATATAAACTTTATGCCCTCCTACCTTCTCTAGATTTACAGCAATTACTCTTCTAATGTAAAAAGGAAGGGACACACAGAGATGGGATATCTGGATATACTGAAATGCTGTATAGAGTCTTCAGGGGGACAATTAACTATAGTCTGTGGGTCAGTGAGCTGTAAGAGATCCACCTGCTCACAGGTTTGTGAGTTATACACCAGCTCAGACAAGCTGGCGTTTCATCTCCGCAACAGACCTCACTTGGTTAAATATTACATGTATCTAGCAGAAAGCAGAATTACTGCCTGAGGCACCATTAAAATGCAACAGATCCTTTTCTTCCTGCTTCCCATAATACTGAGCTACCCCTGCAGTGACCTAAGATGAGGTGACAGCTGACTAGGAGGGGACAGACACCGCACTCTCAATGGCACCACAGACAGTACTGTCACAGTCTGACCTAGCAGCTCTGTCTTTCCCTTATCGGCCTCAGCACACATCTTTTACTCACCCTGCACCCCCTAATTATATGTATACACAAATCAAATGACCTGTTGCTTTTTATTTTTTTCCCCACAGAATGTCCAAAAGTCAATTCCCTGGTTTCAGAGTTTGACGGTGCATAGAATAACGGCAGGAGACCCCAAAAAACAGAAACCAACCCCAAACTGTAGCCTGATGTTGCCGACATCAATCTTGCCTCTCTAAATCAGCTCTAAATTAAAATATCAAAAGGAAAGGATGCTTCCCAGAGATATAAATACTGGTCATTATTTTTCATAGCCTTCTATACACAGTCATTTGCACTAGCAAAAGACAATTAAAAAATATTTTTCTGACTCTACACATCATCAAATCAAAACCGTGAATGTAATGTACCAGCATACTTCCTTTGCACTGCTTCCTGTGACTATTCAGAGGTGTCTGTGAAAAACATAAACCAATACTCATAATTTTAAAGATTCCCTTTCCACATCCTCTCTCATTGGTTTTTGTTCAATCCCATCATGGTCTCATCATTGAAAATAAAAGCACCATTCACTGTCATGAAGCTGCTTACTCTGGATATAAAGGAAAACCTTCTTGGACCAAATCCTTTAGATAGAGAACACACCCTGCGTGAAATGGACCCAGCTGTGCCATGTAAGAGGTTAGGAGGCAGGGCAATCATACAGCAATCTTATGATTTCTGGATGCAAGGAGAAGGTGAAAGCAAAAGCAGGTAGCTGCTGAGTACACCTGTGGAGTCACCCACGGCATTGAATATCTGGGCTGAAATTGATCTTACTTTTCCTTCCCGTGTGCCTGGGCAAGCAGGCCTGCTAAATGCACACAGCACTGGCATGGAGACTTGGTGCTGAATGTGTTCTTTATACCATACCCATTGGCCAATTCTACCAAAAATACCCCCAGTTCTGCCCAGCGCCAAACAAATGAATGGCAGGCTGAAGAAAATGGTCCTGACTTGGGTGAGGAGTTCTAACAGAAACAGGAAAGGTTGGAAGATGCGTCCTCATAGAGTCGAACAGACTCTCAGTCATGTCTTTGTTAGTAACTACTGTTTTTCTGCTAACTTTGCATAATCCTTTGCACAACAAGGTATGTTTGACATACGATTTTTCAAAGAGATTAAAAGAAGAAAGAAAAATAATTTTGTGTCTTAGACTAGTAAAGCTATAAAGGCTAAAAACCTCAGATTATAGATTACATTTTGGTCTACTTCATTACACACCGCATGTGGAAATTATTACAGGAAAAGGTTACCAAATTAAATTTATTATGCTTTGATTTTTTTTAACTTATTTAATTAAAAGCTTCCCAAATTATGTAATTTAATATGGCATTACCATTGTTAATGAAGCTCACAAAAGGTTCTGTTGGATAAATTCATGCAAAGGTGATGAAGCACAGCAGAATGAGGGATTATGTCTTCAGAATTCTGAGGCAAAAAAAGCCTGAAATAAATGCAAGTTGTGAGTGTTTGTAGCAGAGGGTGTTTTCATTGTAATTATTTCAGACCGCACGCTGATTGCAAAAGATTAACATAAATATGAGTTGTTATTGCAGAGGTTTCTATTCTTGCTAGGAAATCCCTTGAATATAGTGAACAGAATTTAAAACATGAAGACACTGTACCACAGCATCGTAACTTTTGTTCTATTATTTTTTCTACTCTAGATATATCAAAAGAAAACATAAATAAAACATCTTCAGATGTCCTTGAAGGAAAAACACCACTCTTCTCTGGTAACATGACAAAACATCAAGACGTAACCTCACTGCTCAGGAGAGAGTGTTTTGGCAGATATTTTCTCCTTCCTCCCAGAAGTGTCCTTATATTATATGGCATGAGGCTACCCTCCAGAGCCTATGGTTCTAGCTGCAGGCCTTGTAGTCAGTACAATAAAAAGCATACCAATTAACAGCTTTTAACCTCCTCTTCCCTCCATTCACAACAGCTAATTGGACACATAAACAAATCACATCTAATTTCGATTATTTTCTACTCCTCTTCCACATTAAGCAACGGCAAAAATTCATGTACTACAATCCATTTAGTTTGGAAAAAAAGTCTTCTTTCTGAAAATTTTCCAAAAATTAGAAGCAGATAAATATGTCTGATGATGGTACTGGGGGCGTGTATAACACATCTCATTGTATCTTCTGCTTCACTTCTTCTCGTCATAATTTGCTTTGTTGTCTCAGTAGGATCACAACATGCAAAAAAAAAAAAAAAGAAAAGTAAATGGCTCAAGGCTGAGTTCTTTGAATGTATCTTTAATCACATCTATTATTGTAAGTATATACTGTATCCTCTACACGCGCAGAGTGTAAGAGTCAAAGATGCTACCTGTTCAAAGGAGTGTGGCTACAGTGGTCATCACAGTATCTCTCTATAGGTTGAACATTATTTCCTATTGTTCTGCATTAAACATGACACAAAAAGGTCATAAGGACCTTTCCATACATCAACACATCTCCATGTATGCTATGTCATGCAGTTGCAAAGAGCATGGTGGTCAGCCACACCACCACTGGCCAGACCCTAGACCTTCACCCAACTGCCTGGAGACCAAGGGGCTGTGAGCATTTTCCCTTTACGTTCTTCAGCCCTGTGCTTGCTCTGTAAGGGATGGTGCCAGGAGCGTTTCAGACTGAGCCCAGTTTTCTTGGCCTGGGGAAGACCTCTGCTGCCTCAGACTTGCTGTGCCGCGGGGCCATCACACACCAGAAGATGGGGTTGGGACTCTGGGCACCACTGCTGCCTGCCCCAGCCAGGAGACAGGCCTGGCCCCTTCCCAAGAGACATCAGGTCTCAGAGGAGGGAGGTCACATCGTGACCAGTGGTTTGAACACTGCCAGGAACCACAAGCCCATGGAGCATGTCTGTCTCACAGCATAGACGCTGCTGTTGTGCCTAGCTAAGGTAGTTTTAGTAGCAAGCTCCACTGACAGCATAGCACATCTCGTTCTCCAAATTTGTCCCTCTATTTCAATGTTATGAAACAGTATCATCGACTGCAGTTTGGGTACAGCTTTAAAATAAAATGTACCAGCACAAAAACAGCAGCCCTCTCTAACATTTACAGAGCGACTTTCAGTGGAGTGGATCTCATGAGATTTTTTAAGTCTTTCCAAGCCAACTGCATAATGCCACAGGTTTTCGCAAATGTAGCCAAGGGCTGACTTCCCTGTACATATGATTTCTTCTATTCACCAGCAACTGCAAGGGGTCAAATGCTGACAGAGCACAGAAGCAATTCTATATAAAAACATTACAGAAAAGGGGAAGATCTGTTGCAGTGGCAGAGCGATCGACCACAAGCAGGATGCAACTGCTGGTGTTTCAAAAAGAGGAAACAAGCAAAAAATACAAGAGAATTGCTCCTTCTGGAACACAGAACAGTAGGGCTGCAACTGAAATTTTACCATACTTGCAGGGGGGAGGGAGGATTTATGGGAACAATTACAAATTCTGCAAATCCTTTCCAAAGGACTGTCCTTGAACGAGTGAAGCAAGATCCCAATCTCCCCAAACCAACTACATAAAAGGGCTCAGCAGGAATAAAATGTATTGTACGACTGTCACTTTTATCATTTTGAGCAGAATCTTGTTTTAGTAGCCTGACAGATGACAAGGGTAGATATGAATTCAATAGATAATACTGAAGTCCCAGAAATAGTTATTTTGAGTATTTTTACATTGCAATTTAGGAACAATATTTCACTTCCCATTTGGACATATGGTGTGTCCAAATCAGTATAATTAATATCCATTCTTAAGGTGTTTGCATTATTATTTTGCATACAACTATCATGAACTGAGACAGCATGCACATTATGGACTCAAATCTGCTAGGTTTACACCCACTTTAATCAAAGCAACCTCAGTGAGCTCAGATTTATGCAGGTTTGCCTCAAATCTCTAAAAGCAGGTGATTCTCAAGCAAGATAAAGCAATACTGTTTCCAAAACAAACAGCAACCTAATCACTAACGGGAACACCTCTGAACAACCCTGGTCTTGGATTTGAACCTACAGACTTTCCTGTGGCTCCTCTTCCCCATAAGAAACCTCTGAAGCTGACACCTTTAAGACAGAGGAAAATATAGCTTTCAAAAAGCAGCAGCAATGAAAAGGGAATAGAGAGAGTAAGATAAAAAGAAAATAGTAAAAAGGTTAGGGACTGTAAACACTCTCATTAGTATCCAAATATTTGCAAGGAAAATTACACAAAGTTTACTTTTGATTAACTCACTACATTGCTATGCTATAATAAAATATTTCTTCATCCTTGATTGGGAAACACAGAGGTGCTGCTCTGCTTTAAGCCTTCTGAAGACTCTTCTCAACTATCACTTGAGAATACCTTACCTTCTTGTTCAGAATAACCATTTTCTCTTGAGAAAGAGTGAAGACATACATCCCATTTCAGACCTCCTAAGACGAATCGCATCTTCCAGAACTACTTTCTTGGTTGTGCCAACATCTCTAATGGACTTTGTTCTTTAAACATTGGTTCAGACAAAAATTAGAACAAAGATTTACAAGTTCAGGGCAGGGTGAAGAAACACCTGGCAAGTTAGAGATTTTAGACCCACATTGCACAACTGTCACATGGGACTCCCCCACTACTGGGGACAGTGAAAGCTCACCCACATACACTCTCCAAAACCACACCACTAAGGGAAAAGAATTGAGCACTTTTTCTTGGTAAGGTTTTAGAGGAGGCCTCCTGGAGCCCTGAATCAGAACCTTGAAAGCCTTGTGCAAACCACAGCAATTAAAACATCTGCAACTCACACTGCCAATACTAATGTTAAAAACTCAAATGGAGGTATTCTAGAGCACAGTAAGCATAGTTAAGTTTGGCAGCAGCAGGTACTGAAAACTAGTCATGATTCCTTTTACACTCTGGACTAGTCACACATCCCATAAAGAAATTCGTTTATAGGAAAGCCTTTAACTCAAACAGACTTTTAAGATGCCGACTTCTCAGGGAAGCCCATTACTGTTCATGGCTCTGAGCCCTTCACACAGAGACAGAGCTCCCATCTGAGAAGCTTCCCTGGGATTAGGGGCTCCACAGCTTGCCCCTTGTACCAGTGTCCATGTCTCAGCCCTTACAAATCCCCATACCCTGTGCACACCCAAAATGCCATTTTTCCCAGGGCCCAGGAATATGCCTCCAGCAAGCCTGCCAAGAAAGTAATTGTAGGCTTAGCAAGGAAACGCTTTAGCATTAGCAAGATGTTTTATCTTTTACCTCTTGCCAGAGAATTAGAAATTTTACAGAAAATGTTTCAGCATGGCCTGATATTTCTGCCCTCTTTTTCTTCAGCCAGGTCTTCTTGCACAGGTATTTGATCTGGTACACCCCTCTCATGTCACCCCCAAAGCTGACAAATGCAAGCCCAGCCCAAGGAACACCGACCCCTTCACATCTGGTCAATTATTGCTGACAGAGGCTGGCTTTCATGTTCGGTTGGTCTGGGCTTTTGTTGGTGACCTGTTGGGTTGTTTTGTTTTTTTTTTTTCCTGGATGGGCAAAGTAATCAAGTTTCCCTTTCAAAGGAACCCACTCTTCACTAGAGGTCAAACAACTAATTTAAAAAGCAAAGGCTTTCACCAGCAAGAGGAGCTACAGCACAGTGCAAGCACCCAAGGTGAACTTTGCAATGTCAAGCAGAGCCCCTGGAGTAAAAACGTGTACCCCCAAAGCAGCGCTCTGGAGGTGCATGCCACCCTTGTGATGGCAGGGCTCACTGTGAGCCTCCAAACGCCCATTTCCCTTCACAATGCTGAAATCCAGCCTCCAGCACCAGTGCTGCCACAGGTTACCTGACTTTCAGCCCCGTGTTTTCTTCGCATGTTATCACAGTTGTTGAACAGTAATCGTCTCCTTATCACATCTGAGGAATACAGTGTTCCTCTCTAATCTCAAAACGCGAAGGCTACGGCACAGGAAACAGGTTTCAAAAGGTTACACATAGGAGCTTTTTTTTTCCCCATTCTGGTGTGAAAATGATAAAAAGATAATATAATTAACACGTTTTTATATTGATTTTGTTTTGGAAGTGAAGACACAGAGCACTTACATTTAATTTCCTTTTTTCCAGGATCATTCTTTATTTAGTAAGAACTATAAAAAATCTCTTGAGAAAGTAATATATTCAAGACTAATAAAATCCAAGTACAAAATATTTTCAAAGGCAGCTTAGGTACAATTATTAAGTTGTCCAATAAAAGCATCTAGTTGAGTTATCTTGGAGAGGGAACAAAGTTTACAGCTGATTTCTCAGGTCGAAACAAAACTATGTCCAGGAGCAAGCCTTCTATCCAAAAGTGCTGCTAGGTAACGCCACAAACAGCAAGGTGTATGGGTGAAAACAGCAAAGATGAGAGCAGGTAGCAGAAGCCCACCCCTCACCAATCTCTGATTATCACTACCATGAAACTTCTACCTCAGCCGTCAGCCTACATTTACTCACACCAACTGACCACAACACGCTCCGTTTCTGTAATTAAAAACAAACATGCTTCTTTTTTTCCTGGACAGGAATATTGAAGTGCACTTCCCTAATGGCTGATCCTTAGAAGTTAAATCTTCCTCTGTCGGCCATGGTATTTAAGTGACTAAAAAGTTACCCTGTCAGTGCCCTTTACCTGCAACTGAGTGCTCCAAAATGACGAAACAACAGAGTCAGAAGGGCTGAGACTGCACGCTTGTAGAGCTCCATTAGCTCCTGAATACACACATCACACCTGCATTTACGAATATGCTATTTCTACTACAAAACAGGTATTTATTAGATTCAACGAATATGCTATTTCTACTACAAAACAGGTATTTATTAGATTCATCAGCATTTTTAACCACATACTTCAAATATTTTTAGAAGAAAGGTATTAATCATATATATATATGTATATAAGTGAGGAAACAGTAGATGCACAGAAAGTTGAGAAGGCTACTTGGTACAGTAGCCAAGTGAACAGAAGAATACATGGTCACAGAATTGGCCCCTTATGCCCCCTTGCTTTGCACTAATGAAGTTAATGACTGATGCTGCATGGAGCAGGTGGAAAGCACTGTTCTGCAAGCCCGAGAGTATCATAGTCTCTGTTTGCACAAGCCCGTTTGCACAAGCCCAAGTGACTACAGAGGATTCAAAGATGCAATCCACAGCTTTTAGAACCAGAATTAAAAACTAGCAATTTTAGCACACGTGGTTAAAATTGCTCAATTAAAACACCAAACAACCAAGACACAGTAACTGCAGTCTTTTTGGGAACCTATGGAAAGCTATAGCTTACCCACTACATCTCTACAGCAGGAAGAAAATAAAGGAGCTGTGCAACCTGCAGCATCCTCATTCACTTCATGTTTTTCTAATGATTCCCCAGCTAACTCAAACACCCATAAACTTTTTAAAGAAATTTACTTATCATCAAAGCACTGCTTCACAAGTCGTGCATGTCACAGTGAAAATATTAAGATCACTGCACATGGAGATGACACTGCATGGAGGGAATTTCTCTCCGGGAAGGCTACAGTTCTCCTTTGGAGTAGGGACAGAGTCTGTAGAAGCATGTTTGTGTGCAGTGTCACAGCTATAAATTCCAAATTTGAATGATATTTTTACACAAACTCTCACTAAAACTTATGCCAGAAATCTTTTATTGGATCCAATCTGCAGTCTGATTTCATATCAAGAAAGGCACCAAGCACAACAGCTTTTTGTCTGTAAATAAAATAAATACACATTTGTGAACTGAAATCAGTAGCAAAGGTGTAATAGCAAATATCCCTACTGCTAGCTTATGAGAAAGAGCTGTTCTCAGGCAACAAAGACAGGAGGCAAGAAGGTATGTCCGTTACTGCTGCATAAACCAGATCAAAAGAGCAGCACACAGCTGATACATCCATAGCTCTTTACGCAGCATGACAATGAGAAGGGCTGAGATGATACTAGACAATGCAACAGCATGGATTCAATTTTTAACAGATTCATGCAAGTATTTTTTTCGCTCACCACCAAGGGAAGTTGCAATGCTACTGCCACTGCACAGTTGACGTTGTTGTTCAATGTGTTAAAAAAAATCTGCTATAATTAAGGAAATTGCTTGGCCTCTGTCCATTTTGTTCCGCACTGCTGCCTCACACTTGTTTAAAGAACTGAGAAAATTTGTTGAAAATGTGGCAGATAGTAGAAAAAAAATGTTAAGCTTGACTGGTTCAAATTAGGCAGTATTTGTACAGATGGAGCACCTGCCGTGACTGGCAAGAACAGCCATGTCGCTTTGCAAGAAAAGGTTTTGGATCGAAAGTTATTGAAATATCATTTGTATCCATCAAGAATTTTTTTCTGAGCCAAAGACTGAGGTTTCTTACATGTCTAAATCCTGTCATCTCCTACTCTAGCAAAATAAGTATTTATGCATGAGAGCTGCCAGTAAGCATACCATGTAATTGATGAAAATGACGAGCAGAATACATATACAACGTCTTCTGTCAAAGGCCAAAAACTGTGAAAGATTCTGGAAACAGTGAATGACCGATACAATCTCTTAACAGAAATGATTAACCCTTCAATGACAACAGTCTCCTTAAAAACATGAATGGGATCAGAAATTTGGTCTGCATGGACACGACATCTCAGCTTAGCAGACCCAATAGGCACTTACAGGGAAAGGATTGCCTTTCATCCATGTGCTGCTTTTAAATCAAAGGTAAGATGTTCTTACTCGATTTGAACTGGTGCGCTTTAGAAATCTGCAGTGTTTGAGAGGTGACAGCTGAAGTTCTGAGATATACTGTGACTTGACGTTTTGGGAGCTATTTCATTCTTAGTTTGAAGATTCTAGAAAAGAACAATTTCCCATTCATACCACTTTTTATAATGTCATGTAGATCATTTTCGTCGAAACAGTTTGGAATTTCTCAGCTTTAACAAGGAGGAGATATTCTTGCAGCAACAGAATGTATCTGCAGAACAGAACCAGACACGCCCTGAGAACAGCAAAATCGGAAAATGAGTACTTAAAAGCAGTTTTCCTCTGATACATGCCTTCCCTTTTAGTGCTTCTGCAGATTGGGAGTGACACATATTCATGAACAGTAATATCCTATTACAAACTTTGTTAAAAATAGACTGTTCAAAAGTCACAATTTTCATCTCAATGACTTGGTGCCAACAAAGCTGGAAACAAGGGCAAAAAGGATGTTTAGAAGGATGTTTATCAGACTATTTGAAGGTTGCAGTACCAGTTGTATTCGGTTCACTTCATGAAAAAAGAACTAAGGGTCATTCTCTCTTTTGACACTAATAATGATAAATTATGCTTAATAATACGGAGGAATCAAGATAAATTTTAAAGACCATTTGCAGCATATCTATAAAAAAAAACAAACAAACCCAACCCTAGCCACACTTGCCAAAAAGACTGAGCCTTGGATTTACTGATTCCTGGTCCTGTGAGCAGCCTCCTGCTTTTGAGTATTTTCCCTCTTTTGGAACTTTTGCACATACTGATTGAAGTTTTTCCTTTGTGGCAAATACCGTTTTTGCCTGGACAGGAAAAATATAACAAAATATACACATTTCAAAATAAAAACTTCAGACTAAAAAAAGTATTACAGAATCTGATTTTAGAAGAATATGAAAAGTTTTTTTTTTCTTTTAAAGATAACAGTGTATTAAAAACAATACATAAATACTGCTACATGAAAAATTAAAAAAAAATAATTTAAATGGAAGTCTAAATTGAATCAATTTGCATTATCCAACACGAAAAATGGTAAAAAAGTCAAGAATTTAAACACTTGTAGCATTAACTTTTTTTGTTGTTTTTAATGTTCATAAGCTGAAGTTTCACCAATGAGATATTACCACTACTGCTTCCTTAACCACATAAAATCAAGTGAGAAACTTCATAGAAGAATTTTGTTGCAGTTCCTCTTCTAAAAGGAAGAAGTACTTGCCAAAAAAAAATCTCAATATATGTTACACATTCTGTTCTTTAGGGATGAAGAGTACTTGCGTGAACTGAAAATTGTACACCCAGTGCTTTTGTTTGTTTTTAATTATGATGCCTTCTGCAATAGCAAACAGCATTGATTCATTTGAATGCCCAAAGGCTTCACCCTTCTGCTGCTTATTATTCACATACACATAGAAGTGTATGCTTTTTAAATATTACAAAAATACTTTGTGTGAAGTACGTATGGAAGTAAATTCTACCCAGGCAATACACATTTGTAATCCAGGTGAGAGAAAAAACAACCAACCAACCAAAAAAACCAAAAACTAAAAAACCTACATGCTTGTCATGTGTCCTATTAACTCCCAGTACAAACCTATAAAGTAGTCCTTCAAGCACTCTAATAAAATGCTGAATAGCCACGATATTTACATACAAAACAACTTTAGCTAGTACGGTTGCAAAAGTATGTAACCCAATATTGGTAAGCTGCAAATAACAAACAAACAAACAAACAACAAAAAAAAAACACAACTGTCTTTAAAATCAATGCTATTATTTGCTGGACGAAGGAGGGAAAGGTAACTTTCACTGCAACTTTGACAGAAGAGAAAATGGTAATGCCATTAAAACTAACAGCATCCACAAAGTATACCTCTTAAGACAGTCTGTCACCAAGACATGCATCTCTAAAAACACGTGCCCTATTAACTATGGTTGTGCACCCCAAGGAAGAAGCAGGAACATGAAGTAACCCCCAGGAGAAGAACATGCTGTGTCAGACTCCCACAACTTCAGTAGAAGACAGGCTGCTATGTAAGCACTGCAATACACAGATTTATACAGATATTTCCCAAATGAAAGCTCTTTGGAAAATGTAAGCCCGTTCCCTGCCCCTTTGATCCCTACCCATCTACGTTCTACTTTCCTTATGCATTGTTTCCTTCTCTCAACTTCCTGTTTATTGTTTTTTTCTCCCTTCACTGTATAACCAGACTTTTCATTTATCATTCCTTAAATAATTAAATAGTCTCCCTTTTGCTTTCCTGCTACCAAGCTGGAGCAGCAACCCATTTATGTGCTATCACTCACTTCTATCACCTCTCACTTTCTCTTGTTATTTTATCTTTATAGCACTATTTAGCAGGCAGAGACCAACTTTCTTCTTCTTTTCAAAAGATGAGTTAGTAGCTTTATGAAACTGTTACTAATGTATTTTAAACACACACTAGGTAGCTGAACTGATCCTGAAAAGCAGAGGCAAACCATGATCAAGTACATCAGGAACCGTAGTGCTAATTTTCGTCTCTGTTTAAGTAAAAATTCCAATTACCCAGCTGAACATGTCTCTGAAAAGGCCTTTTACAAGTACCATTTACTCAAGAGGCATTTTTATCTCCTTTCTGTCTATGGAGCTGAGACACAAAAAGCTAAGTCCGTTCCCTCAGCAAGGCTTGTACTCCCGCTGAAACCAACTAAATCTACCAACCAAGGCATCTTTGCCAAAGTCCCTGGGCAAGCCCCTGGCACAGCAGGGAGCCGAGACAAAGGGCTGTGCTGCAACCCCACCGACCACTTCATCCTTCAGAAAGACTAAAGTTAAGCAACCACCCAGTACTCTTCTCCTTGCTGTCTTTTACTTTTCCCCTATACATAGGGTATTTGGCCTATTTCATCTGTTCCCATTTCTCTCTTTTTCATCCTTATAAAAGTTCACACTGTCCAGAGAGGAGGAAAAAAAAAAAAAAATCAGCTAGTATTGCATTTTCCTTGTTGATGGAAAGCAAGACTCAGGAGCTGTGCCAATCCCTATGGTAAAGGCTTTTCCCACGTCCAGTGTTGAAGCCAGTGTGAAAAGTACCTAATTTTAAAAACAAACCCGCTTGCTGAAGGAACCCAATAGAGTCATTTAAATATCCAGAGGAGAGGAATAAAAGTTACTTTCTTGTTCAGTAGCAGCAAGTGTTGTGTTCTTCAAAGTTCAACCTAGGTCTCTGTGTAAAACACGCCAGTGCAAGCTACAAATGCAGCCTCATCCATAGGGATAAACAATTGCAGCCATAATGGCAAGTACAGACACATAGACACCAGCTACCACAGAAATCTTGGTGAGGCAGGAGGATACATCTTTAATCTTTGCAAAATAACAATAACCTCCACACTGTGTTTGGCAACTGTTCATCCAACGCATGAGCTCAAATGAATCAGCGAGTAAAACAGATACCGCATCACACTGCTTTTTCCCTCGGATGCACGCAGATGTCCGTTGTGCATCCAGACTAACGAACTGCACCAGAACAGAGGAAGCACAGAAACCACTCTATGAAAGGCACTGGATTAAAACTAGAAGCAGAGATTTAAATTTGCCAGAAGAGAAGACCTCTGAATTTAATGCTACCTCACCTACAGCACATTGGATTTAAGAGTAGAAGGCACCCTTGTTCATGCATGTACTTACAGACAGTAATCCATTTAAAAATACTTATTAAGTGTGCTGAGAAATTCTTATATCCTTACTGTTTGGAGTTACTGTAGATATATTAACTTTTGATTCTTACCAGCACCGAATTATTCAACCAAGTCTGCACTTTCAGGAGGTTACTTTTAGTAAATAAGCTAATATTTAAAAAGAGTTGGTCAAACAAGCCAAGGTAAATGCTATACATTCCATGAACTCCAATAATTTATTCTTGGCTCAAAATACCATCCTTTTAAAATAAGGTTCTCTTTAGCATTATAAGTTTCTAAATATCATAGTTTTGTAAGAGTTTTCTCTATATCTACTAAAAAAGTATTACTGGATGAAGCAAAACCATAGAGATTATTTTGCTAGCTGCAGAACACTAATTTAATCTGCATTCTCAAGTCAGGACTGATCCAAAGACCATGCATGCAGATGACAACAAGGACTGTAGTTACGTGTAAATCCTGTAAGTGGTCGCAAATACAAAATTCTACACTGAGAAAAAGCTGCTTCCGTAGTCCACCTTCTAATTAACTGAAATGGTAACAACAAATATTTCTACCTGTTTTCCTGCTTCTTAAATTATTCATTTCATTAAATGGTTTGAAACCTTCCTGCCAGTGATATAATCCCTTGCATTATTCATATAAATACTCCTACTGAAATAACTGGAAATTCCTTAAAAGAAAGATTTAGAAGTGCCTTATTATTTAAGTGAACATCTAGAAGTGATTTTGTAATAGAGCAATGCATTTTCTCTGGGTTTAGACACCCAAGTTTGCACTTTAAGTAAGGCTAATTTCATAAATTTCAGTTCTATTGCTTGGAGATTATTTCTTGAGTTGCCATACAATGTGTTTGCTCTGAAGTTAGACAGGTTCTAATGTGGATTCAGCATGAGCAGGAAAAGATTCCTGTCTTCCAAAAGATTTTAAATAAGGACCCTGTAAAGCACATGGCAGACAAACAACAAATGTATCCTTAAAAATCTTGCTGTTCTTTTTCTCTGTAGCAAAGCTCTCATGGACTCTACTAGCACAGGATTGGATCCAGAGTACAAACATATATGCCTATTAAATAATATTTCTTTTTTGATTAATCTCTCATTTGAACCAAAACACACTATCCTTGATAGTTGCAGATACAATACTCATTCACTCAGGCCTTGATCTCCAAGATGCTAAGCAGCTTCGACTCACCCCAAGTCAATGGAAAACTAAACCATCCACAGGAGATCACCTTACTCAGACCGAAGTCAGCACCACTTTTACAGCAGACCTCAGGGAAAGTGAGATCAGGGCTGTGACCCAACCAGCAATAGCTGAATGAACGTGACAGATCTGGACTTAACCCCAAGCTCTTCTACTGAAGGTAAAGACCTCCCATTAGCACCAACAGGCACATCCCTGCATAGCACTGTATGCTGGAACTATCTGACAATGGGCCCAATCCTGCTGGCTTGAGTCATCAGAGTGTTACCTGTAGGAGTAATCCCATAGAAACCCATGGCAACTTGCACAAATGAGGGCTGCAGAATCAGCTAAGCAATCACACTGTTATCATTAATTCCAAGCAAGATATAGAAACTAAACTAGAAAATCAGACTCCAAACATAGCAAAGCATTTGCAAATGAGTTTATTCTACAGCTTAATTACTTTGTTCTTTCCCTCTAAATCAAACTAGAAACCCATTGTGTACCTGTCCTTTTTAATTAAGCTACTAAGAAAAATACCAAAATACAAGCCATATGAACACTGTGGTTTTCTGTATCAAAGCCTTCGAGTTACTGCTGTCAGTAGGGCATGACACACACCTTGCAATTTCAATGTATGTTATACACATTAACACAAGAAGAAGAAATTATTCCCAGTTATTTTTCAGCATTCAGAAAAGGCTATCCTTGAAAAGTACTCGTTTTCCTTTCCTTACCAAATCTGTAACATTTTCTCACGGTTATTATTTTTTAAATAATTGCAATCATCTCAAAAGCATTAGCTTATTTTGTCATTTTCGTATATATGTAAATACCTCTGGGCTCACTTCTTTGAAACAAGCACTAAATGTTTTTCGCCCCATTTTCATTCTGACTCTGTAAGTAGTTGGTTTATCCGTGCTTTTCAAGTTATTCGACTGTTTTCATTTTGCAGTCACACCATTTCTGCTCTCTAGGGACATTCAGAAAGACTGGGTGATAAACTGCAGTCGAAATGGCTTTGCGATTTTCTAACGGATACTTTAAAAATCTTGTAATTTTTAAAGGAAGAAGCCAAGAAGGAAAGAAAAATTCCCGCTGGCACATCTGAGACATTTTCCAAATTTCTGGGGAGGGGAAATCATTGGCGTGCAGATTGCCAGAAAGGCGAGTTGCAGAGCTCCTGCACGCCACACACGCACGCTGAGTATCCAGCACCCGCGTACTGCAAGCGATCATGACATTTCCGTGCCAGCTTTCAGGTCGCGGCCGTGCCCTACTGGGGGCTCCGGACCCCACTCCACCCACGCGGGACCCCCCACAGCGGGCCGGGGGGGCGCAGCGCGCCCCGCAACGCGCCCGCCAAGGCTGCGCCCGGGGGCTGCAGCTGCCCCCCGGGG
>VXAL01004920.1:221510-277780 GCA_013399475.1 Chauna torquata
CCGCCGGGCGCGGGCCGGGCGGCTCTGCCTACCGCCGCCGCCGCTCCCTCCTGCCCCTGCGCTGCGGCTGCAGGCAGGCGGGGAGGGAGGAGAGAGCAGAGGGGGAGGGAGGGAGGGAAGGAAGGAGGAGACTCCCCTCTCGCTCCCACAGGCACAGCGGGGAGATGTTCCCCCGGAGGGGCGATGCTGGCGGGATGCTGCCCCCTCCACCCGGGACTGGTTTTTGGCTCTCCCCCACGTCTCCAGGGGCAGAGCCGGCCCCCCCGGCGGAGGCAGGTGTGCGGGGGGGCACCACCGGCGGGGCAGAGCACGTTTGCGGGGGTGCGCGGCCATGCCCCTGCTGCTCGCCCCAGAGCCTTCCCGGCTCCCCCCCGAACCGTCAGTAAGGTTCATTGTTTTGCCAATCCGAGTGAAAAAAATAAAAACACAAAACGATTACTGCCAGCAGATAATACTTGATCCGGCAAACTTGCTACCGCACAGTTTTTGCTGAAACAGGGGAACCCACTCTGCACCCAGCCTAACCAACCTTTTGAAGCTGTCTTGCACAGAAACCTTACTTGATTGTACCATGATTCTTTCCAGGGTGATTTTCTGCTCTAACCCAGGGAGGTACTTCTGTAAAATAGACTTTCAAAGTACAGGCTTGAAGCAACATCACCAGTCGGTTTCCTCTCTCACTCAAATACACTTTGGCAATTTTCTACGCTGGCTCTGCAAAATAAACTTCTTATTTACCTCGTGCAGCAGAGGTTTCTGTTGTGTGTCTCCAGCTGAGAGCACCTGAGTAGAAGGGGTTTGGAAAGATTCATCTTCGCTTGGTATCTTATTTGCCTTAAGGTGAAAGCCTTCTAAGATGCTATACAGAACAGAAAATGAAATGGCTTGGATTTCGTTGGTAGTTTTGTTTGCTTCTAACTGTACGAAACTGTGCTATATCCACATACACCATTTTAAAAAGAAACTGCTGGGTCAGAAGGACTGCTGTCATGGCCATGGGTAGGTGGGCTTTCTCAGGTGGTAAGAAGGAAGAACATGCAATTAATACACTGCTAAATGCCATTCTCCATTGTTAAGGCTCAGTCCTGGGAGTCTCTAGCCAAGTATAAACTTGGTTAGAAAGCGTATTAGCAAGATAATGTAGGACCAGACCTTTGTATTATATCAAAATGTGCTTTCGTTGCTCTTAGCAATGTTTTCAAATTGGCTCATGAATATTTTTATACATGCCTATCATTTTACTTTCTTACTAGCATAAGAGGAAATAACAAATATGACAAAAGTTGATAAAGTCACTTTTGTCAGTTTCTTACGCATTCCTCACACTCACAGGCTGACTCAACCCAGCTTGGAAGACATAATCAGTTAAAAAATAAAAACTCAGTACATAAGCATGCATTCCTTCTTACAAAGAGTTGCGTTGTGCCAGTCAATGACCAGAAGGAGCCATGACTGGACTGCCAGCCCTGTATTATTTGCAATGGGAAATGATTCTCAGGCTTTGTGAGTTTTATTCCTATGACTGTAATGGACTTAGATTCATTCTAAGACAGCAGAATAACTTAATCATTGTTGCAAACCCAAAATCTAATGTGCAGGAGCTGTTTCTTCAAATTCAGCTTGTGTTTATCTTTTCACTGTTCAGAACATAGGCATCTGACAACAGGGTACAGCACCCAGGATGGATGTACTTGGTTGTTCATACCCACAATACTAGTATTTATGTCAGAAACATTGCAAACCTCCTTGGAGTGACTTGCTGCTAAGTATTTTTTAAAAGAAAAAGAAGATTAGCAGATCTGCTTTTCATTTGGCTCAACAGCAAAAAAAAAACAAACAAACCAAAAAAAAAAAAACTTTGATTAGATAAAAATGCCATGTCTTTCATGTGGTTATTTCCCTTTAACATTGAATCTCTAGTTGTATTTTGAAGAACTATTTATATAGTTAAATATCATAACAGTATAGGGGAAGACTGATCCTAGCTTGTATGACTTTATACTAGCTATGATGTTATTCACCCTCTTGACTTATGTGTGGTTGCTTGTGTTAAGGAAAAAAAGAACCTCACAAAGAACAGAAATATTTATTTTTGTTGTTGAAATTGCAGCTCATAAAAAAGTTTTTTGACTAGCTGCACATGAGTTTTGCAGGTTTGTATTCTAAGACTTGCTCCTGAAAGCTGCTGGGTACCTATAACTTCGGTTGAAATTAATGGATATTTAGTATAGCTTTGTAAAGGAGAAGAAAGTCATTTTTCTGGGGAAAACTACTGTGAAGGGATGCACAGCTACTTGCTGTTAAAAATGAGATTTTTAAGAACTGAAATACAGCTGATGTCGTGTTCCCCCTCCGTTGGCTGCATGTGCAGTAGGAAGAATGTGTTATTATTCTAGGTGGAAGAACTCTTAACTCTTGAGAACATGCTCCATGAACAGACCCAGTAGCAGATTTGCTCATTAGCTTGTTGGCTCACACATCCATTTAACATGATAGATAGAAGTGAGAGGATTAGTCCTCTGTTAGGAAGGAATATAAGTCTAATGGAGA
This sequence comes from Chauna torquata, assembly GCA_013399475.1. NCBI lineage: Eukaryota > Metazoa > Chordata > Aves > Anseriformes > Anhimidae > Chauna > Chauna torquata. The sequence goes on from VXAL01004920.1 coordinate 224,061, forward strand.
AGGAGAAGGTCATTTGACTGCCCTCAGATAAGAAAGGAACCACTAACACTTGCTGACTTCTACTCATAGTTATGAAAATTAGGGAGGATAAACTAATAGGTGATGCCAGGTGATTCTTAAGTTTACCATATAAAATAATTTTGGTCAGTGTTTATGAATACATAAGGACTATATATATAAGTACTACCAAACTTTACAGAAAATTATTTTTTTCTGACGCAAATAAACCAACATAATTCATAGAGACTCTTTGTGAGTAAGGCTTATTCGTACAAATAACACTTTGCAGGATTGGATCCTTAAAAATTTATAAACATTAATGAAATACTTCAATGGCTAAATTAAAGGATGATACAGTACTGTCAATCCTTTAAGCTTCCCAGATATTCATAACCTTGTGCAACAATTAGTTGAGAATACCACTTCTTCCAGTGCTGAGATAAATCGAGCGACCTTCTCCTTATCCATTAACTGATATTCCTTTTACTAGAAGATTAATTCTTTTCATAACCAACAATGTATGAAATCTATATTCTAGATGTAGATACATCCAAGAAATAATCTCACAACTCTCTTACCTCTAGCAGCATGTGCTTAGGAGTTTAGAGTGAGTGTTTCTTCTGTTCATGGGCCAGAGAGTGAATTTTTGTAGAGGACAGTGCAAAGACATGTATCAGCAGCACATTCTCCTTGGGAATACTCCATGCTCAAAGGGAGTACACAGGCAGGGCCCAGAGCAGTAGTCTGCACTGAGCCATAACAGCAGCAAAAAGCATGAAATGTTGCGTCCTGGGAATACTAAAAGCAACACAAACTCTAGTGTTTGCACTACAGCCGTATTCCTAAATCGGGTATCTGCTTCTGCTGTCTCTCTAGGTCAGTGATGCCAACGACCTTCAGGCTCCTTTCAGCCCACAGGCACCACCAGTGCATTTATAGATGCTGAGGTTTTGCCCCAAGAAGATTAATAATGGAGAAAAATGACCTTTACTGAGGGCCAGCACAAATCCTTTACATCATTTAATCTTCCTTAATACCTGTGCTAGCACTTTGCATCATTCTAGAGTCCGTCTTGTTTTCTAAGCACTGCTACTCTTACAAGGATTTGAGGATTGGGCCTGAAACAATCTCTTCAAGAAGTACCAGTAGTTTCTGCTTTCCTGTATTTGGCAAGTTCTGTCATTTTGAACGTACTCCACTTTCTACATAGTGAGAAGTTGCACTGTGTTATAAAACAGTTTCTGTTTTAAATAACAGAACATCCTTAGATGGTCAATAATTCATTAGCTCTGAAAGAGAAACAGCAGTTGTAAATAAGCTCAACTAGTTCAGTTCATACTCCACCTAGCTCTGATTTAGAGAAAAATATAAGTGGTGAAGCACAATTTTATGCTATGCACCATCCATTACTTGAAATTGGTGTTTTGGGCTGCTCACAAGACAGTATACATTTCTGGGATACTTAAATACTAGAAAAAGAACCAGACAATACATACATTTAATGCCAGTCAAAACAGGTTAGTAGAAGTTAGATCTTGTCAGGCATACTCGTGGAGTTTTTTGTTATTTAGAAGATTTATATTAAGGATTGCAGGTCTGCATGAGAAAAGCAGCTGTATTGGTAGCACAGACTTGGATTTCTGCAAGGCAGTTGACTTAATACCACATGACATTTTGATTTCCAGTCCTGCATTACATGGAATTAACAGGTCACACATTACAAGGATTAAGAAGTGTCTCACTGACAAATTTCAAAATGTAGTCTTTTAATGGGGAGGTTTCATTCAATGTGGGGAGCTGTCTCACCAGAGGCAGAAACAGTCTCCATCTAATACAATTTTATATTGTTTTCAGCAGTCCAGGCCGTGAGATAAGATCTTTGCTTTTAAGGCTTGCATATGACACACTGTATTTTAGCACAGTAAATAAAGAAGATACATTACTTCTGCAGTGATTTGATTTGGCTAAATGATCACTGTCCAACAAGCTGCACACTAAATTCATTTTAATGCAGTCAAATGCAAATTAATACCTCTGGGAACCAAAAGCTTGCAGGAATGGTCACTGTCTCAGAAAGCAGAGACATGGGGAACGACAAAAAAGCGATTACCCTAGATAATCACCCCTAACACGAAATCTCAGTGCAATGCTGTGGGAAGGACTCAGCACAGTCCTTGCATGTTTCCAAAATATCAAGCACAGTTCTGGTGCTTGCGCTTTAAAGATGAGAAGATATTGGAGAAAATCCAAATAGTTTGCAAGTCAAGAACACTTCTTGAGATGGGAGGCTTAAAGAGCTGGACATATTCCACTTAAGAAAAGGTAGAGAGGATACATGGAAAAGATAAGAGCAGTGAGCTTTTTCACTCTTGCTGACAAAAGCACAACTAAATCCAGTGACTGGAAGTTTAAGGTTAGATGTAATCAACCTTGAAATCAGATGCAATTTCCTAGCAGTAAAGGTAATTAACTCTGTAAGAGTTTACGAAGGGAGGTAGTGCACTCACCATTGCTTGATATTGTCCTAAAAACAGGTTGTAGTTCTTAAATATGGGCTTTACTTTAGCTTCTAGATCTTCTAATGGCCAGAGCAGCTTCAAATAGAGAGGTAAGGAGGGTCACATCAGACTAGATCCCCTGGTGATCCCCTGAGCCCTACATCCATTAGAATGACTCATCTGTGCAACTTCTTCCATTATGGCTGAAACAAGATGGCTTAAATTACACCCTGCCCACTCAGACATTTACAGGTTGGCGTTAAGGTAATGCGTATAATCAAATTCCATACCTGAGGGCTCCAGTTGACTGCCTAAAAAGGTGAGGAAGAATCCCTTCCTCACTCCTCCCAGAGGATATTTGGCCTGATATAGTCTGCAGTAGAAGTTTTTGTCCTCCCTTGAAGCATGGATTATTCATTTTACTGTAGCCAGGAAGAAAGCAAACCAATGCAGAAAATTATCTTAAACATCTGATGCTTGGGTCTGAATTTAGCCAAACCCAAGAGCAGTAGAGATTTTTCTAGCTCACATTGGCAAGGATGATGAATTTTTGCATGGATAGTCTCTGTGATTGTCTGGACACGTAAGGCCTAATCAGTTCTTGAGTATTGCAGGGGTCTCAGATACTATTTTAGATGTGTAATAGTTCGGTTTCTCAAGGACTAAAATACTATGGGCTAAAGAAAGTAGCTGTCTCAACCCTGAGGTACATGTACAACATTTAATAGCCACTGGCACACAGGACATCAGACTAGACAATCTGATGATCTCTCTTGGCCTTAAATTGTGAGGAAATATAAAGCTGTACATAACACAGTAGCAGCCCCGACCTTTCCAATGCCCCCAGGAATACCAGGAAGCAGGTGTTCACACCATGAGTCACAAGCACCAAACAGTCTCCAGTACCACTGGCCAGGGACAGACAGATCCACAAAGAATTAAAAAACAAAGAAACTCCTGCCAAAATTTAAAAAAAAAAAAAAAAAATCCATTTGCTGGCAGGTTTTGCCTGGCAAGCTTGGGGAGAATGTTTCAGATGTTCCTGCCTTTAGTAGCAGAGACCTGGCCTCATAGCTTCAGCCATCCATAGTCCCTCCCTGCCTACACTGATAGGATGGGAGTGCAGGACAGCCAGACAGCATGATCCTGAAGAAGCCCCGTTCAAGGCAGGTTTTTGAAGACTTCCAGCCATAAGCTAGGCGGTGTTTCATCTTTGTGGCATGTGAGGGTGCTCAGCATCCCTGGGTGAGAACTCAGATATTTAACACCCTCTCTGGCAAAGCATTAACAAAGGCAGCATGGTGCTTTACCCCATATGGAAAACTGAATAAACATAAATTAGCTGTTCCTGTATGTAGACTAACATAACTAGTGATAACTTGTTTTAAACCTCTTACCCAGACATTCACAGAAAGAAATGAAAGAAAACCAAGACTGGTGAAACATGATAGAAAGCACGTGTACAAGTATCATGCCAGTACTGATGCACATCTCCATGACTTACTGTCTCTGAATAACATACTTATAAAATCAGAATGTTGTATTAATTACTAATAAATGTAATTAAGAGTGTGACACTGCAAATTATCCCTAAACAAAATGAATAAATTATGGTGTTATAGATCCCCCAAATGTTTACGCCTGACAGCCTGCAACAGCACAGTAAGTAAAGCTTCATATAACACTCATCATCAGAAGACTGTGGATACCTTTTGTTGCTGGAGGGTAAGAGGCAAGGACGCATTATAGCCTCAGCTCATCAAGGTATTCTTCTGGGTTTAGATTTATCACAAATTTCTCTTAAACTACAGATGTATTTAAGAAATGGGCTTGTCTCCTTGACTATATGTGCAGACTGTAAATGAGGTTTCCCAAACAAATTCTTTGTTGCATAATTCTAACTGTCATTTTTAATATGCTAGATGGAAAAGAAGTTAGCATAAAGAATCATTGTTTATGACAGGACATGTAAGAGGCAACCAGCACTATCCCAGAATCAATTTGTAAGGCATTTGGGCAGCAAATGAGAAACTTTGGTGGATTTACTATGTTCCTGAAACAGAAGAAAAAGAGATTTTAAAGAAGTATTCCAGCAACAACTAACAATAACATGTAAAGTATTCTTTCTAGACTTGGACATCTGAGACACTGTTTGGGGATAGTGAAGGTATTTCTTACTTTATGTACAGTATCATGAGGACTTACAAAAACTTGATTGCTCAGGAAGAACTCTCATGCTACCCAGGATCTGTTATTTGAGTCTTTCAAAATAATCAACTTGACGTTTCAGACTGAATTTTTTAATTATGTCAATTATTGTTATGTAGAAAACTGTTAGACAAATTCATTGAGATATTGTGTGTATTTACTGAATATGCATATTTTAACTCACATTTATATGGTGTTCTACCTTAATAGAAGTATTCTGTGCCCCAGAGAAGCTGCCAACCTGAGATCCTGATCCTGCCGATATTTACACATCTGCTCAATATTACGCACCAAGACTATTGCCATTTAATTCAATTGAGGCTTTTAAAGGATTTAAAGTTAACTGTGTGTCTTTTGCTGACTGACACTTTTAGCAATACCTACAGACACACCAGTAGAACAAAATATGTAGGTTAAACGATGCCTCATGCTTAGTCACTTAGTTTTCACCTAGAAAAATGGGAAGGTATATGCAATTTACTTTCAAAGTAATTCTTGCTCACAAGATGAAAAGTGCTATATAAAAGCTGCTATTACTATAAGATAATTTTTTTTCAGCCAGTTTGTTAAAAAAATGTACTTTCATCTTCCATGAAATAGTCTAGCATTTATTCAAAATTATGTAATAATAGAATGGGCAAATATGTTAGGGTGCAATAACATGGTGGGGAAGATAACAGGTAGTACCATATATATATCCTGTGTGTGAAATTTTCCTTCTCTTCACATATGTCAGATATCAGCTATCAGGCATTCCTTGGTATTACTGTTCTTCAGTGCCAGATATTAGAGAAGACAAGACTGAAACCCTAGGAAAACGTGTATATTCCCTCACTTGTAAACTAAGCTCTGAGGAAAAGTTGACAGAGATTTAACGTAGTCTGGGATTCTCACAAATATTTTTCAGCATCCTCGGATTTAGGAAAACTCCACCAAAGAAAGTCTAATGGGAACCCCCTGTTGAAATAAGCTTTGCTAGTGCAACCAGGATGGACGAGCGCCCTGAAAGAACCAGAGGTCCTGGGAAAATGAGAAGCATGAACACTGTCACCGTGCTTTTAGGAAGGGAGGCAAGCATGACTTTCCCCAAAGAAGCCCAGTAAGGGATTTTTTTGTTACAAGGCAGTGATCTTAGGCAAATTGCCAAAGCTGAAGTTACTGACTCTTGATATATACATAATGATCCACAAGAGCAACTGTAAAACAAAAGAAAAGAAGAAAGAGGATCAAATAAGCAGAAACATTTGAAGTGCAATTGCCTCCTTTCTTCCATCTGTCAATAAAAACAGACTTTTTGCTCTTGTTTAACTAGTTGGGTGCACAAATTATGGCTAGAGGTCTTGTTAACTGTTGTGCTGAAAGGCACTCATGGCTGCCATCCAGAAAGTGTTTAACTTGGATAAACATTAGACCCACTTAAAATCAGTGGTCTGCCACGAACTCTTTCAGGCTCAGTGGATTATCCAAACCTGTTAGTGAGAACTGACCGCTGATCACAGGGGAGTAATTGCCCCACATGCCCAACAGGCCAGAGCAAATACATCATGGGTGCGTGGTTTGTCTGGTTGCAGGGTTTATCGCTAGAGGTATGAATGATCTATGTCATCTGCCTGTCTGAAAAACAGCTGGAGCTTAGACCATCTTTATTTTGTTATATCTTAAGGAAGCCAATTATCCTGTGATATATTCATTTGAATTCATTTAAATTATAAAGAAGTAAAGAGAATCAGACGAAAGATTTGGCGTGACTTTCGTCAGCTTGGAGGAAACAGTGAGACAAGGTCCCCAAATAATACTGCTACCAGTACTGGTTCACTAAGTGAACAGTCTTGTGATGATAGTCATATTAGAAGTGCCCAAAATCATCAGAATTAATTTTAAAATGGTCTCTGGGAAGCAGCTGAGCAGGGACTTAGAGGAAGAGAATGAGAGAGAGAGAAAAGTGAGGACATTAAAATGGACTGATTAATAAAATATGAATACAGACAAAGCTGTGCAGCTGGGGTTTTACACTAGCATTTAAAAATAGCAATACATATTATTCCGCCTCTGGACCTGTATCACTTTAAATCTTTTAGAAACATATTAAAATTACCAAAGAGGGGCCACTTTGAAAAGCTCCCTGGAGTTATGCATGATAATTAAAAAGAGGTTCATTGTAAATCCTTCTGTCTAGTTCAACAGTATTATCTGCTTACAGACAGCCCTCAGAGGGCAAAGTCGCAGCCTTGATCTGGCAAAATTATTGCCCAGTGATGATACACTGTTTGTGCATACAGTAACTCAGCATGAGCACAGTAACAACAGATCTTATATACAGATGCTACAGTGTCAGGAGAAAAAACATCAGCTACATCATTGTTTATATTAATAAGACATTTCTGAAATAGCATTATTTGTCTAAAACGGAGGACAGATCAATTTCAAAGGTCAGGGAGTACAGGTAAGGGAACTTGGAGAGTCATCTATGCTTCAATTTTCCATCTTAGAAAAGGTATTACCATTCTCTAGATCTTACAGAGGCATTATGAAGTTAAGTATAAAAATTAATTTGAGGGAGCTGAGTGGTTGAAATCAGGTTATCAGGATGGTAAGATCACTGTATACATTTGTGTTCAGAAGATCATGATCTTAGGAATAACACAATTCAGTAATAAACAGGGCAGAAAGAAATATTTTAATTCATCTGGAACTGTGTACTGAAAAAAAAAGAGAACTGAATTTGAAGTTCTTATTAGTCATCACTGAGGCAAGACATGTATCTGTAGCTGACCTACAAAGAAGCAGATTTTTGAAGCAGCGTACCACCGTTCCCTGTTGGGTGTGCAAAATTGCACTGCATTTTGGAATAGCATCCACCCTAATGCAGAAGGCTGGCACAGACCTGTGCCATTTTCTTTCATTTAAGCCTTCAGAACAGAACTAAAATGATATCTTGATCTCTTCTTCGCCCTAATGTCAAGGAGTGATTTTCATCCTATTCCTTTTTTCCCTGTCCTTATATTCATGAGCAAGAAGGGGTTGGACCTTCCTAAATGTGGTGAGAGTACTTCTCATGGAGAGCTTGTGTGTGCAAATCATATGCGTGCTTTCAAGGGTGAGTAAAAATGTGGCCTCTTGCCACAGAACTGTAATGAAACAACATATTCGTTTCTATGACAGCTGCACAGGCACTTCCATGCTTCTTACAGTTTAGTTTGAATTGTTGCTTTCATTATGAACCTATTAGTTCAGGGCTTTAACAGAGCCAAGCAGCTCTGCTTTGGGCTACTATTTGGCACACAACACCACCAGTACAAGAGTAATGGTTTGTTTGGACAATTTAATAAAATTCAATATCTCAACTGTTGCCAGGCTCAAAGACAAGCAAAAATGCATGTGGATGTTTTCAGATTTTGCAATCTGTATTCAGATTGCACAAGACATCTTTGCCTTTGAAAACTAGCTATAGAAAAAAAAAGATGAGAGTTCCTAATTGGAGGTAAATGCCTTGCCAAATTAAGTAAAAACTGTATTACAATATTGGCTGGCATCCTAATGGGTAAAAATAATGTTCAAAGATAGTACAGTAAACAATTGAAATTCCATGGAATTTGGTTTTAAATATCTGCTGATGATTGAGTTACCGCAATGTGACATGGTGAGGTGTAATAATGAATTGCGTGCTGTGGTCCTTTGTAAAGTGTTTTGAGGTGTGTCAAAGAAAGCACTCTTCACACCTAAGCATGTGTAATTGTTATTGATGAAGAAGGATGTAATTCAGTAACAAACTAAACATTTTTTGGTCATTACAGATCAACAAAGAACCAGTCTTCTAAAGTACTTATTAAGGCTAAAAACTGTTGCAATATATATCTAAGAAACTTCATATACTGCATACATTTTATTGGAAATACCTTTTACTTTTTTTTTTTTTTTTCTGTGACAGTTATTCCCTGCATTTTCAGAATTGAGAATGAAGCATAATGGGAGTCACAATGCTAGAAGCCTTGCAACTGAAAATCTTCATTTAGAGCTTTTGACTCAAATGATTGGATGAGTTAGGAAACTGGTACTAGGCTATATACTTCTTAACCACAAGACCACTTGTTCAGAGTCAGTCTGAGTTACAGTGACCAACCAGGTGCTGTTGAGGGTTGATGAGCAACCCTAAGGAACAAGCATCCTGGGTACTATGGCCACTTCTCCACATTGCACATAAGCAGGCACAGCTTAGGGCTATTAGACAGAAAGCACAAAGGAGAATCTTCTCTTTTTCTGGAATGTGATGTTGACTTGTCTAGATAGGGATTGTGTTGGAATAAAAGAGGGCAGCAGAGCTTTACAATTTTTTTCCTCTTTTTTGGAACAAATAAAGAACTTAATCTTTAGATGGTAAAAACTATCTTAGTTTCACTGACTTCAGTGAAGCTCTGAGAGTCTATACTAGTATCTGCAACTGGTAGCTTTCATAAGCATTGAAACACACGCAAACAAACACTGCATTTGTGTTTTGCAGGAAAATTCTATATCGAAAAAGACAGCAAACATTTTATGAAACAGCACTGTTTCTGCTGACTGCATACCTTGTCTCTAAATTGGAGAGAAATGGATTCAACAAATGGACCACTCAATGGATAAGGAATTGGCTGGATGGTCACACTCCAAGAGTTGTGGTCAACGGATTGATGTCCAAGTGGAGACCAGTGACAAGTGGCATTCCTCAGGGGTCGGTATTGGGACTGGTGCTTTTTAACATCTTTGTCGGTGACATGAACAAAGGGATCGAGTGCACCCTCAGCAAGTTTGCTGATGACATCAAGCTGAGCAGTGCAGTTGACACACTGGAGGGAAGGGATGCCATCCAGAGGGACCTTGACAGACTTGAGAGGTGGGCCCATGAGAACCTCAAGAAGTTCAACAAGGCCAAGTGCAAGGTCCTGCACATGGGTTGAAGCTATCCCTAGCACAAATACAGGCTGAATGGAGAATGGATTGAGAGCAGCCCTGAAGAAAAAGACTTGGAGGTGTTGGTTGAAAAGAAACTTGACATGAGCTGGCAATGTGCACCTGCAGCCCAGAAAGCCAACCTTATCCTAGGCTGCATCAAAAGAAGTGTGGCCAGCAGGTCAAGGGATGTGATTGTCCCCCTCTACTCTGCCCTTGTGAGGCCCCACCTGGAATACTGCATTCAGCTCTGGGGCCTCCAACATAAGAAGAACATGGACCTGTTGCAGCAAGTCCACAGGAGGGTCACAAGGATGCTCGGAGGGCTGAAGCACCTCTGCTGTGAAGACAGGCTGAAAGAGTTGGGGTTGTTCAGCCTGGAGAAGAGAAGGCTCCAGGGAGACCTTATTGCAGCCTTTCAATACTTAAAGGGAACTTATAAGAAAGACAGAAAGAGACTTTTTACAAGGGCATGTAGCGATAGGACAAAGGGTAATGGCTTTAAACTGAAAGAGGGTAGAGTTAGATTAGATATAAGGAAGTAATTCTTCACTCAGACGGTGGTGAGGCACTGGAACAGGCTGCCCAGAGAAGCTGTGGATGCCCCATCCCTGGAGGTGTTCAAGGTCAGGTTGGATGGGGCTTTGGGCAACCTGGTCTAGTGGGAGGTGTCCCTGCCCATGGCAGGGGGGTTGGGACTAGGTGATCTTTAAGGTCCCTTCCAACCCAAAGCATTCTATGATTTTATGATCGTAGCTGCAGATTGCTGGCATGGCTGCATTGCAGCATGCATGAACAAATGTTCTGCCGTCACATCCCCCCAAACAACATGTGGGATGAAGGAAAAGCAACTCCTTCAGCTCAACTTTTTCAAAATTTTGAGTTTCAAATCTCTTTGGCATTCACATACAGGCTCCTTTACAAATGCCTGGCAATTACACTCATGCGTATTTTTAGAGTTGTCTAACACACTTCAAGAAGCAGCAAGGAATGGGGGAAAAAAAAAAAAAAACAGGACTACCATGTGTAACTCTTTAAAATACAACGCTATAGTTGCCATATCTTACTACTTCACTACTTGTAAGATGAGTGGTGGCATTCATGAGATTTTTTTCCAGGCATGGATTCTAGTGATGAATCTAGTGATTCTAGTCCTTCAATCTATGTTCATTTTGGTTTCTTTGGAATAGGAAACCAGGAGGTGGTGGGACAAGAAAAACACTGCTGGGCAGAAGATGGAATATTTCAGAAACATTAGCTCTGTGATGCGCTTGCCTGGGACAAGTGTATGACCTGGGAAGCAATACTGTGTGCTGTAATGTCTCACACGACATGAAGCCCAAAAGGGCTGTTGAAGGAGTGTGATTCTGCACCACAATTTAGCAAGGGTTATTACATTTTGACTATTTCTCCTAAAGGAATGGAGATTGCCCTTATTTAACACACAGTGTGTTGTGCTGTCTGTAGACATTTTGTTAATTATAAACATGGTTTCATAGCTACCCCCAAAAGTGCATATTTTCAAAACCTCTATTTCAGTATAATCAACACAAGTGAATCAACACTTGGAATTACCATTTGCAGCCTCAGTCTTTTTTGGCCCTATTAGAACATGCATTGGGGTAGTCCAGATAGGGTCTTCCCTTCTATATGGGTCGCCTGCTGCCATACCATATGATAGAGGAAGGTCCACTTTTCTATCTATCACATGAGAGAAAAGGACTAACTAGAAAAGGAAAGTGAGTCTGTAATGCAGAGGAGATACTTGGAAGAGATCCTTAATTTTCCTGCTATCTGGGATGATAACAGAGCTTGGCCATCATTTGCAGCTGTTCTGGGATATATCACAATGAACAGAGATTAGCCATTATTATTCAGTGTCTGCTTCAGTGTCCTCAATATCCTATAAAATTCTGTGCTTTACCTAATTGGGCTAGAAGGAGAAACAAACCAATAAATCTGTTTTTATTATGATTATGTTACCAGTCTGGGAGTAAATGAACGTTAAATATAATGCCTGGGAATACTAGATAATCATCTTCTAATCATAAGAGTAGGTATTAAGAAGCAGACTGGGGTATGGAATTGTTGTGCAAAAAGATTCTTTTTCTTAATGTTACGGCAATTAGAATAGCCATTTATTATTAATCATTAGTGCCACCCATCACCATCAGGGCCAAAGGCTGCCAGTGTAGCTGGAGCAATGCTTAGCTTCTTTTGTACATGGAACAGCAACTGGAAACACATTGTACCAATATTCTAAAAACAGTGTTTCTTTCCTAGTAAGTTTCCTGGTGGGATGAAAGGGGTCAGATTTAACTTAGTATACCCTAAATGCTTTGGAATCTTAGAAATGACCTTCACCTCCATGTCCTAGTGCCTCTGTGGAGACCAGCAGAGAGTCAGTGCCATAGTACCCTCTTTGTAAACGGAGGTGCTGGCTGAAATCATCTGTAGTAGGTTTAGGTCTTGCTCTCAGCCATGAGATTGGATTTATTAATATTTGAGGTATGCTGCTCTGCGCTCACTTTCCCCAATGCAGTTGGGGGGCTTCAGGATATATATTTATGGGTGGCTTTCTTCTGTGCTCACCCTGTGAATCTTTTTTTTACTAGTGTTGGATGGGGTAGATGTTTTGACTTATTTTTGGTACTGGACATCTAGAGATGTATTTTGAAACTGTAAATCTAAATAACAGCTATGCATGGTTGGCAGAAAGAATGAAGACTGCAGAAGGAAGACCAGCTGCTGTTTAGTAGACTCCTTATCTCTGCCCTCACTGGTCCAAACTGAATCACCTGGCAGGAGACCTACACTGCAGAGATGTGCTAGCACGTATGCAGCTGTACAGCAAGGTGCCCAGGCAATCGATCTCTGCTCGCTACTAGCTGCATTCACAAACCAGATATGGGAGGGAACTCACTCCCAAAATCCAAACAAACAGAAGCCTGTGGTCTAACAACAAACATCCTTAGTATTCGTGACAGAGGAACAACTCTCCATTTTGGGCTGGGTCACTGTACTATTTAATGTGCATCTTCCCAGACAGGTCAAAGACATGTTCCGGTTAAATTAGACAGATGCAGGTGGCTTGTGGTCATCTTTAGACCTCCTCTTGCCCTTTCTCCGTGATAATTTGTTTGGGATAGGGTTCTGTAAGACACTATTGCTACTTATAAATAGTGCCCCAAGTAGAACAGATACTGGGATACCAACTAGACAAAAAAGCAGCCCTGAACAGCCATTTTAGATTTATAGCAGAGAAGGAAGAAGGCTGTGAAAAATTTTATTCAATGAATATTGGCATCTCTCTTTTCCAAAGACTAATAGTGGCATACTATAGAACAAGTCTTTCTTGGAAATGCAGCTCAGAAGGGAGCTAAGGTAGAGTATCTTTCTGTGCATACAGCTATAACAGTCGCATACCTAAACACAGGTGCATTACAGCTTGCATATTTAAAACGTTTAAATTCACCAAATTCACATTTCTAGCAACGACACAAAGGGGGTTGGGGGGGGATTGCAGGACTTCCAATACTGAGCTTTTAAGATCAGCATTTTCTACTGGTAACATTATTGTGAAATTGTTAACGCTGATATGAGGCAAGATGTCTGATAACATTCTAGGCTAATTTGTATGAAGGAAGGTATAATCATCCCTGACATTGGTAGCTGCCAGCTCAGTTCTGTATGTTCAGTACTTTATTGCATGAAATATGTCATTTTTAAAGAGGCAGGTTGAGGATAATTAATTATTTAAACAATATATTTTATAATATATACTCAAACCTCAGAATTAAAATTAAACGTTCTGTCTTAACTGTGCATAACTGACTTGTAGGAATTTGTTTTTTCAGCCCTAGTTATCAGGAGCTTTTTGTTTTTCCATACTGCTATTACAGAAATAACAATTGACAGGGAAAAGCTCCTAATACTCACCCCTTTGGGACTGTCAGAATTTATGGGCTGATGCTAAGCCTATAGTAGTTTTGTAAAACGTGGAGCATATTTTCAGATATAGTAAAAAGAACCCACTGAGATGAAGTAAAATATGTTAATAACCTGAAAAAGTGAGCATATCAGATAGGTTTTAGCTTGCTTGATATATGTAAAATGTAACAATTCAGTAGCAGATCAAGCATTAAACTTTATTTTTTGCCAGCTGTAAGAATAAAGAGATAAATTACAGTTTGGATCCCCCCAAAAGCTCTCATTCATAATATAAATGGGTTCTCTGAGAGAGAATCTTTGCAGAAAATGAATGTTAGAAACAATCAGTCATAAAAGCGGGGTCATGAAACACAAACCTTCAGAGAAGGGATCAGTATGCTTCACTCTTACAACAACCTCCCAGGAAACCAGGCTGCTCCAAGTATTTACGTCTGAAATATCTGTTTGCAGGCTTCAGATCAGCTAGGAGGAACTATAGTGCCTTCTCTTTTTTTCAGCCCTATCTGGCTGTCACCATGCTTGAACTGTCAAGGAACAAATGCTCTGACTTCAGCTTGTGTACTCACTACTCTGGTTTCTGACAACGCCTCTCAGGTTCAGAGACGTGTCAACTCAATTGTAATGATTGTCACTAAAACTGATGCACTGAGGAATTAAAGGTGGAGATATATGTTAAAATTGCCTTCTCTTTTCATGAGAGGTGCCAAGCCCCTGAGAGAAATTTCAAAGGAATAAGAGCATCTGTAAGGGGGTATTTTTGGCAACTACAAATAATATTTTATATAAAGCAAGCACTTTTCATTCTGGTTTTCTCATCAGAAGACTGCAAGAAACCTGAACTTGCAAACAGACAGAATCTCACCATTAAAACCATCATGAACAGAAATCTAATTGCTTTGCAGAAGAGCGGTGGGATTGCATAAACCCGGATCACTCCATTTTTAGTTCACCATCATATCCAAATATATTCTACACTCCTGTATTATTTTCTAGTTGCTGGTACCACCTACTTTAATAAAGATGATGATGTAAGTCAGCAAGCAAAAAACAATATCTTCAGGAGGAATGGTTTCTTATGAATGGAAAATGTTTTACACAGACATCCATCCCCGGGGTCCAGCACCTTTCCTCGGGAAGAGCTTGTAATTGGCTTCACTCAGGAAAGCTTTTGGGATCTCTATTAAATGAGTTGTAGTAGATAGCCTCTATCAATCCAAGTTTCCCTAAAGTACAATTTCAACTCCTCTGTTTCTTTCAAAAGGTTTTGTTTATTAAAGGGGGGGGGGGGGGGGGGGAGAGAAGGTGTAGCAATTAATGCCATTTAAACAAAAGTCAGCTCCAACTGACTTGACCTACACCAAGGGATGATTCTTTTCAGAGGGCTACTTTTGCTATATACAAATTCCAGAGCCTAATTTTATGAAATCATGTTTGGAAATATTTCCCTAAAATTCTGTAACCAATACCTCACAATCCATAGTTCAGCTGTAGTCATATCCCTCCTCAGCAGCTCCTGACTAAAAGACCATTTGATCTTGTGCTTCTCCAGCAACGTAAATACTACTATGAACTGGCATGGCATGTGGTTGGCAATAAGCTCTTGATTAGTTACTGCTTTTGGAGTACAACTTATCTGGCACGTGTTTTAAACTCAGGACTTTGTTTTTCCTACAGTTCAGTAGTTGTCTGCCATGATCTCCAGGCAGGAATTGGGATAAGCCTGGCTCTAGTCCAGAGGAGTCTGTGCATAAGCTGAAGGCTACCCTTGTGTAGCATCTATGGCTTAAACTCCCTCTGAGACAGCTCAGCCCAAACTCCAGCACTCTTTGGAGAAGAGCCTATGCGTGTCTTGCTGCCTGGCCAGCACTGGCTCAAGCTGGCAACAGCATGCTGTAGCCTAGTCTGCCAGAAAATATCCTGAGTTCAGCTCTGAAGCAGAGCACGGCTGCACCAAGCCAAGGGTAGGAGCCAGCAGCAAGGAAGGAAAGAGCAGGGCTAACACGGCTCGGTGGGATTATGCCTACTCTCAGATCCTGGCTTCTGTGAGGACTACATAACTATCTTTGTTGGAACCAGAATTTTTTCTTAACATAGAAAATGTTCAAAAAGCTGGTACTGTGGTTGTTACAGTGACAGCACTGCAATGGGTACTCGAAGCCTTTGTCCACTACCATGCTAGAAGTCTTCCATCAACTGGAGACTGAAACAATGCTGATCTCTATTGTATCCAGATGCAGCAGACAACTTCAGGTAAACCAATTAATGTTTCAAAATAGATGCATTATTTCACATTCTTGTATTTAGTCCATCCAGCTGAAGTCAGTGGAAGCTGAATTAACTCATTTACTTTCAAATGACTCATCACTGATGCATTTACTCCATGAAGTGCATCTTCTACTGCTCTGTTCCATGGAGGCACAGTGCAATGAGGGCAGTACTCAGAAAAGAAGGTGGATGTCCAAACCACCTATTCCCTTTTATCACTACCAAATATATCTGGGCTTGGATCTTACCCATACAAGTTACTGCAGTGCCACTGATTTCAGCTGGTCTATGTTGAGTTACCCAGGGCTAAGATATATGGGACATCAGGATAAATGAGCAATTGTCTGCATATAATTTTTAATTGAAATGTTAATGTAATCTCCACTGTAGCAGACAACATGTAAATCA
This sequence comes from Chauna torquata, assembly GCA_013399475.1. Taxonomy (NCBI): domain Eukaryota; kingdom Metazoa; phylum Chordata; class Aves; order Anseriformes; family Anhimidae; genus Chauna; species Chauna torquata. The sequence goes on from VXAL01004920.1 coordinate 240,317, forward strand.
GATTTTCTTCAAATTTGCTGTTGCTGGAAACATTTACAAGACAGAAAGAAAGACAGAAAGAAAGACAGAAAGAAAGACAAAGAAAGAAAGAAAGAAAGAAAGAAAGAAAGAAAGAAAGAAAGAAAGAAAGAAAGAAAGAAAGAAAGAAAGAAAGAAAGAAAGAAAGAAAGAAAGAAAGAAAGAAAGAACACAAATAAGGTCTTGAATCTTAGATGGGAAAATTCACAGACCATTCTCTTTAATTAATTTAAACATCACTAATTTAAAGCTCTAAGCTCTCCTGAGTAATTCCAGTAACAGCACTTAAAAATAATGCTCCTGTGAAAAGCTCTGCTAGTTCAGAAAATGATCAGAATTCATGTTGCTCATTTCACGAAGAAAAAGAAGGTTGTCTCCATTGTGGCACACGCAGGAAGTTCTAGTCTATTAGCAAATAAGATCAAAAATGAGGTCATTAATACTGGCTGAAACAAACTAGGATTTATATTTAATAGTGGGTCTTATGAATACCTGAAGGGAAAGAAAAAAAAAAATGCGTACCCACAATGGGAGTGAAAAGTATCCTTCATGATACTAGTAGCCAACTAGTTAAGTAACAACCACTTTCACATTTTACCATTGCTATAAATACTTCTTTAATTTTGATTAAACTGATGACACAATGGCCAAAATTCTCTTCCCATCCTGACAAACAGCTGCTGGCCAACTTGGATTTTTAGTTTCTTCCTTGAATTTCTCACAGATCAGCTTCCAGGTTGCTCTGATTTAATCCCACCCACTGTAAAGGCCTCTGGCTTTGGCCTAGTAAGCAGAAAAGTTTTTTATGTAACCTGCCAAGTTTATTTCCTATCAAATGCCATGGTGCGGCTGTACTTCAGCGAGACTCCACATGAGTACAGTTTCTGCAAGAGCAATGCCATACAAAGAGGAGCTAAAGCATTAGAAATTTTTCCTGCCGTGACCAATGAAATACTGAAAGCACATCTTTCAAGAGAAGTCCTTACTCTTTTGCCTTTACATGAGTTCAGCGTATCCAGTCCCACTGAGCTGATAATGCTTTGGATTCTCTCATCAACAGTCTGTTGTTCTTCCCAGAGCACAATGCAATTTCACTGGTGCATCAGAGAGAGCCATTCAGGCAAGGAGCCAGCCTGTACACGTGTATGATTAGATGTTCTTGGCTGACTGTCAATGCTATTTGTTTGTGAAATTAAATATATAGATTTACATCTGTAAGAAGGATCATCTATGAATGTACTTAATAAATGTAATCAGCTAGTTACATGACATTTCAGTTGCACGTAGTCAAAACACTAAGTATGCTATTAAAACATTCCTCAGCTAGATTAATAGTAAAAAAGGTAAGTCAATTGTTTTACAAGTTAGTTTGACATGAAACAAGATGTATAAAAATAACTTGTGCAGCCCTGTAACTACCTGTTGCCTACTACAACCATGCAAACTCAGCCAAAGCACACACTGCCTTCTTGAATGATGCTCATTTTTGTCCCTGGTCGTTTAGGGGCAGGAAACACAGGGTTATTCCTTGGTTTTAGTTACAGGTCATCACCACCACTACCATGATCAGACCTGTTCCTTTATTCTCTAAATTTCTGTTCATGGGCTCCTGGTATTTATTAGCAACCTAGAAAGAGCCTAGACTACACAGTGGAGAAAGTATCACAGATAGGAAGAAAGTCGGTGGTGTTCTGAAGGGAAGAGCAAGATGGCTAATTTGAGATATCTCTGTCACTAAGTGTGTAAATATGGTATACAAGCTACCTGTCTGGTACTTCTTCCATGACTTACAAATCAAAATAAAATTCTGACCTTTACTTGTTTCTGTAGAAATCAGCAAGAGGTCATAAAGGCATATGTGTGAGCATGTGTGCATGCACACATGTGTGTGGAGCTTTCTTTTTTTTAACCTATTTGCAGTCACATATAGTGGTGAAAATATAACTTATGAAAAACAAGAAGGTTTGGGGTTTTTATTGCCATAACATTGCAGTATTCTTTTCACTTTCTTCATTTACTTCTGGAATTGATTTTTGTTTTGCTGTTCTTTCTGATATCAACTAGAAAAGTAGATGCTATGGGGGAAGCAAGATAAACAGGAAGAACTGATCTTTTTCCTCATCTAGATGACTGAGATTACATTTCTATTGGTTTGTGTTTAAAATGTGTTGGTTTTCAAGTGCTTCTTAGAGCAAAGAAACAATAATAAAAACAATAACAACAACAACAAAACTAAGTAAATATCTTCCCAAAGCACTTACTTGCAAATTGGATGGGAGTACAAGATTTCTGCATTCAACTTAGACTCAAATCTCAGAAAGAAAATGTAATAAAATTTCTCTTTTAAGTATGTTTATATTTAGATCTTGCCATGAACTTAGGCTCAACTAAACAAATTCTGACACTAGATTCTCGGTTGACTTAGACTGGTACTGATCTATTGCCCTTTATTTAAAGTGAAACCAGCTGAGATTCTGGAAAGATGAATAATATATCCTTGCCTTGTTGTATTAGGAGAGTATATGGGATGAAGCACTCACAGAGTATGTTTAGATTTTGATTTTTGAGAGTACTATCTAGAACCTAACCTTTCCTGATTTGCACCTGATTAATTCCAAGGCTGACACTGATATATTTTCTTAGGCAAAACTCCCATTAACATTTTTGGTAGGTTCTGAAATAGTATTTAAGAGTTTGAATCCAGGTTTGCAGAGTCATTTAGATAATTAAAGATACAGATAGGCATCAAATATGATTTCCAAAAATGCCTGCACAGAATCTGGGGCTAATCCCCACTGAAAAGTAATGGTTGACCTAGTGTTTTGGAAATCCTGTTGGGCACTTCCGTGCAACATTAGGTGCCTAACTGCCTTCAGAGTTTTACTATTGTCTTTCCATCTGGAATTGCTTTAAAATCTGACTCTTGGGCTAAGAGAGAAGAAAGAATAAGTTGTAATTTTATATTAACAGATAAAAGAAATGAAAAATTAAAATAATAAAAACAATTAGATGTGCCAACCTGTAAATATCTGCTATGTAACTTCTGGATGTTCACATTTTAAACTACTATCTAAGTATAATCGTGAGTTGTGAGGCCAGGAGGGTGTAATATATAACAGAATAGATCTCCTGCCTTTACAGACTGTTTATAAGAACACATCTGATTTGTCTTGGCATTCGAAATATATTTATAGCACGAGCTCCTTTTTCGTTGCAAGCTGAGTGCAACTATGTGAGCTATTACATTTTTCTCCTACTGAAATCCAGAGAAATGAAACTGCTGCCTTGAACCATGTTTTGAACTACTAACCACTGTCACTTGAACCAAGCAAAGCTTTAAAACTTACACTGCAAGACTTCTCCAGAAGCTACAATATCAGCCCCCCAGCCCCCTCCAAACCTCCGAGTCATCTGCTGATGTGAACAGACTTTTTTTCAGGTTGCCCCATAAGGTATTTGCCTTTCAAGTCAGATCATTGCTGAGCTCATAGCATGTTGACCTTACTTGAGTACTCTACCTGAGTAGATCCCTAATTAGTATTTAAAAGAAGTGCTAGCATGCCTAAAATGTTCATGTACCACAAAGATGTAAGTGAAAGAGCCCTGAGCGTAAAGATCTGACAGATGAAGCTTGCTGTGTCCCTGTGCAATGAGATAAACAAGTCTTAGCTTTTCAGGTTTTTTAATCAAACAAATAAAACCAAGAGAGATTTCTTTCATTCTGTAATTGTGTGTATGTCAGTGCCGTGCCTTCCCTAGTTCATTTGTTGTGATTTACATTTTCAGAAAGGGTATGGTTGTGCTGCATGAGAAATGTCTCTGTTGAATTGAATTCTCCTACTGCAGTAATACTATATGAGCTCAGTGTCTTAATCTGCTGATGATTTCTTGTTTTTGTAAAACCATTGTGTACAGTCACTGCATTATTTATAGTAATTAATTTTGGTCTCATCCCGCTAGTTCTTCATTGTATGAGAATTGCCAGAAAACACTTTATTTTTGCTTAGAATAAGACAAAATAATATACCACAGTCAAGTTTCTATTTAAAGATACTGCCATAGGTCAAACTCTGCTTTAGTTGTGTAAGTTCAGATAAAGCATCAAGAAGTTCAGAGGGAACAATTTCTAAAATTTCAGTGAGGTGCCTGTAACCACTGGCATTAATACACCAAAGTGACTGAAAATCCAAGGTGGCTGGAAGTCCACTGTTTTTATCTGCAGGCATCTCTGGTGAAGGTGAAGGAAGGACATCCAAGGAAGAGGTGAGAAAAGCAGAGCAGAAGGACTAAAGGTTGCCTGAGTTAATTGGCTGGGAAACTATCAAAGCTGGACTCTGGGAAAGTATACTGTAACTGCAGTGTTAATACTGTATGCTGGCATCAAATGGCCAGCAGCCAGTACTCATGTAGCAGACCAGTGAAAAACAACTAAACTCATGTGTGGCCGGATTGTAATTGGAAATGTGTCAGCAGCACGGTACCTATAGTACCAGTGCACCCATCACCACTCCAAATCAGAAGCCTTCTCTGAAGTAACTAAACTGGGATTAAGGACATCAAGATTAAGGCAATTGCAAGCAATGTGTTAGAAGCAAAATGTATCCCAAGAACACAGCACGTTGTATGTGAATTTTCCTTACGGACTTCAAGAAACAGGAGATGCAGAAAAGCTAACAGATCAGATGGCCTGCTTCGCCCTGAACGCAGCACTGCTCTTCACCCATCCTTCCCAACATCAGGTACTGGGCAGTCAGTATTATTTTAAGCACATCAAGCAATGACATGTAGCTTTTCCCTTGCAGGACTCCATTCCTAGCCTTTCAGCCCTCTATAAAAGGAAACTTCTTTATGTACATGCCAAATTAATGCAGCATGTGATTTTGGGAGTATGCCACTTTCTCAAATTGACAGGAATTGTTTTTTAAATTCAAAAAATAATTGAAGAAGAAGAAGAAAGAAGAAAGAAGAAAGAAGAAAGAAGAAGAAAGAAGAAAGAAGAAAGAAGAAAGAAGAAAGAAGAAAGAAGAAGAAAGAAGAAAGAAGAAAGAAGAAAGAAGAAAGAAGAAAGAAGAAGAAAGAAGAAAGAAGAAAGAAGAAAGAAGAAAGAAGAAAGAAGAAGAAAGAAGAAAGAAGAAAGAAGAAAGAAGAAAGAAGAAAGAAGAAGAAAGAAGAAAGAAGAAAGAAGAAAGAAGAAAGAAGAAAGAAGAAGAAAGAAGAAAGAAGAAAGAAGAAAGAAGAAAGAAGAAAGAAGAAGAAAGAAGAAAGAAGAAAGAAGAAAGAAGAAAGAAGAAAGAAGAAGAAAGAAGAAAGAAGAAAGAAGAAAGAAGAAAGAAGAAAGAAGAAGAAAGAAGAAAGAAGAAAGAAGAAAGAAGAAAGAAGAAAGAAGAAGAAAGAAGAAAGAAGAAAGAAGAAAGAAGAAAGAAGAAAGAAGAAGAAAGAAGAAAGAAGAAAGAAGAAAGAAGAAAGAAGAAAGAAGAAGAAGAAGAAGAAGAAGAAGAAGAAGAAGAAGAAGAAGAAGAAGAAGAAGAAGAAGAAGAAGAAGAAGAAGAAGAAGAAGAAGAAGAAGGAAAATGCATTTGTAAAATGCAGTTTGAAGGCAAGATCTTACTAAAGGGAAAGCTCATCTTATAGGTCAGTATGGTGAAGATATCTGCCTGCACCAGGTACTGAGCTGGAATTGGAAGCACTGTCTTCCCCTGCCTTTGAATTTTCAAAGGTGACAGCAGCAAAATGACCTAATTTATATGTTCAGTTTCAGTATCATCATGTTGCTGAAAGTAAAGAAATGGAAGCAGGAGGTTGGAGGCACAGCCCATTCTGTTAGGTAAACTGTGCCAGGAGGTTTTTAGCTTATCCAATAAGACCTTGCATTTGTCTCAATGGTCTTCCTCAGGATGTGCAGGTGGTTGGTTGAGGTTTTCTGAATGGGAGGAAGAAGAAACAGGGCACAAAGGGTGCCCTGGGATGGCATGTTTGTAATGCTTATGATGGAAGGGAGCAGCTAATCCTGACACAGAGGGAAGAGCAGGGATGCCTGCAGGCCTGGCATCAGGAAGATGTGCTGTTGTAGCAAGTCCTGCAAATGGGGACAGGGAAGCACGGCACACCAGACTGGGGGGGCGGGAGGGAGTCTCTGGTGGCTGCAAGGGGAATGAGGTCCTTTCAGATCTGCTTTGCGTAAGGCGCTTGCTTGTCTCCCAGTAGTTCATTTCTGGTTTTGTACAGCTCACTGTGCACAATTCTGCATAGTCACCAATGGTCACATTAGCCAGAGAACATGTGTTGTGTACAGAAGCTCTCTCAGCACAGGCACACAGCAGTGCAAGCCAGGCAGTCTTGCTATTTTTCCATACGGCTACTGTTACAGGCTCCCAAAACACGTGAGTTATTTACTCATTATTGGCTGCCTAGTCACAGGCATGGTGCTTTCCAAACAACGCGACACTAATCCCTCCCTGCAGAACATACAATCCAAAATAGGAAAGATCTAGTTGGAACAGTGATAAGGGATACCAAATACAAGCAAAGGGCTCAAGGCAATTAGCAGTGATCACCCTCTTAAAATACTTTTGCTACTGTTGTCATGACACAGCAAGTTTCCGTTCTCCCATTGCCTTCATGTCACATCACTATTCAGTTGAGCTGTATCCCACTCTGTCTGCTGGAAATCCCAGTAACAGTTTTCCGTACAGCTCAGGCAGTGTTTTTATTTCTCATCCAGCTAAACATAAAAATCCTGCAGTAATCACTTGTCTTTTCCAGGAAAGCTCGTGTATAATATCGGCTGGAGGAGAATTTCAGGAGTCCTGTACAAGGCAGTCATCTAAATTGTTTATGTGGCCATGGACTATCTAAAGGACAGAAGAGATTTCTTGTTTGATTGAACCTCTTTTTATGAATTAGCCACTCCTTTCTACCCATCAGGAGGTACTACACAGCTGTAGCATGAGCAGGTGCCATCCCACGCTTGCCAATGAATAAACCACCTGGCCATGGTTAATGTGTCAGGCAGTGCCCTGTGTATTCACAGAGAGTTGCTTCTGTTTGAAGAAAGTTAATGGACCTCACAGTCTGAAATATGACCACTTTCTCGGTAGTGGTGGAAAATGTGCTGCAAAATATCTTAGTAAACAGACTGACCTATTCTCCTGGGCAAGATGCTGAGAAAGCGGGTTAAACAATGTGACTTGTCAGATGTGTTAATAGATGAGCTATGCTCTCAACGCTGATCCTGAGAAGAATACGCAGAGCAGATGTCACTTTCACAGCCACTAACTGAACATGACTATAGCTGATAGCACTTTCCTACCTGCTCTGCCTACCCTCAAAGACTCTGTCCTGATTGTTTATTGGAAGTATTCATGCTTCCCCAAAGATTCAGCAGGGACTACATCTCTCTGCCAACAGGGCCTTTTATGTGGAGCTATTACTCTGCTTTTGCCTCCCATACTTTCCTGATCCAGCCAAAGTGAATCATCACATCCGTGCAGCATTTCTCTTAGCAGAGGATAGAGAGCAAATCATGCTTAACTTTGCATTTGGTCATGCAAGCCCCCAAGGTCACGGAAGCAACATGAGGGAGGTCTACATTCAAACTGACTCAGAATATCTGACCCTATGTAACTTTTACTACAGTATATACTTCCAGAGCAACAATCAATCCTGGGTAAACTATGGAACAATTAGTGTTCACAAGGAGATGGACAGAGGGAAAGAGGGAAATTGATTGAAGTGAGACATTGAGATGTTGGGAAAACATCCCTTCACAAGCCCCGATGACACGAGTTGAGGACCTTCTGCACATTGCAGGACTCCAACCATGCGTTATGACTTCCACATATTTTTATACATGGACCCACCCAGATCCAAGCTCATGCTGCAAGAAACCACTTAGCTCCCAGCACATCAGTGGCAGCCATCAGGACCACAGAAGTTAGGACTAACAGAAGCTTGGCTGAAATTTAACACTTTAGTTTGACTGTATCTCTCAAAGTGAAAGACAAAATTTGCTTCTAACTGCAGACTGTTTTTTTTCTAGCCTGCTGGAAACTGGCTGACGATTCTTCCCATGAGGTTTTCATACTGCAGGTAGCCCCAGAAACAGCACATTTCAGCGAGATGGCTGCCACCAGTAATATATCTGTAATGCCAACTGCAATTAAAACCTTGAAAAATAGCATGCAGTATCTCGCTCTTTATGAATAACGATGAATACCTTACTGCTCATAGACTCGAGCTGAGCACAAACCTCAGGTAATTTTTCATCACCCTACAATCCTCTGCATCCTCAAATCAATCACAGATCTGCTATGGACTTCTGAAATGGCAGGGCAAGATATCTCAGGACATGCAAAAACCTACATGCTCTGCGTACACAACAAGGAAAGCACAGCTCATACAGTAGCAGTAGCATAAAGCAAGACAAGCTATTTCAGCCCAACTAAAATGCACTCATTGTCACATAATTTATAACAAAGTATTCTCAGTGGTACTGCTGGAAGAAATTAATTCTGGAAACTAAAACACAAATTCAAAGAAGCTGTTTCTCTGTTAAAAAAAAAAAAAAAGACTATACTTCCACTCTCCCTTAAAAAAAAAAAAAAAGTCAACTGGGAAGGGCTGCTCTCTTTCCATCCTAAGCTTCCCTTAAGCAAAAACAAAGTCACCCAGGGCCTTGCACGTTTCAGGACTTATGAAGCAGCCACATAGAGGTGGGCATAGCACTTTCTCATGGTTTTGGCTGGAATGGAGTAAATTTTTTTTGAGTCTCACATGACACTGTGTTTTGGGTTTTTGATGAAAATAGCAGTAATAACACACTGATGTTTTCAGTTGTTGCAGAGCAGTGCTTACACTGAGCCAAGGACTTTTCTACTTCTTGTGCTGCCCTGCCAGCGAGGAGGCTGGGGGTGCACAAGGAGCTGAGAGGGGTAACAGCCAGGACAGCTGACCCAGACTGACCAAAGAGATGTCCCACACCATGTGGCGTCATGCTCAGCAATAAAAGCTGAGGGAAAGAAGGAGGAAGGGGTGGACATTCTGAGTGATGGTGTTGGTCTTCCCAAAAAACCATTACGTATGATGAGTCCTGCTTTCCTGGAAGTGGCTGAACACCTGCCTGCCCATGGGAAGTAGTGAATGAATTCCTTGCTTTGCTTCGCTTGCGTGCGCGGTATTTGCTTTGCCTAATAAACTGTCCTTATCTCAACCCGTGAGTTCTTGCACTTTTACTTCTCCCGTTCTCTCTCCCATCCCACCTGGGGTGAGTGAGCGAGCGACTGTGTGGCATTAAGCTGCCTGCCGGGGCTAAACCACAACACACATGGCCAGCTCCTTTTCACCAACCGGTAGTGGCTGAGACCTGTCTCACTGGACAGATCTCAAGATCCCTGTGGCTTCTATATGAAACAGCACAAGGCTTTGAGTCCAGTGGCCCTGGCATCTGACTTGGATCCATACAAATGAACAACTAACCACTACTCAAAAAACAAAACAAAACAACCAACCAAACAACAACAAAAAAAAACACCAAATGTGAACCATATAAAATGTTATAGCTCTGTTCCTGGAAAAGGAAGTTTTAACACTCACTTTTGTATCTTTTATTGCAAAGCCTCAGTTCACCACTTCAAGTCGAAGTGGTTGGCAGAGACACATTATTCTGGGTACAGTTTGCTTGCTTGCCATGAGATGGACGTGTTAGCAAATGTAGTACACAGCAGACAATGCTGTTGATCTTTCTTTCCACCCACAACATGTTTATCTCCAGCAGTAGCAGTATGTATTTCAGGCTGCTGATCAGCTCCGGTCTCCTAGTCTGCTCTCTCTGAGACTGCCACTGGACCCAGTAACAATTACAGCCAGTAGAACTGAAACGCTGAATACATTTGTGGTACTAAAAACCCATTAGATTAATGGCTTTGGAGGTGCAGTTTAACAGAGAGCATAATTCAACAGTCAGTGTTTGGGTTTATTAATTGAGGGAAAGTCTGGGACCAGGTCTCTAAAGAGTTAACATCCTTCAGGGCCTGAGATGCTGATTCTGCTGCTGGCAGAGGCCCATCGGAGACTGCAGGATGGACAACAAGTACAACCCCTGCTCCGGGTCTCTGGCTAGAGGAGGAAAATGTGCCTGTATATTCCTTGGGAAAGGTCTTGGGAAAGTGGGAGAACAAACAGAGATGATAGTTTTTTCTGCAGCTGAATTACCAGTGTTTTGAGATATTGCCAAATCCTAATGGTGACCTTTAAGGGTGATGAGGGTGACTGTACCATAATTCAACATTACCCCAGTCTATTACAGTCTGGACTGAAGCCACTAATTCATTTCACATGACCAACACAACACAGACATCACATCTGGTTACATCAGTAACATGATGGCCAACAGGATCCTAAAGATGAAAGGTTCAGTGACATTTATTTTCTCTCTAAGTTCCTGGAAAAACAAAATTAAATTAGAAAGCAAACACATGAATGAAAGTAATCCAAGTGGTATTTACGGATTTTTTTTTGCTAGACAAGTGCCATTACTAAAACAGACTCAAATACACGGAATGCTCTTAGGGCCCTCCCTACTTCCCCAAGAGCGCTGATGTATTCCTGTCTGTGCTTACCATGTTAAAACCACCCCAGCAGCATGTCAGCTTATGGAAAATGTAAGTGTATGGGAAGCATTCAGCTCTGGCTCATTATCTGTACCTAACCACAGGATCACGAGCTCAGAAACGCAGAGCAACTCTCACATCAGCACAAGTAGCATACAGCATTCCTTCCCTTAGTAATTTTATCATGAAGTTCATAGTTTTGTTTGATTTTTCATCCCAAACATAGTTACTGTAAACACTCTAAAGTAACCCAGTTGGTCTCCTACACATTTCTGCACAGAATTCATGAATGAGCGAGAGAGCATGGATAACTGAGGCAGGCTTTCTGGCAATGGCCCTGCTAAATGGCTGCCAAATTGCCTTGCTCAGGATGAGGAACAGTAGCACCTAACTCCAAGTTTCCATCATGATGCATCAGGAGGTGTCTGCAGTGCTGTTGCTAGGGTCCCTGCTTGCAAAGTGCCATGTTTGAATAAAGTAGGTCAAGAAAATTAACATTACAGCGAGTCTCCTTGCTATTCTTTAGCCTGTCCCTCAGCTGGCCTTGCGCTGCTGTTGGACTCTCCTCACTGCTTGATCTAGCTGTGATCCCAGGCACCTTGCATACTTTCCTGCATGGTGGCCCACCTGCACAGAAAGGGCAAGAAATTCTGTTTCAACCTAGCAAGTTTTTTTTTTTCTAAAACAAAACAAAAACAAAAACAAACAAACAAAACATAGGGAGCTCTTGGGTGGAAGCCCACAGGCCAAGGAGCACTCAGACTTCCCAGGTGAGGCCTGCAGGCTACTGCTGTCTCTTCCCCTTCCATGAGACAGCCACTTTCTGGTAAAGATTCAGAACTAAAAGGAGGGATTTAGCATTGGATGCATTTAATGTGAAACCCTGATGTAGAAACCTGTTCAGACATATATCTGTTTTGCTGTTTCTCTTTGGCCAACCAAGGATCTTCTCCTTCACTTTCTGGGAGCATTGAATATTTTCTATGGAGGTACCTGGTCTTGTTACACCATCCATGAGAAAGACAGGCCCATATTTCTGTGAGAATATACACTTTCAATGAGTTAACACTAAGCATCTAACCTAGGAGGCCCCAGATGCCACACATCTGTGCTATTAGAGCCCTTCCACTGCAAAATTTATGAATTAGGTCAATTCACTTAGGGGCAGCCTCATGAATCAGGCAAGGTTCAGGACCATGACAATGTATCCAAACAGTGCCAATCAAGAAGAGCCTCTGAAAGTCCTTGTTTGCTAGGAATATGGCAGTTTCTTCTCTGCTCACTCCTGGGATCAGACTTGTTAGGTTGCCTGTATTATCACTGTGGTATTACCTCACTAGCCTACACCGTAACAGGTATTTTGGAGAGCAAGGGGTGGACAATGGCACCAAGGTTTAATTTATTTCTGCTCTTTCCATTTTGAGAACAAAGATAAGTTCTCTCTGTACCTGTACCATTGTTTAGGAAGACTAAGATTGGGTTGTTTGGCCCATCTCACAACCTAAGCCTGACTAGCTAGTCAAGCCTGAACATTGCTAAGCAGATGACCCAATCCATGACATTAAGAAATTGCTCCTGTCTCCATTCAGTCACAAAAATAAAATATTAATAGCTACTTACTTAATTGCTGTGACTTGGATAATGTTTGTACAGTACTTATCTACTAAGTAGAGCTAGGAAGAGCTAAAGGTTTAAAAAATGATAAATTGGAAAATCGCATATAAATTAACTCCTATGGAAACAATAAACCCTTTATGCTTGTACAATGGTGTTTTATTCTTTAGCAGTGATGTTGTTGTTGAGCTTTTCTGTTTCTGTCATAAATGCCAACTGCCTGATTAGAAGACTATTTGCTACGGGTGCTTGTGATACATAGTCACTAGCTTCATCTCAGAAAGGTCTTGGTGGAAGAGAGAGGCAGTCTTATGGCCTCTGGTAATAGCAAAGCCCAAAGCGAGGAATATAATTATACGTGCATTTTGTCATCCTTTTGCCTGATGCCATAGAAAATATTTTGGATCTAGCTCTCTTTTTTTCATGACAAAGAGAAACAGACAATGCTAGTCAAGTACATTCTTTGGTGCAGTCCTCCTCATTTACAAAACATTGCATGGGGAGCCCTATTTCCATGAGAGCAGCAGAAGCAAGATAGATTCAGTCACCATACTCAGAGATCCCTAAGCCTGCCTTCCCAAAGAGGTTTATGCTAAATATTGCTGCTTCCACTTTCTCTGGCAGATTCTCGCAAAGTTGTTTTCCTCATCTGTTCTGTTTTTCTCACCACACAACCATTGTGGAGAGCAGTTCCCAAACCTTCACCTTTACCACCTGCCTCAGGGACCACCCCACCCTGCAGCTCCATTACTGCCAGGAAGCCAGATGAGCAGTGATTTCCTGGGATCTCTTATCAAGACACAGATATCCACTTCACTGCTCCATCTGATCAGCTCAAAACCCCAGGATGTGGTACAGCTGTTCCCTAGATGCAGGTACACTTGTGTAACCAAAGACTTGGTTCACAGCATTATATGCTTTCAGTGTAAAATGAGAATTCCAGCAAAGAAAAAGGCTGAGTTTCAAAGTACTAAGTTTACAGCTAGAACAAGAGTCAGCTGCTGTCTGTTGTGCTTTCCTGTTTCAAAACACTCCACCACAGGTAGTGCTGCTGACTACAGCTGTTGCAATGGCAAGGACAGCAGGGTAATATAGAGGGTGCAGTTGTAATGTATCATTTCTTCTGGCACCCTATGCTTTCTTGCTACTCTTTTCAAAGCTAGGGCATTTAAAACAGCACACCCACTTTGTGCAATGCTGGTAAGAAATCTCAGTATTCAACAGTCACTTCAAGTCGTCAGTTCTGATCCACCTGCTGGCAGCAGAAGTTTTTGGGGACAGAACAGAGAGGTTCTATGATAATAAGGTATTTCAGTAATGAAATTAAACCACAAGAAGTGCAGTCAGTACTAATGATAGGAACCAGCACTTCCCACTGCTCTCCAGCCATTCTGTTCCATCACAATTTCCAGTGCAAAATAATCTTCAGAAATTCTAGTGAACGCAGGGAATTAAGAAGACACATTATAGTGCTTATAGCTCCAGTGTCTCCACTGGAGACAAATCAGGCCAGGAGACTTGTCAGAGACAGGAGAAGGGACAACCCTTTGCTGCTGCATGTCCAGAGGAATGACTGGAGCAGGGTGCAAACAACTTCAGGTTGAAAATCAAACCAACCTTGAATGGCTTCTGCATAAAAATCTTCTTAGCATTAGCTAGGGCGTGAATAAGACCAACATCCATAAAAGTAGAGCCTCTCCGCTGGGTCAAAGTCCTGCCAATTGCTTTAGGTGTTTCATCTAAGAAACAAGTCTAATCCACTAACTCTAAACTCATCACGTCTAAGGGTTGCCATGGGGACATGCTGAGATTATACCATTTTAGCATTTCTCTTCTAGATTCCTCAATAAAGGGACTATGTAGGCTTCTAGGCAATGAATATGCATATAAAAACTTTAACGTACAAACCAACCCATCAAGCAACTTCAAAGCTGTGATATACTCCCACCCTGGCAGACTTGAATATTAGCTGCTATTTGTACAGTAGCTGTGGAACCTTTCACTGTCCCCAAACTCCTCTCTGCCATAAATGCAAAAAGAAAAATATTTTGGTGAATGGTTTAGAAGCATAGGTCCCCTTCACAGTGGGTCAGGACAGGGAGGGAGGGAGCTGTGAAATGTTTGAGAAGCTTCTGAACATCTTCCATAAATCTCCACCTGTGCTTTACTTACAACAGGTTTTCAGCAGACCCAAATTCTTTAGTCTGTAGTGAGAAGATAGAATTGTTGTAAAGAGCAGCAATCTAAACATCCTGCTGGGCAGGTGGGAGGAAGGGGAGACATAATCACCTAGAAATGTTGCAATTTCTCAGTATTCAGCCTTTTTTCCTAACCTGCCTTTAACTGGGAGAGAAGTTACTGAAAGGAAACAAACAAACAAACAATACAAAAAAGAAAAAAGAGAGAGCAAGGTGTAGGAAGAGAAAGGGAAGGGGAGAAAGGTGACAAAGAGGCAAGGAGAACGGAGCAGCATGCTGTAGCTAACACTAGCTGATGCAGCCTATGATCCATGTCCTGTGAAAGAGATGTAGCTGGGTGGCAATATAGCAACTGGCTCTCCCCAGGCGCTCATGCTGCTGCTAAATCTGACTCTGCCAGGACTTCATGTGTGAGGAATGGAAGCACCTTCTGGGAAAAGTTAGTAACATCACTGAGTCAGAGAAACTTCTCCAGGGATACTCTAAAGGAAAATTGTGCCTAATGAGGTTGTTATAGGTTGTTGAAAAGTGGCCCATGTTGATCCTCAAGCCCAGAAATTGAGAGTATGTTCACACAGCAGGCTGCAGCGTGGCTCAGAGCTAGTATAAGCTCAAATCTTCACGGTAGCTTTCAGTGTCTTGCAACTGCCCTTCAGCTCAAAGTCTTGTACTGCGTTGTCTTAGCCATGAAGCGTGGGTGGCAGCACCCTGAGAACATCTGTGAAGGGAAACCTATGCATGACCCTTCTCCCACTGCTACCCAGTGCCCCCTGACCTGCAGCCACTCTGGAGATGCCCACTCCAAGTTACACGTTGGGGCACTTCTGCTGGTGTCAGAAGCTGGTGCAAATCTGCTTCTAAGGCTGGGGGTAAGGTAGGGCCACTTCAGGAAGTGCTTTCCATCTGTTCTTCTTCCCAATGGATGATGCTGAGAATGACACGATCGAGAAAACCTTCCAAGTCAGAAAGAAGCAGGGTTTATAACTGTGATACTTCATGCATCCTGCTTATCAGCACTCTGATAACGTAATCTTGTAGATCCATTTAAAAATATCTATATATTAAAAATTGAAAGCCACTTAAATTGTTAAGGTGTACTTGCATTTTAGGTGAATAAATATTTGGCAATTTTTTGATGGTTGGATGGGATTAGAATACAAAGTGCTCATGATAAATTGGAGAAACTGCCCTGGAAAAAACAAGATAGTTCTCAACAGGGATGAATGCAGGACATTACACTCACACAGGCACAGTCAGCTCGTCAAATACATACACCAAGCTGGACAGCAAGCTCTAGAATAGCATCTAATAATTAAAATGGTTAAAAATGTTTGCATGAGTCAATGTTACTGGGAAGGGAAAACTTCACCCTGGGTTACAAAGAAAGAGAGTAAAACCCAAAAGACACTCTACTGATAAGACTGCTCAGCTGGAGTACTACGCCCATTTTTGTGTATAATGCTTCAGGAATGATCTGGAGCAGCTGGGGAGTATGAAAAAGTACTCTAGAATATTGGAAGTCCAGGAAATATTGCCAGTGGACAGTGATTGAACTAATCTGTGGTTAGCCCAAATAAAGCCTTAAAGTATGTACAAGGTAATTGTAAAGGGGAGAGGAACTACTTGTTATTGCCTGTGTAGGTAAGACATAATGTGCTTAAATTGCAGCAAAGAAGATTCAGAGGTGAAATTAGGAAATATTTTATGTCACTAAGGATATTGAGGCACAGGAATAGATATGATGGATCTCCATCACTGGAGCCTTTGACCAGGAATTATGGAGTCTTTGGAAAGTGGGATAAGAAGGAAAGATGTAAATAGGTGTGATACACTTTTTAAGCTTAGATAATACTGCATTGAGCAATAATGCTCTTCTCTAGAAGGTTCTCCATTTTGTTTTTATTTAGAAACATGACAAAGAAAAATGAAGGAACCAGAGTCTCAAGAAGTTTTCAGATCAAGTGTAGCTCTATGCCTATAAGTGTTATATGATGACAAAAAAAGAGTCTTGGCACTCTCTAGGGGAACCATGTAAGAGTGCAATTACAGCAAGGAGTGAATACCAGCATGAACTGAACAGGCTCAGTATCAATGAAATCTCAAAATGGCAACATCCATTAATAAAACGCACTGTGCAGTCTGAAATTCTAGCATGAATTTAAACTAGCTAGTGGGGAGAAGTAGTAATTTACTAGGCTTCTTTGGTTTAATTTATCCAAGGAACCAACATAATATTTTGACATATGATCAAGCAAGAACATCATTTGTTGGCAACTTGTGTGTGTGGTATGTTTCCTAAGAGATTGGGTTGGTTCAGGTAATAAAGTAATGCAACAGGTAAAAGTTATCTTAAAGCAACTCCCATATCAATCTGAATTTTAAAAAAGTCTGAATTTTGTGATTAAGATGTATGAGGAGGTAGCATTGTAAGACTGTGAGAAAACCTACTGGCTCTGTCTGGAACTGAAAACATCATAACCCACCCTTGAAAGCTAGTTCTGAGATACACCAACTACCCTTTAAATTAAGTGAGAAGCCTATATTTGACATTAAAGATAATATTGAGTATCTAGTATTAAAGAAAATCCTGATATTACTGATAATACATATTTTTTCCTCCATAAACTCAAGTATTGCATAGGTAGAAAGGATAAAAGCATAGTGAAAGAATTCCTACTAGCTCCAGTGTCTAACACCATCAAAGGCCAGGTCAGTGAAACAGCACTAATTCATGCACAATACAGCAGCTGGGATCAAGTCTTCAGCAAGCCAAACTGAGTTTCTGGTTTAGAGATCATGAATCAAGGAATAACAGTGTAAGCAGTGTTCGTGATGCCTCACTGAGCTTTCCTGGGTTTACAAGTCAGCTTAATCTAGTGGGGAAGATGCATCATGGCTTCATCCACAAAAGCAAAAACATCAGTCTACAGTTGGCTGCTCTCCTTAGCAAGGGAAATGAGTTGCATCCACATGCACTTCTAGTGTTTCCCAACACTGTATCGTGTTAGACCACATTAGCACAAAACAACATATATAGCAACTTGCTCAAGACTGAAGCTCTGTGCTGATGGCAGAAGGACTGAGCTGCTGTGAGCAACACCACTGAGTAGCAGCACTATGCACAGCTCCTGAACATAAGCCTAAGCAAGGCAGAACACCCTGGATAAGCATCATTTGGACTGCAAGCCCTGCAGAGCAGACACTCCCATTTCCTCAGTGACTCGCTCTGTGCAGCAGCTTTAGCTACAAAAGTGCAGGCAGCACGAGCTGTTGTGATGCTTTGCATTTTCATTGTCACCAAGCTACTGTAAATTGATTCTTATTCCTTCTTTTCAACTCAACATCCAATTTAACTCCCAGAGGAGGAGATTTATTTAAAAATATAAATAAATAAATAAATAAGTTTTGGTCACAGAAAGCAAAATTTCAATTTGCTGTTCAAAGCCACATATTAGTGAATGGTATCAAGAGAAGGAAAAACATGCAGCTTTCTGAAATGAGTCCAGAATTCAAATTCAAGGTAAGCTAGCCACTTTTATCATAATTATTTTTGGGTGAGCAGATCAAAGCCTGTAATTTGTGAACAGCATCCTACAACTATTATGCGTGCAATCAGATAAACACTGTAGGTAGGGAGCAAGAGACCTGCTTTTCAATAAGTGCCATATAAAAACAAATAAATAAATTAGGCAAAACATTGTTTTTGGTTTTTTTAATAGAAAACTTTTTTTTTTTTTCTCCCATCCAGAGAGATGATTTTATTGAAACTGAGACATGGAGAAGCCCCATTATCAACAGCAGCAATGCTGCCTTTTACAAGCCCTTTTAGAAAATACTCATGCGTCCTAGATGTGCAAAATATATTTTCAAAAGCCATTTATGCCCTTGGGAATTGGCTGATTAAAAACCTTTGAGGATTTGGGGTTTAAGGCCAGATTTTCAAAGCCTCTGAGCTTAAGCCACACTTTTAAAGGGAAAATTCCAACACCAGTCATTGAAACCATTTTTAAAGTTCTGCACTCGATTTCCTAAATCACTTCTGCCTCCTTCAAGACTTGCACAATACTGATGCTCAGGTTATGGTTAGGGGTGTTACTTCCAGGAATCATTGTGGGAGTGTTTTTTCTTCCTACAGTGAGGGTGCCCTCAGCAACCCTAGCACAGGAGGTGGCACTGTGGGCAGGTGGCAATTGCCTCTTTCCCTGGTTGCTGGCAAGGACACAGGCTTGACCCCACAGACATGCCAGAGCCCTGGGAAGCTGTGCTGTGGTTCTTCTGAATTGGAATTCATTTCTATCAGCAAGCCATCAATGATTTTTTTTCAGCTCTGCAGACACATAGTTAACACACAACCCCCCTTTGCTTCTCGCCCAAACCAGTTATCAGGGCTGCACAGAGAAGGGATCGCAAGGACCCGTGAGAAGATACAGCCGCAGCATGCAGGAGAGCAGCCCATATCTTCTCACAGACAGTTTCTGCCCCCTCGTCCAGTTGTGCAGACCGTAACACATGCATGTAAGCGGTGAACCACCACACTGATACGATGGAGCAGTGAAAGGCACGTGCTAGATGGCGGCACAGAGAGCCCTGCCTTACGGTGAGCCCCTCTGGCACAGCGAACAACCGTACTGCAGCAGAGGGAGCAACCCCGAATCATGTCACTTTGCACCTAGCAAAAGGTGATTCAAGAGAAATCTACAGTCGCTGTTGAAAATGAAATTGCGTTTGAAGGAGTAATATAAATGTAGGATGCCCCCCTTGGACACAGGAAATTTGTTTTATCCAGATCGTCCAGTTTTGTGAGGAAGGACTTTATTTAGTTTCACAAAATTTGTCCCATTCAATTTTGTCATAAATATAAAGAGAGTCAGCACCTATAGTCTTGAGACCAGGGTGGGGGGGGGTTCGTTTGTTCATCAGCTTTTAACGGACACTGAGCAGCTCCATTTTCATACTGCAGTGATAACACTCCAGCCAGCGTTCTCACCAGGAGAGCAGATTGGCAGGCATTTAAAATGAAGGATTATCTTGTGGCTGAGGCAGAGAAGTAGGGCTCCAGAGACCTGATTTCTGTTCTTTGATCAGTCACACAAACCCTGCACGACACCGGGCAAGCCAATTAATAGCTGTGTCACAGTTCTTCAGCAAAAACTGTGGGGAGGATTGTTTCCTTCCTTCACTTTTCCTCTCTTTTCTGCACAAGGATGGCCAGCTCTGCAAATTGTTTCTTATTGATTGGTACTGTAAGGACCTGATTTCCATTGTGCCCCGCAGTGTTTCCAAAGCATGAAACAGAAAATCCTCTTGCATTTTCAGGATCTGTTTTTACATGAATACTGAGCAGTGACAAAGTTCTGTTGTTTAAATTTGGGTTAGAGATTTCATCATTATTTTTTCCATCATATAATTTGCTACATGATTACAAGCCCAGGGTGGGAAGGAAAAAAAATGATTTTTACAAACATGATCTGTACAGTTGTGTGGGTGTGAGAGGTTGTTTTTATGGATCAAAGTAATAGCAGTAGCCTTGCTGCACGCACGGGAGTCTAAGGATGTATGCAAAGCAAGTTTTCTAGAGAGGTGGTATCTATTACTAGACCACCCATATGAACTAGATGGTACAGGTAGGGTGCCAAATACACAAGCCTTTGTATGTATACACAGGTACACGCAGTGCTCAGGGTGGGAATTTGGAAGTACCTATGGAAAATTCAGAGGTCAAGCCATCGGCCCTCCTGGTCTCTTCTCCCTCCACAAAAAGCACCAGTATCTGTGCTGAAATACCAGTGAGCAGGCAGATACCAGCCCCCTTTAAGCATTGCATCTGTGCACATAACATTAATATATGAATAGCCATCACAGTGGTCAGGGGAAGATTTCATTCACATTTTCCCATCCCCACACTGCAGCTGACAGCTCTGCACTTGAGCTGCAGTGAGGGACTGTGACTGCATCACAGTTTCCTTTCAACTTTGCTTACACAAGATGCTGATAATTTGGACAGCTCAACATCGGAGCGGAGTGACTTACTGCTGTGCTCCTCACTGTACTGTATCCTCTTTGCACTGTGGCTTACAATACTGAAAAGAAAATCTATTCTTATTTTAATTTTCTGCTTGCTTATAGGAGAGAATCATCGTTGCAGTTATGATTTAATAAACACCAACTTGGACCTGGGCCAGGATAATAGATGGGTGCCCTGCATAACAACAGGATAAGCATAAGAACTTCTATTTTTCAGGCTTAGGAAAAGCTTAATGCAACAGGACATCGAACAACATGTTCCCTTGTTCCTTCTTTGCTTGTAATGAGATAACCCCAGAACAGATCTGCATCTGGAATCATACAGGTGCTCAGGTTATCCTATCTGTCGTTGTGCCCCTGGACCCTGTTAGAAGGAGACATCACAGCCCGTTTGCTGTTCTTTCCAACAGTATTTCAGAAGATTAAGCCATCTACACAGGCTTTTTTACTAATGGAAAAGAAACCAAGCCATTTCTAATTGATATGAATGTGTGGCCACTTCTCATGGTTAGATTTGAGACTAATTTGACAATGACCTTTTGCATAATGTTGCTAATTTTCCTTCCTGTAGTTTTTCATTAAAGGAAGATAATGAAGATACAAGCTCCTTAATGTAAATCATTAAGGACTCTCCTCATTAAGGACTAGCAATGCAATAGCAAAAGGTAGATCCTTCCTCTCTTATTTTGTTTTTTTCTTTTCATGTTTCAGTACATGCTTATAAGTATAGAGTTTTGAAAGTGGAAGGTTCAGTGGCCTGCAGAAAAAAAAATAAAGACAACACACTGCATTTTGTGAGAAGCCACTGTTGTAATTCAGAGTAGTCTGTAATTGATAGTATTTCTGAATGAAGATAGCAAGTGCAAACAGAATGGCACTGTCTGGAAAACAAATACTGTCAGCCAGGACTGAATTGCACCAACAGTGCTGGACATACATGAGAGTTTTCATCACCAGAAAGCTCTAAGATGATCCTCACTACCAGTGTTTTGTAACACTGTTGCTGAACCACAGGATATATGGTGTATTGCTTATTAAAGATTCATTTGTTTGCACCCTTTAATGCACTGCAGTCTAGCCTGCTGTCAAGCAAATGCATTTCACAGGAGTGCTTCATAAGCAATCTGTACACACATCAGATAGGGAAATTGCAATGGTTTTGAAACAGAAGCAGCTTCGTGCTGCATTATCACCATCGGATATGCTTTAAAGAACAGATCTTTCTTCAGCACTGTCAGAAAATGCAAGTTTTCTCTCTCACACTCTTCACTCAGAAAGAATGAATTAGTGGAGTCTCTGTTTCTCTTTTGAGCAGGATCAGTTTTTGCCTGTTTTCTAGACCAGTGAATACTTTTTCTGAGCTTCCTCAAGAGCTATGTCTCTCCCCAATAAAGCACTAAAGGATTTGGATTCTTTTGGCAATTTGACTAGAACAATACTGTTGGAGGTAAACAGAAATGTTTCAGCTGTCCATCTAGTTTCCACACTATCTAAACTCTTTGTAAAGGTAAAAACCTAAACTGAAAAAAAATAACCCCCAAATTGAGAAAATGGCAGAGCTGATTAACAGAGTTACCAGTTTACTAAACATACAACTTTTTAATCATTAATTTGTTGTTTCAGGATTCTGGTTGCCTATAGCAATGAAGCTGGTACCTCAGATACCCTTCTGTGAGTGAAATGGGCTAACCCGAGCATGCCAGCAAGAAATAAATAAAACATGAACTGCAACCTTAAGCTGGCCTCCTCCAACATGCTAAAGTTTCTACTGTGAAGGAATTTTTAAACCTGTAACATCTGTAAGCCAATTCTGTTAAATAATTGCAATCAAAATTCTAAAATACTTACAGGAGAACAGATCTAGAGATCATGAACACTTCCAGTTTTGCCAGTAACCTGGATATAACCCTGAAATTTAGTAAAAACACAGTAGGTTAGAAGTGGCTGAAGATCTGCAAATGGGGCCTGAAGATACAGATTTGTCCTTCAAGAATCATGTTAAATGACAAGGTGAGTTAGTATTCAAACAAGCACTATAAAACCATTCAGGGTGTGGACTGCAGAAGCATTTTGCATGACCTAACTACTCCCACTGCAGCTAGCAATAAAACTGACAAATTTGGAGCAAAGTTTCAGCAGTTGCTGCTCTTGACCTTGTCTATACCCTTCTTATGGCCTATTATTGATTTTGTGCCCCCAACCTCCCACCTCCCCTTATGAAGGTCTTAAGATTATAATATATGATATTGTGGAGTTGTTTGTAGCTTCTGTTGCCTACAAGGTCACCATAGGGTATGTCTGTTCCATGGCTGTCAGTGAAGTAAGAGATTGTACCCCATTTTCAGCCCAGTGTTCCTAGATACTCAGGACAATGCCAGTATTTTTTAAAATCCTCTCCACAGATGTTACGAACAGAAAGTAATAACACAGTTAGAAGCCTGTGATTTCTTAAATATCCTATGGGCAAGATGCTAGACCTTCCTTCTTCCTCATCTTCACACCTTACTTAGGCAATGCTTTTGCTGAAATCTAGGACAGTTTTGACTGAATAAGGGCAGCAGGATTTGATCCCATGACAATAATATAAAAATCTGGATTCAAAACATGGTGTATGACAACAAAAACTCACAGAAACCCCTTGTAGGAGAAGTTTGTCATCCTTTTTTTAAAGGAAGAACAACATGGCAGAGAAACACTTTTTTTTTTTTTGGAAAGTCAGACACTTCCAGAGCCAGTATTTCCAGTACAACAAACACTCATTTTATACCATCGAGTACAAAGCTATGAATCATCTTGTATAAGTACAAAAATCAAGAAAATGTCATGAATATAGAGAGTTATGTGCTGTAATCTCAAACTTCCACCACTTCTATTCATATTCACTACTAGAGATAACTCCTGGGTTAATTTCATCTTCAATGGGATAACTTTTTTTTTTAAACATACAAGGGATTTTTAGTTAAATAATAACGTGAGTTTATTAGCTGTGATTTCATTATTTCTGTCTGACTTGAAGTATTACAGCAGTTCCCAGCCACGCAAAGCAAGAACGAAGGCATTGCTATAACTGATCAAAGCACAGTGCTCTATCTGCACCTAATTACCAGTAACTAGTAGCTGCTGCGACAGAGAAAGGCACAAGAAATCCTGATTATGGAACAACTACAGAAGGATTGTTTCAGTTTTTACTGGGACAAGGCAATAAAGCCATTTTGTAGGCTGCACTGGCTGTAATGTAGAAGAAAATGACAGAGATCGCAATCAAGACAGTCCAGGAAGAGGAACTAAAAAAGTCAGAGGCATCAGTCCAAAAGGTAATATGGATGGGAACATGGTCCAGGGTCACGGTCATCAAAACAGGCATCAGAACAACAGGGCAGGCTCCAGGCAAGGAGTGGGCAAAGCAAAAGTGGGATCATGAAAATAAATTAGGAACAGATGCCATTAGAGCTAGCAAGGCAGAAGGAAGCACCAGGGATAAGTACTGGCAACTAAGGAACCGGATTGGATTAAGCAAAGTCAACAACATGGGATAGTAACCAAGATAAAGCACAGAGATTCTTCTGCAAACTGCCAGAAAGATTTTGCACATACTGCCACTTAATTGGTGTCTAACAGTGAGGTCCAGACGTGGGCAGAGTAACCCCCAAGTAGCTGCCTATGGGCAATTCAATTCCTTAAAATCTTAGGAGTTTCCCCTGGTATTTCCTAAAGGAAAACAGGATGTGGAGAAGCTTTTTTTTTTCTTTTCCTTAAAAAGAAATGATCTTGCTGACATCTCCTTAACATTTAGAGTGAGCCATTGGACCACAAGGCAACCCTAACGTGAGGAGCATGGTGGAAGGCAGCAGAGTGAAGCTCTCTGCTTCTCTCCCACAATGCTGCCCCTAAGGCAGCCAGAATGCCGGTCCCACACCATCTCCTCAGTAATGCACACAGAGGCACCACGTACACACTCAAAGACATAAGACGTCAGACTCAGAGGCTTTCCAGATGAGTAACACATATCAAGATCTCAGGGCTCTGAGGCAGCTGTTTTTAAAATCAGGATTTTAATCCAAATGCAGTTTTCTGGATGAAATCTTGCTTTTCTGTTGATTGCAGTATTAAAGAACCAGTAGAGCATTAGATGCTTATCCCAGTATGTGCTCCTGAGACTGGTGAAATCTTTGCTGGGGATGGGCTAGATAGGTGCCAAATCAGGATCAGAGTTTTAATCTTTAATTACTAGGGAAAGACAAATAATATAACAATGTCCTCTTCTGTCTGCGTGGATGTGCACACATACATGTTTCCCTTCTGGTGAGAGAATATCACACCCTGACATTGGGCCATCATTTGCCATACGATGCGTGAGAACATTTTGTTGCTCTCTTTTAGGATTTATTCCTATTTGGAATAAAACGGAGGTGCAGTACTGCTGACAAATCTGCTAAGCCAAGTGCTTTGTTCCTCATGAGCAAGTAAGATGAAGTAAACTCTACGGAGTGCAAGCTGAGGGCTGAGGCCCTGGATAGATGGTTGTTAAGAAAAAACTATTCATTTGAGTTTTTGGAGGCATTTCTAATGGGGGCTGCCTCAGTGATTCATTGCTTCTCTTCTAATCTCTCTCACCTGTAAGTCACCAATCCATCTGGCTGGCGGCAAACCGAAGCGTAAATTTCATAAGCAGCACAGCTCTTGCATTCCCTGGTTTGCCTTGAAGTTGAAGATGCTTTAAAAACATATATTTAAAGTATTTTGGAAAACACCCAATACTAAACATACTAAATCATCAGTGGAAAATTAAAAAAAAGTTTTTCCTTTTTGTGAAAAAATCTGTTCTGTCATAGTCATGCTGAGCATCAGCCAAAAGTGAAGCTAACAGACTGGGAAGAGTAGAGACAGATTTTCATCTCTACAAAGGCAGTGTCAAGAATTAAGGCCTATAGTTATGAGTAGAATTAACCAGAAAATGCCTTATAAAGCACACTTTTGTATGTTTATTTGTGTGCTGATCTCCCAAAACCAAAATGTTTCAAGAGAACCACTTGGTTTCGATAAATTTTGGCAGTCATGGACAGGTTTCCTTACTCCCTGTTACCTCACTCAGGTGCTTGCTCAAGGCTCGGTGCAAGAACCACTGGGATCGTGTATTTCATGGATTTCTCCAGGCTCTGTGGCAACTCTGCTCTGGGGCTTCCTCGTCCGGAAACCTTGGAAGCCTGACTGGAAGTGTGTTTGCTTTAGGAGAGCTTCACAGGTCTCTTGTGCTTCTGCTGAGGTGATCACCACAGGTTTCCTGCTGATACTTATCTCATTCCACACAGAAACAGCCAGGGGAAGATATTTTATTGGACAGTTCATGTTTGAGCATTTCCACAGCTTTTGCTTGTCTGTACTTCCCACAGACTGGAAATTCTGCAATTTAGCCAGCTCAAATGGTGAACTGACACCTCCTCTGATCTGCACACAAATCTATCACATCTAATAGGGATCCCATCTATATAAACCGATCATCCAGAAACAACAGTTAACAAACCATCTTTTTTATTCCTACAGCACAAAAGGTGCTACTTCATTAAGGTTCAGAGCCAGAAGCCTAATAGAACAAACATTTCTAGTGAAGAATCACATCATTTCAGTTCGTGAAATGTTACACAACAAAGTGATAATCAGGGCCTTACTTGAAGGACAGTTAGGTAACACATTCATTAAAGCTTAGTTGAAGGAGCCTCTCAGAGATCAAAGACTTCATCTGCAGCATTCAATGATTCCTACAAAAGCGACATTCGAGACCTCTAGATATTTTTAAATATCGTGCTTTCTTCCTTTTCTGTGAGGAAAAATAGTAAACATAACCAAGAGTACCCAGTCCTGTTTCACTACATCTCATCTTCAGTGATCTTAGGTTAAATATGCAAATATTCATACGAAAATACATAAAACTACATACACAGATTGAAGAAGTAGAAAAAATAATAAACAACAATATTGAAGCATATAGCTGACACCTGACACCATGGTAAGCATTTCCTGTAAAACTCAAAGGACCTGTGAGACTGCACACGTAAGTTCTTTTCAAAGGTACCTAACGTCGTCAGATGCCAGACTTCACTGATCTTCTTCCTACAGCTTTCATCTATCCCTGCCTGAATAAACAGCAAAAGAGCTCATTTTTTCCCTTCCTCCAAATAGCTCATTTTCTGCTGAAACTTAAAAGACTGCATATGGTTTGGGGCTGATAATGCCCATTCAGCAGTGAACGTCTTCCACTGATGGCAGTGCTATGGGAATACTTTACACATAGGGCAAATGTAATTTATCAACAGGGACACCCACTTGTCATAGCGAAAGAGCGTAAGCACATACATGAGGGAGACAGTTGCTAGATCGGCTCTCCCACTATCTCACTGTCCTCCTGCCACATAGGGCAGCACAAAGGAAAGTGCAGAGAGAAAGGCTCCCACCCCACTGCTGGTTCCCCCTTCTCCCTCTAACCAGGTGGGTGGTGAGGACAAAAAGTTCTCATTAACATTTTCTTACTTTCTCATATCCAGGGGTACAAAGGGGATCAAACGTTGAAAGGGTGGCCTCTTTCCAGCTTGGCAAGGACCATGGATGCACAAGCTATCCCAGATTATCACTTGTCAGCCCTTTATGCCTGCTAACAGTAGGATTTATGAATGAAACCCTTGGAGGAGAAACCCAGAAGGACTATGTCTGTTATTCAACAGGATTTTTCAGAGAACAAAGATCATTTAAACTAAAACAATCTGTATAAGTCACAGTGCCAAACACAGATGACACAAGGGGACTCTACAGCTAGCCATTTAATGAGCTCCCTGATGGTTATCATGCTAGTCAGGTCATCAGAAACAGGAGCATCTTGGTAGCTCTGTCAGCACCACTCACTCACACAGGGAAAGGAACAGTAAGGGGAGAAAAAATGAATAGGAATAAGAGAATGAGAACATAGCCAGGGGCTTAGAAATAAACCTTTAATGACATGGTCATTATATTAGAAATCTAGATGCTGCTTCAGGCAGCACTTTACCTACTCATAATAGCAAGTGAAAAAAAGAAGTAATATAAAAGAAAGAGAGCCTTTTGAACAACAAAAATCTTTTCTTTCCATTGCTTGAATGGACAA
This sequence comes from Chauna torquata, assembly GCA_013399475.1. Lineage (NCBI taxonomy): Eukaryota > Metazoa > Chordata > Aves > Anseriformes > Anhimidae > Chauna > Chauna torquata. The sequence goes on from VXAL01004920.1 coordinate 267,910, forward strand.
AATAATGTCTATCTGGTAGTTTTCCTGCTAGCTGGAAACACATCCTTTTCTTGCAATACACAGTTCACTGTGGTTCAGTTTTTCCCAGAAACTATAAGACAGGTCAGTATCTCACTATTCTAGGTGCAGTAAAGGCACAAAGCAAAGAAACATTGTTAGTCTGAGGAGATAAGATAAAGGGTGGAAGAAAAGAATTATCACTTACAAGAGAAAAGAAGGAGGGGTATATGTCCGGCTGTAATCATGATTGCAGGTTGTAGGTGTATGTATTGTTGTCTCTGCTTCTTAGGGAGAAAAAGAGCACTAAATCTATACTTTTGATCAGCCCAGCTTAACAGAGAGACAAAAATGCTGAAAGAAAATAAAACCTTCCTGAAATCACAAACACAAACACTAGAGTTTATCCTTTACAGAAATACTAAATACAAAATGAAATGCCTCATAGCACACTGCATCAGTCTGGCGGGGCTGGGGGGGAACAACACAAATGAAATCTGAAGAGTTAATCCAGAAATGATTTTTCTATGCAGATTTGTTTTTCAGTGGAAGACACTTCAGCAGTTTTTCGAAGTCTGTTTCAACTGCATGGAGAACATCCAACAAACCAGAGGACTAATATTTCATCTCCTGACCCAGGGACACTTACTTCAAAAACCAAGGCTTGCAACCAATTTATCTTCACAGGTGCCTCAAAACATAACATGCCTCAGCACTTCAACACCTGCTGGGTGTTCCAGTGATGTGAGAGCTATCCAAGGCATGAATATTGTTTGCTACAAATAATGCTCCGAGGAAGATGGTTGCAGCTCTGTTAGTTCATTTTCTCTAAGGTAATGCCAGCACTTCCTCCGAGGTACTATCATTCACAGAATAGCTTGGGAAGCTCACATTGCAGAAACCATAACCACTACTTTCTGACAATACTAGAAAGCTATAACCGCTCTGTTTCTCTCGTCATATTCCAAAACATAACACAGTAGTAATAATGTACCCAAAGTGCCATAGGAACTGCCGTAGTTGCATTGTAGCACTGAGGACTTGTCTCTCTAAAGCCATCCCTACAGGATGTGCTGTTTTACAGTGGTTGAACAAAAACCATCTAGCACACTTTCTTCAGGGCCTTCAGTTTGTTGTTGTTGTTGCTGTTGTTTTTTTAAGCATAAAATAAACATTTTGAAGGACACTTGTCCTCTTGTATGCAAATATTCCCCTTAGGCTAAAGCAGTACTTTCCATTCCAGCACACAGAAAACACATAGGTGCCTGTATATCTGGTGAATAAGAGTAGGAAGAGTCTAAAGACAGGGAATAATACAGAGCAATAAAAGCTGTTGAAGAAGGTGGGAAAGAAAATGCTGGCTGAGAAGATACAGGATATACAAATAAACCGAAGAAACACTTCTCTTTGTTGTTGTATAAGCAGTAAAAAAACGTACCAAGAAATATCCCCATCATGCCTGAGATGCATTGAGCGCATCTTTCTTACACCAAACATGCATTTAATGTTAGCGGCATTCAGATTCAGGCTGCACACTAGGAAAGGCGTGATATGAAACATTCTCCTTGCACATATTCTTTTTCAGAAGGCAGAGCTTTTCAATAATTTTTTTACCACGTAACATTAGACATTTGCTAGAGCAGTTTAATTCCGTAATATGTTTGGTCCAGGCTCCCTTCGTAGTCCAAAGAAGGACATAGATTTGCCCAGCATATGGTTAAGTTCTGCAGACACCTATGGGGATGATCAACAAAACCTATGGCAGGTGTGGTTGCATCTCAAAGGCAAATATTGAGCATGGCATGCCTGGTCATCCTGACTATCTAGATGAGAAGACCTCTTTGGTGGCTTACATTGGTTTCCCACCTAGGTATCACTACACCAAGACACAGGGAAGAGAGGGTGGTGTATGCCCAGGTCTTGCCCAAGCAAACAGGGTTGCAGCCTGGCTTCACCCTGTCCCACAGTACAGATGCATGTCATGTGCCTAACCTGGGTCTAGGGTAAGCGTCAAAACTTGGCTATCCAAAACTGAGCCTTTAGGTCTAATCTGTATCTAGAACAGCTCCAACACTGTGTCACTCCCACCAACACCCATTTTGCTTGCCTTAGGTGAGGATCTCTACTTACACCCACATACAGAGGCAGGAATGAAGGGATTAGATGCATACACAGTGGAAAAGCCACAGTAAAATATGCAAATAAAGTACTTTGCCTTACGAAATCTATTTTAAAACCTGTGTGGGTTTCCTCTCATCTTCTCTCCCCCTCACCTTTTCCTCTGTTAGTATGATTGAATGAAGAATAAAAAACAACACAATATCAAACATGTCATTTTTAACTGCCTGAAGCACTTTTAACTTGTTGTGTATATAGTACAGCTAAAACAGAACCTGGTAATGCCAACGAGTCTATCATTGTAGGTTGCACCAAAGGACTAACTGAAGGTTTATGCTGCAGTGCTATGCTATTCTTATAAACAAAAACCTGTTACCTCAGTTACTGAAGCTGTAAGTTTTTGAGTTCAGTGATTTGCATTTTTCACACACTTTTAATGACTAAGGGGGGTTGGGTGGAACAAGCTTTAGGGCACTGTTATGCTGGAATTGCTTATTTTAAGTTTCATGGCGGATTATTTATATCCTTCTTAAAAAAAGTAGAGGTAAGACTGAAGAATAAAACCCAAACTAGTATCAACGTTGCTTTCATTTTTTTCTCTTCCATCTCTCTCTCTTCATCCCACACACCTCTTGGCAACCTTTCTTATCTGGATTCACAAAATAGGCTCCCTCTTATCACTTTCAAATTTTGCTTGAAGACATGTTTTACCTGCAGTGTCCGCTATATATAAGTCAGCAAAGCCCATGGAAGAGAGACCTTCTCCCCTTTCTCATTGCATCTTTCGCTTTTCCTCTTGCAGAGCTTTTCTTCTCCTTCTGTTGATAAGCCTGAAAACTCTCAGGGACAGGATTCTCTTATTTTGGGAGCTTACACTAGGCTGAAACTATCACCATCAGTGAGCATACCCTAATTATGGAGGTTAACAGTGAATGTTATTCAGAAGACTACTGAAATCATGTTGAAATGTAATTCTACATTCACAGTTTTTAGGCAACAATTTGGAGAAGCCTGAATTATTTGTTGTTACTTTTGCTGTGGTTGCTTGCTTCCTTTTTTGACTGTAGACTTGACTCAAAGAAGAGAAAATAAGCCCAATAGAATATTTGTACTTTTGCCTAGGACAGACCCAGACTATAGGAAGTCAAATAAAAATGATTTTGTATGAGGAGCAGCGAATCAATGCTGTCGCATGCATTTGAAAGCATATAGTTCCATTTCATAACTTTTGATCTAGGACAAGTTTGTCAACTTTTGAGTGAACCTAATTTGATGCACACTTCAGGAAAAGGGGGTGAAAAATACACAAAGTTATCTAGATTTTGCAGTATTTTGGCCTCGGCTCCCACACCATTCTGTTCTTTTGCCTGGTTTAGGACAGTGGCAGTGCAAATCGCAGAATGACACAGATTGCTCAAAATAAGGACTCCAACAATATGTGCCTTCATAAAATTAAATGGGATGAAACAGGCCTTTACCCGTCATTTGGGAAGGTGATAGGGAGTATTGGAGAGAGTGCTGTACATCATCACATCCCTGACCTCCTTACACACCACTTTTTGTCTAGTCAAAACTTGTCTCTTCGTCGAATGTGTCAGTGGGTGCAAATCCAGTGACAACACTGACATCATCTTTTTTCACAAACCACTGTTCAGCAGCCATGCTTCCTTGAGACATCACTGCTTGTAAAGCCTGAGTGTTGAAACCTCCCTAGCTGAGGGGATTTGACTGTGAAATACGCTTCCTGAAAACACAAAGATAATCTGGATTCTGATCACCATCAAGGCAAGACACAAGGCACGATCATCATGAAGACCATAGTGGCTACCATCTATCTGCCTCTGGTGGCCATCCTGCACTTCCGAGCCATGCGACTAAAGATAGGTATAACTCCTGCATAGGTCCTGCCTGGCCACAGGGATCTGTGGTTGTTCTTGCTTTTCTAAAAGAGAGTATTCAGACTTGGTCACGGATCCAAACAGCCACAATTGGCCCTTCTTGCAAACATGTGTTACTCATCTTCCCTGTGCATCCCTGCAAGCCTCCTACATACCCTGAACCCAGACTTCATTTGCCTTGGCCTCCCATGACCCCACTGAACTCTCTGCGTACCCGCACCAGGGGACATGTAACCAGAACTGAGACAACTTCGACACACTCCCAGGGCTATGCCCCACTGCTGTCCCATACTGCTGCTATGAGAGCTTTCTGGCTGCATGCTTTTGCTGAGCATCCTTTTTCCCAAATATTAATGAAGACCCTGGTTTCCTTAATGTCTGGAGTAACACTACTCAACACAGAAAGCTTAGTGCATAAAGGTTTTTTCAAGAAATGACAGTAACCCACAGGATTTTGTAGTAGCCTGCCAAAGTCCTGATGTGGGGAGACCTAAACACTGTATCATGGGATAGGAAAACATGATCTGCTGTAAGGCATGCTGTAGATGAGCCAGCTCAAGCCAGGCTTGACATAAGAGCAAGCCTCTCCCTTCCTCCAAGCCCAGGTTTGCTTGCAAAGGGGCCCAGTTGCTTCTGAAAAGTTCAGCAGTGGATCACCAGATTAGCTCTACAGGACCCAGTTTAGCAATGGTGCTAAGCTATTGCAGCAGTGCTTAGCTTAGGGGCAGATGCAGTTGTGAAGCAACTCAACTTAAGCCCTGGCAGCCAAAGAAGCAGATGCAACAGAAGTAGGACCAATCTTCAGATGGCAAAAGTCAGCATCCTCTCATTTATTTCATCAGAGCAGTACTAAGCCACAGAATACAGCCCTGTTCCTGCCAGTCTGTCACTAGCAATCATCTTGCTAAGGAAAATATAATTTTAAACTGTTCAGGGTTTTTCAAATAAAACATATGCCATTCTGTTAAAGAAATTACATCAGTAATTAAATAAATCCTAAACCGCATAGTTATAATCATGTCACTACTGTATAGAAAATCGGATCACAGGTGCCTGCCAGCAGGTTGTGTAACTGAACTACAGTGGGGATTTCCTAACCATTTAGTGTACCACAGGTGCAGTTTCCTCAATATATAGCAATAGGTCAATGGAAAGGCCTGCCTCTTGAGCACAATGGCACCTGGCTGATATAATTGAGAATTTTCTAACAAAGCCTGCATTCAGGACTATCACCCACTCAGTGAGCTGTATTAGTGATGATGGAGCTGGCAACATGGATCACCATTCTGTGTCATGGTTTTGCTGCAGAATCAGTATTTAGAGGTAGCAGAAGAAGAACAATGCAAGTTCTCCTTGAGAAGCACTTCCAGATCACCACCGCAAAATTAATGAAAGCCACTTCTTTTGACATCCATGGCTACTCTGCCATAGGCTTGCTTCATTGCAAGGAAGATCATCAGACCTAACGTAGTTTTTGTCTGGCAGGACAAAAACTAGTTACAGAGTCTCATTGCGTGGATAAGTGGGACTGGACTCAGTGCCACAAAGGTTGATTTGACTGCAGGAGCGTGTTGGGATCAAGTATTGATCACCCATTCTGGCTGATTTGAAGAAATGAAAATTTTCATGACTAAAATAACGGGAGGCCAGGAGTGATGTAAGTAGAGAGGAGGAACAGTAAATAGAAGTGGGGAAAAGGAAAAGTCAAAATGCCCTGGTCAGACACAGAATTGTCAAGATAAGTGAGTCAGGCAATTAAACATAAAATAATGAAATCAGGAGAGAATGTGAAATAAGAAAAAGCTGAAAGTTAAGGGGTTTTCGTTTGTTTGTTTTAAAACAGAGGCATTCTGGCAAGTGCTGCTTCCATTTACTCAAGCATCAGCCAGGAGCAACTCTATTGCTGTTAGTAAGAAACACGAACGTCATTGAAAAATATGAATTTTCTAACAGTGCAGGCTGTGAGCACATTTTGACTACTGTTTCCCAAAGGAAATTATTCCAACACAGTGGAATGAAAATTAAGTTCAGCTACGGTCTATTTTTCTAGTTCCTTATATTATAAAAAGAAACTGGCTTGTTAAAGGGATGGAAAGGATAGAACTGAGAAAATTGAGATTTTTAAAGTTATTAGTTACTTAAAAAACAGTCATATTAAGGAGAACAGTGGTGGATGCAGAAGAAATCCATGGTAAATTCATGCAATGCCGTTTCATACTTCCAAATTTTTCATCTTTTTAAGCTTATACAAAGGACAACAATGATGTTAACACAAGATATTCTTGATACAGCGTAGTTAAGTGAAAAGAATCTGACATTAAACACATGGGTTCAGAAAAGTTCAGGAAAGGAGGAAGAGAAGAGAAGAGGGAAAGGTGTAAGGTAAAACAGTTATGCAGGAACCAAAAGCCATTTGATATTTATGTAGATAACAAAACTGTTGGGACTCCTTAGCAAAGCCTTATATGGAGAACAAGTTGCAGCACTCCATATGAGGACACAATAGTAGGGGGCAGCTGAAACAGAAGAGGGGGAACATCATGTTTCAACACCTCTCCTAGGAGAAGGGAAAGGGTAAACCAGGGCTGACAGCATTCACCAGGTTCTGGAAAGTAAAGTGATTACCTTCTCACCACAATCAGGACATCATAGTGCCTCCTGCCTGCTACTTCCTTCAGTAAAACCTGATGAAAAAGCTTTTTGATTGTTTTCTTTATTATGCTACCCATTCTTATGCTGAGGGCAACTGAAAGAGGTACGAGTTGATATGAAATCTGGTTGCTCTGGTTAATTTACCATGTAAATACAACTTTTTCCTTGGTTTCAGATTTACTAATAACATAAGCAAAGGAAATAGTAAATAATGAAAATACTGAATAACCATGAAAATAATATTTTCAACTAGACGATCACCTGGTACCAAAATAACCTTTAATGTATTCTGCAATTGTATTTGAAAGGTTGAAGACTAATGAGGTGAATTGATCAATTCTTTGGTGCTTAAAGACTCTTTCCAGAATCACATTATTATTTTAAGGGCAAAATAACATGTCAATCTTTGTATTCAAAACAAGACTGAAGTCATCTGGCAAGCTAGCTAGTTCCAGTATAATGCCATAGTTTATGTTCAGAGCAGTGTTATGGAATAGACGATATTTATTGTAAAGCTGTTTGAGCTTTATTGAGCCAATCCACAAAACCCTTCCCAAATATATACAGGAGATTTATGAAAAATATTTCTATAAGATTAGGTCAGAATGACTTTTTCCCAAGTACAAGTTTAAAAACAGGGGAAAAAAAATAATCATGGATTTAGGATGTAAGAGAGAATATTGAGCTATAAGTATGAAATCCAGTCAAAGTCTCCCTAGATTTGAAAATGTTGGCTCATGCTACAGTGTCAGATTGCAAACTGGTGGGATGGAAGAGAAATTAAATACCTTCGTGTCTGGGAAGACCCAAGAGCTGATGTACCATCTATGCAGATTTGTCTAGGTGGTAGATTTGTAAGGTGTCAAATGAAAAAAATGTCTCCTTCCTTAAATGTAACATCTTTGCAAAGCGAACATCTTTCAGGCACCTTATAGTTATCACAGGGTTTTAAATGACCAGGGTGTCATCTGCAAAAGTTTAGAAGGCCGTTACCTATATCCTCCAATCAGACTTATTAAGCGTTGTATACATGTAGCACAGGTTCACTTCTCTGTTGCAGATTTCTCCCATACTAAATAAATCACACAAAGTGTTATTCTGAGATAACTTCTCCCTTAAGTGTCTTCTTTCACGTTCTTATGAAAGCCTCAAAAGGGTGCCAACATCTTCATATTTAGCCCTCTAAATACCTATATAAACCTCATTTACCCACTTCTTAAAAAGATTATCTTATCTGTTGTTGTGATCCGAAAGGCTACAAAAAAATTATTAAAGAGGGAGGACCAGTCATAATCTTTAAATAAGTAAATGATAACTCATTACCATGCATGGTCTGTTTTTAAATCCCTGTCTGTTGTTCTCTTGGACTGTGACCCAGGGAGAGCTGCAATTAGCTGAGCATGATTCTTTTTTCTGCAAACCAGTCCCTGCCCCAAAGGAGTTTACAGTCTAAGTGGTCAAGACAAAACAAAGCGGATAAAAATATTCCTTATGCACAGAACGAATAATCCAGTAGTGTGGAGTAAAATGATATTTCGCGCTTTTTTTTTTTTTGCTTGTATGTATTCATGCAGTTGTACAGGGGAGAGCTTGTTCAGGAAGAAGGTCGGAGATCAGGCATGACGGGCTTGGGAAACTTTGGGGCAAACATCCCATAGGCACAAGGAAGAGATTTCCTCCACAGTGAAACTGTAGAAGTGATTTCTGTTACTGTAACACAGCACAGGAAACCTGCCCCACTCCCAAAAAGTCTGGTATGCCATGGCACCCTGATGCAACAGTAAGAATTTTCTGGAGAGGATAAGTAATTTTTTTTTTTTTTNCTTATGAGCACAAGAGTTTAAAATAGCAGGACTGTGACCCAGCAGCCTAATAAGAGATCAGATAAGGGAACTTTTATCAAGGCTATAATACCAGCCAAGTCACAAAGATATAAGTCAATGACTTGCAGCANTTACATTGGCATATTTTAGAAGAACTGCTGGTAATCACAACTAAGACAGTAGAGGATAAACTCTTCTTGTAACATAAGAAGGAATAAATGAAAAATCAGGTTTACATCTTCTGCCAATACATTTTTTTCTTCCAATAGACTCTATGGACACTAGTGGATGTAAGTAGTGCCTTGCTAGGCTGAAAAAAAGCAATTTCTCTCACACCTCATAGGTAGAACAGTATTCAAGTGTCTGCTGCTATTTTTCCTTATGCTTTTATCAGACTGAGCATACTGTATCAACAGAATATCATAGCAGGTAGAAATAGTACAAAGCAGTTTTGTATAGACCTGCTAATATTTGTGAATCTATTCCTTTTTCCCTGTTAAATAAGAGCCCTGTTGATGGTGCTTCACAAGATTCCTTTTCATTTACACTTTAAACTCATTAAATTTAATGAATATTTTAAAGGTCAGATGCACAAAGGGAGCATTTACCTCTGCAGCACAATGTGAGGAACCTGAAAAATATCAGCAGTAATGAACTCAGGCAAGAGACCTCCAACACCATTGTGTTATTTAAGGCCATTTCTCCTCAATTTGAACTGTGTGTTTTGCTGGAAGTGCAGCTAAAAGTCTAAAACAAGACCACATAGCGTACACTGCAACTAACCCATTATTAGAGGAAATCTAGAAGGAATAATTCAAATGTCTGGAATAAAAAGTACCTGCAGCAAGCACAAAGAGAAAAAAGAAAGCAAATGTGAGTACATATTACCACACAATTATTTTTTTTTTTTTTAAATTATTGCTTCCTTGCTTCCTATTTACAACTTATATTATGCAAAGATAAGAGAAAGTTAAGTTCAGAGCACAATAATGATGTCATTCTCCAAAGAAAATTTGTGACACCTTGGAGATTTGCTTGAACTTATGAACTAGATCCAGCATGGTCTATCAGTGTTCACATAAAATTGCACTCTTCAGTTTGAGTGTGGGGCTGGTTATATTCTCCACTGTGTTTTGCTTTCATGTAGAACTTGAGCTCCACAGAAAAGAGCGTGACAAATATTTCTGCTTATCACAAAGCTAGTTAGAACATAGAACACTAGTGATCACCTCTTGGTTGGACAGAAAAGTTACCTGATGGCAAACCATCCTCTCAATGGGAACATCAAGGCCAGCGACAACTGGATGAGAATTTAATAAGAAAAAAAGAACTGAAAATATACTTGGGGAAGACAGAGGTATAAAGCTTTTAAAAAAAAAAAGC
>VXAL01004920.1:296085-308219 GCA_013399475.1 Chauna torquata
CAAAGTCAATGCAGACATGCTAAAGCAGAACATGATGCTAGGTTAAGGGTGGTAAGGGTTCTGGCTTCAGCAGGGAGGAATCCTTCCAGCTGCAAAACTGAAAATTCCTCCAAAGTTAGCCTTCCAACTTTTATTCAATTACTTCTCTACATTTTGAAAATCCACATCTGCACACTTTTTGTCCAAATAATTTCATTTTTTCAGCTTGATACATATTTCATTTTTACTACATCCTTCAAAAGATTGGAACATCAGAAGCCCAAGTTAGAAAAAGGAGAAGGATACAATGAGTCTTGCTGTGGCCTTTCTCCAGAGGAGGAGGGGAAAAAAAAGATAGTACTTACTTCACCTAAGCTGAATAAGTAAAAAATACCACAAATGTAGAGTCTATGGTAAGATGTACTGCTGGTAGGGGAAAGGTGGGGGCAAGCCTGTCCTTCTCCCAGTCAAAAGCTCATTAGTTCCCAGACCATCAAGTTGCAGAACTGCTTGCACCAGCCTAAAACATGGCCTGTCTAAAGCTGTATTTCCAACCTCATCAGCTGCTCTCAGTCCTCAGTTCAGGTGAAAGGGGATGAATAGATCTGGAGATTAACTGGGTTAACTGTGAATGCTTTCCTTCCTGCATATTTGAGAATTTTCATGTTTTCTTTTTTACATATTCTCTTGAAACCCAGAATAAATAAGTAAAAAAAAGTGAAATAACACAGTGGAAGATTAACTCACTTGACTTGAAATTTGACATATAGTAATGTCTTGACAGAAACTTCACACAATAGGAAATGAGTTTATCACCAGGATAAATATCAGTTTAAAAAATTGTCTTTTTTCCTTAGGTCTACAAGTATGGTCACCTGGATCACTCTCCTTGTGATCATGGGAATGAAAAACCATGCATGTGGATTTGCACCCAGAAGTTATCCCATTTCATCAAAATCTCTAAATTCAAGACAAATTGGGCAACTGTAAGTAGGACCAAACGAATTTGCTCTTCTGGCAGAAAGCAAAAGCATGGTCATTTACATTCCTTAGATGATCATCTCATATTCCATCTCAAACACAATGAGTTTGAGACTAAGGTCAAATGCTATGTTCTGATTATAAAAAACATAAATGAATAAACTAGTAATTAGACTTTCCACAGTTTTAATTAAACATCTTGCATATAAAGTTGAGCTTGTGAACATGTTATTTTCAGTCTGTACTTGGGTACAGATTTCTAGAAGGAACACTAGGTGCAAAAGTTAAGCCTGCAAGGCTATATGTCATCAGCTGCTTTTCCAATATTGTTGCTGACCTTGAGTAATTCATCTCCTTTGACAATACAAAATGTGTATAACCTATGAGCTCCAAGAAAGAATCTGCATCTCAATTTCTATAAAAATCAGCAGCAACTGCGCATGTTTGTTAAGAAAGTAGTGTAAGGGTTCAAATACACATCTTTGCAAAATACATTGGCAAAAAAAAAGAAGATAATATCTACCTCAGCTTTTGTGTTTAAAACATAAGTGTTTCTCAAAGCAGTCTCCTCTGTCTCTACATACATCTCTTCTAGTTTGAATAAAGACAGGTTAACTCATTCAGATAACCAGTTGAAATTCTTACCATTATCACATACATAAAGCATTATACATGAAGCGCTCCAAAGCTAACAGAACTATCATTCTGGATCAAATACTCCTATTGCTTACAGTACTGGTAACCAGTACATGGCACTCAGTTCTGTCCTCACAGGGAGCTGGCAGTTGCCAAGGATATTTTACACCACTTTATTCAATTCTGAAGAAAACAAATTTGCGAAGTGCTCTTTCCCCTGCATGAAATAACAATCTCAAGCAAAGATGAGAAAGACACCTTACCCTTCTTTGGTTCGCTTTAGCTAATTTTAGTATCTTTACATAAATTTATTGTTGACTAAGAGTTGTGATCACTGCCTTCCATGGGGCAACTTCAGCTGCTGGCAAATCTATTCCTAGATCTAGACGTATTTGAAGAACTGACCTGGTTATCGCAAACTTTACCCTGACCTTGCATGTTTTGAATGAATTCTTACCATTTAGGATTTCTGTTACTCTCTGCAGCTGAAACAAGATGCACTGGAAACTCATGAGACTATGTATGTTCCCCTTCAGTTTCAAGCCAGCAAGAAAGAATAAAAAGATTCCATTATGAGCAGCATACTATACAGTTTCGTATGCATTACTCCATATGGATAAAAATAATACATACATATTTATAGAGAGATACTGGTGATGGTTATTAATGATACAGCCAATTGATATCCAATCTGACTGTCTCCCTTGGTCTCGTCAGAATATGAAAGCAACAAGGCAGACAAACAAGCTCTGTGGAGATTTTAAGTATTTTAAATCATTGTTTAACAAAGAATTAAGCATTGTTGGATAGATGGATGGAAACAAAGTTTGGAACGTCTCGGTTCATTTTCCAGGTTGTAACCTTACTGTCAAAACCTATAGGAGTTAAAGCAATACGACAGATGGAACTGGTGGTGAAAAAAGTAAAGATTCACAGGCAATCTGTCAGAAATGAGACATTTCAAGAGAAAGTCAGCTCATTATAGCAGAAAGCAGGTGACAAAAAAAAAAAAAAAAAGAAAAAAGGAGATGAGGTTCACGACAAGGCTGTGATCAGGAAATTTGGTGGAGAATAAGAAGAAACTATTGGTTTCTACTACAGGAGCACAAGAGAATAACTAACTTGCGCATTTATTTCTGGAAGCTATTGTTAAACGTATTAAAGGTAGCTGTACAGACAATTAGTGAGAATCCAGCCCAGAATGCCATCAGATCAGCTAAGCTGGCTGCATACAAACCCTGTCAGTGTGTGTAGAGCTGGTTGCGGAAAAGGAGTCAAAGCTACCTGAACACGGCNCTCTTGCAGTTCTAAGGATGAAAAAAATGAAGTGACTTTCATATGTATGTAAGCACTAATGGAGACAGCAGAAAAAAGATGCCCACTGCTAACACAAAATGATGCATACCATGCATCAGAAAGATGATGGCAGACAAACATTAGATGACAGTAACTTCCAATTCTTAAATATTTTTCATTCCTCAAAATGATATATTGCTGTCTGCTTATATTCCACAGTGGCCTCGTACCAACACACACTACTTGTTTTCCAACTGCTTTCAAATCCCATGGCATTCCAGCTAACAACATTGATACCCCAATGGATGTACTCAACAGCACTGCATTTTCAAAATTTACTTTTCTTTTCCTTTTTTTTTTTTCCCTCCCTCCTCTTTTTTTTCCCCTCAGGAGACAGATATGAGAGCCTGCATTTTTATAGTCTGAATGAAGAACTCAATTTTCGCACAAACCATTTCTCAGGCTGAAGTTCTTCTTCACTTCAGTAGCTGCGCTAAGTATAAAACAGAAGATCAAAGTGAGAAGGTCAGTAGAGCAAGCTAAAGCGGTAAGCCTGAGTTCAGTTCACAGGGATGGCACTAGAAGACTCTGACCAACCCACCCAGAAACTCAGAGTGTTGCTGCCCTATGACAATGACATTACAGTGAAACATTTTAGCAGGCGCCTGATGCTATTTCACAAGGTGTGCAACTGCGTCAGAGTGAACTGATGAGAGCCAGAATACACATTGAAAAACGTGGAGAGTCAGACACTCCTACCTTGAGTTGGCCTCATAGGGATTTGCTTTGCAAAAATACAACACCATGCTTCTCTCAATAAAGGAATAATAGAAAAAAAAGAAACAATAGAAAATAACTTGTGGAGCGAGGTCATTTTGTGCTTTCCCTTGCCTCAAGGCAAGATCAACAAGTGCAGCTATGTCACCTTGACTGGTAAGATGCAGGCAATGATGCTGGTCAGCTTTTATGAACCACTCCATGAGAAGCTGTGCTCATGTACAGTTATTTTCTCACCACCACCACCTCTGCCCCTGCCCCCCCCCCCCAAAAAAAGTCACCTCATTTCTCATTGAATGCATTCACCTTCAGCTTTCAAAACACAGGCTTACTAAGGGCTTTGTGCTGATGAACAGAGGAGCAGTCTATAGCTTGTTATCAGCTACTTATACCTTATTTTGGATAAAGCAAAATGTTGCAGACTTTAATCTCCTGCTCTATGACTTGTCAGCAAGACAAGCATTCTTGTAGCTCTTTGAACCCTTCCAACTTTTGAACTTTTCCAACATCCTTTTTGAAGTGAGGCTGCAGCTTTCCAACATTGCTGTCCAGTCCCACACACACCAAAGGTGCCTGCTGACCCTCATCTAAGTCAGCCACATTCCTGCTGTTGCTGGCGTATCTGAAGATAGCAGAAAATAGACTACGATATTTTATAGCAACAACTTTGTAACAGGAATAGATGTTTTTCCACTATCTTTTCTTGTAACACTACCTGTAAATCAAGGTCTTTCTTCACATCATATGTGATGACTCCAGCAGAATGAAGTAATGGGCTTGATGTAGAAGTTAACTGAGAGGTGCATTAGTTGGTATTTTTCAGGTCTGCCTGACCTTTTGCAAAGAGGTGTGATGCTGAACTTGAGGTCAGCCCTTGAGAAAGCAATGCAGTGGTGTCATCTGGTACTGTACTGCTATGGGGAAATCTTCCCTTCAAAAGTCCATGACTCAGTCAGACACTTAACCTTGCTTCCTCTCAAGAGGAAACCTCTCATTATCGTCACTTGTACAGGTTAAAGCTGATGCACGCAGCAGCCCAGTTCCCCTGTCGCTACAATGAGCGCTGCACCGAGTGACCCAGTGACACAGAGGCGTAGCAAACTGCTGTGAGCAGAATGAGCAGAGCTCACCTGGCAAGGGGTGAAAGAAAGGATGAGAGGCAAATACTGCGTCGCTACCTGGAACGATGCTTAGTGAAACAGTGAAGCCTCCAACCCCCCGGCCCAAGCAATACTCTCAGTACAAGTGGCATTTTTCCCTTTCAAGTTTTGTGCCCATCACCTTTGCTCTTAGATGAAATCTCCCTCAGGGTCATCCCTTGCACTGCCCCAGTCAGGTGTCAGAGTAGTTACCTGATGGCATCTGAGGCAGCACCGAAGGACTGCTGGCATTAAAGGGAGGGGAAGCAGAAAATGATGCCTGCCCTTTCTCTCTCCTTCCTCTCTCTCCAGTTTCTTTATCCTCCTGTACTTTCCTGTGCTCATAGTGCCCTTCATTTCACTTCCCAACCGGAAATTTACCTTCCCCACTGCCTGACATGAATAGAGTCTATCGGTCTCTGAAATAGAAGCAAAATTAACAGCTCAAAATTTTAGGGATTATTTTGGAGCTCTTGGGACTGCAGAAAATATCCTTTTCCAAAACAGGGCTTTCTGTGAGTCCCTGTGCCCTCCTCCGGGAGCAGTAAATGCCTTGAAGTCTGGATACCAGGTTCACTGTCAGAGGTAACTAAATCTGACTGTCAGCTAAATGCTCTCCATTGATCTGGAGATGAATGAGTGTAACATCAAAATGAAGTATTTTTTGTGTTTGCTTCCCCTATCTGCTTCTTCTGTAGAGAAGCAGAGTGAGCTTGGCCTATTCACTACAGTTTCATAGGAAAGTAAGAATGTGTCATTAACTTTTTCCAAAAGGCACGTATTACAGGGGGCTTTCAGGTCTTTTTAATGTTGAAGTTACTGATAAACTGTTTTATGCAAGATTGATCCTAAAATGAGAGCAGAATGACTTATGACTTCTTACAGAAGAAACTATCCAGCCCTTTCCAGTCAGCCTGTCACCGAACATCTTCCTCTGACAGACCCTACATCACAGCCAATGACTTCCTCAAGGCAGTTTTGTCAGCAGATTTTCCCAAAGGGATTTGTAGGTACAATTTAACTGCACATCTCCATATGAACAATACCTGCTCTTCAGACTCCAGCTGCAAACACAGCTTGTTAGTGCAAAAGGTGGGCAAAATATTAGAAAGAAGGCACAACCACATGCAAATGACATACATAGGCCTCAGCACCTAGTCCAAAATTAACCCAGTGTCAGCTGGCTATTCTCAATTCTGCTGCTGTTGCTACATCAGATAGCGGCAGGGTAAAGAGGAGGTCTGAATAACTCATTTTCTGGCTTCCAAAAAAGCTAATTAAGACCCTACTGCAGAATGATCTTATTTGCTAGGAATTATTTCTTGTGAGCATTGCCAAGTGTACTGTATTGTTGTTTTCTTTTATAGCTGCAACGCTGATGCACTAAAAAATTTTGTGCTACAAAATGAAGGAGTTGATTTGACTTTGACTTCCTTTCTTACACAGCACAGTTTCAAAACTTAAGGTTTGGGTGTCCCGGAGAAACTTGAAGAATGAAAGTAATACCTATATTATTAAAATAAAACAATTTTTTTTAAAGTCCATTTCAATGTTGTCTGAATCAAACAAGGGCAGTAGATAAACATTTGAATACATGACTGAAATTTTGTCATCTTCATTTTTTCGGTAGGTTTCTGTCCATGCGTCTCTACACAGATATGACAGTGCTGGCTGGGCTATTAGCAGCACAAGCACTGTTCAGTGAATTTTACCTCCTTTTAGGCATGCAAAATATGTAAAAAAAAATCACATGCTCTGATTAATGCTGTTTTGTTTTATTTTTTAAACAGATGTTTTTGGAGGTGAACATATTCAGGATAAAACTCATCTCTAAGCAGATTCTAGCAGCAACCATAAATAGAACTTTAACTATGTTTTTATATTTAGTTGGCCCAGTAATATGTTCGTGTTGCAACCAGGTTTATCACAACTCACAGTCACATATGTAACTAATGAATCAGCACATCATGGAATAGATTTTTATAGCAAACCACTATCCTTGTAATTCAGACCATGCCTTTAGCTGTACTAGTCACCCAGGCCAAGAACAGATGCAACATCGTGTGATCTGAGTGGCTCACCAAGCCTTGCACAAACTGTAACAAGATAACTACAGCAAGCAACGGAGTGCGGTGCCGAGATCCCTGCTCAGGTGCCAGCAGGGCTCCTTCAAGCTGGAAGGCAATGGCTGCGGAATAGGTAATGTGAATACGTGGCTTCAGGGACCTGTGCTAGCTTCGTTTCATAACATTGTACTGTGCCATACTGACACAGCTGACTGCTTGAAGGCAGCTTGGGGATTTCTTACACGGTGCTGCATTGCACCATGGAATCATGATTGTACCGTGTACTATGACTCAAAAGGGGCAAAGAAAGAATATTTACACTGACATTTCACTTTCTGTGGTTATGTCAAATTTATATACATACGCACACATGCATACATGTATGAAAAAATACTGTAAACTTGGCCATTGAAATGTAAAAAGCTAAAGCAAACAAATAAAAAATATCAATACCACTAATTCCTGACACACAAAAAAGTCTTAATTAGAAAGGTATATACTTGTAAATGTTATTCATTTCAGCTATAAGAAAACACACAAGTATGTTATTATCTACCTTAATATTAAGTGGGCTCTCTGGCAATGATCTTCATTCATGGCTTAACAACAGCAGCTCTGACAGTGGAACAGACTCGTTGGTTTTTTCAGACATGACGTAGTTATGAATTACAGGACTCCACACAGGTTATTTACAGTTGCACTTTGGAGCGACCTTCCCCTTCCCTGGGGAAGGGAAGCACTATTCCTATGAGAAGACCGTGAAGAGCTGCTTCCCTTAACAAATCCAGCCACATGTACATATGAGAGAATGATTCTTAGGAGACAATTTCTTGCCTTGTGCACTTTCCTTGGCTCAGAAGTCTGCCAGGATGTGATAAAGACATACAACAAATATGTATTTCCCTCAGGCATTAGATGTACTTAATCTATACTTTTAACTAAAAGTAGAAGACCAAAGATGAAGAACCCTTTCCCATTCAGCACTACTTGTATTTCCCTATACATATATTTGAATCTGGAATCACCTGTGTTTTCCATCATGAAGATTATCTTTATCCTAGAGGGGCAGAATTCCTCTCTCCTAACTCAGTCTAAATTGAGACTGCTGGTTTAGCCTTGTACATTCAAGTTACTTTGCTCACTCTGTAGCCAAACACCAGTGCTGGAGTTCTTCAGAAGGCAAATAATCCACCTCACCTGAGGTGGCCACCTTGGGACAGGAAGTTTTCCCTTTGGGAGGATAAAGGATGATTGGTTAAAACCTATTGCTTAAAATCGGGAAAGATGAATCCTATCCAAGATGTTCACCACCAAGGAGCCACATATATCTTAAAGCTATTACTGACATCAGTGGACAACCATGTCCAACAATCTGTGACTGCAAGATAAAATGAAGTGAGGTAAAATGTGACCATGAGGTAAAAATGGAGTATAAACAAGTTACAAATGAATATTCCTGCATCTAAGTTCTTTTAAGTGAATGCTGATTTCTGATGCCTAGGGTAACTGATAGGGCAAGGAGGGGGAAAAAGCTAGACTTTCCAGGACTAAGCCCCACTGCAGATTTAAGCTGCTTAGGGTTCATCTTTTTGGCACTCAAAAGCTTAATTGCTGTAGGAAAAAAAAATCACCGGTCAACAAAAATGCACCAAAGTAACATCCTCGCAGCCAATGATGGCAAGCAGACATCAACATGAGACCCCCTTTGCCATCTTCTCAGATGGGCAGCACACTTACCCTGCTGACAGAGAAAATCCACGAGTATGACAGAATGACAAGGCCCTTGACCACATCAACAGGTTGGGCTGCGATTGCTGTTCATTTTCTTTCAGCAAGATAGCTTCTCACCAGCTTCCTGGCAGACAATCAAAGCACTATGTAAATGATGCTTCAAGGGAGAGATCTGAGGCACCCAGGAGATTATGGGAAAAGCAAAACAAAACAAAAAACAAAACAACTTATTTGTTCTTCAATGGGGAAGGGAGAAACCCTCTTCTGCTGGTCTGTATAGACACCACACTTCTTTATATAGAGGAATTCTATTTATACTTGGTCACCCCTGGGACTTCACAGCTATGCATAGCAGAAGATACGCTGCATTTGACCCTATTTTTCATACTTCTTGTCTTTCATAAGATGAGTGCTTAAGGGATAAGATTTCTCACAATTAGTTTCGGCCCTCAGGTTACTTCTTGTTGGGTTGTTGTTTTTGAGTTTGAGTCAAACAGTGCAAAACATTTTGTTGCCTAGATATCTTGTTCCTCCGAGCAGGAGCCAGATATAGTGGTTGGGGCCCTGCACCAGGAATCGCTTAACATGAGTTCTCCTCAGTAGTAAATTCTAATGGCTAACAGCAACAGTTTGGGCTTACTGGCCAACAGTTTCTCAGTGTTTCCTCCTAAGCTGCAAGCAATTTAGAATCCAGCTACACACATAAAAAGTTCCAGTTATTTTTCCAGCAAAACTGTTTTTGAAGACTTCCTTTCACTTGTTGTAACCTGTCTTTTCACAAGGCCGTAGAGATCTGGTTGACAAAACAGGACAAAACTAAACAAACAAAATAAGAGCAAGGAAAAGGGAATATTCTTGAGAAGGAAGTTTACCAGTTGTACAGTTTTTAACAAATTTGGCCAAAATTTAAAACTCAGAGAAGCATAGTCATTTCCACATTCAACTTCATTATTTCTCTACAATTCCTCATGGCTAAGGCTTAGCTTATCCTTGCACCTGACCTCCCTTTTGGGCCAGTTTTCCAAATCATGAACAACATTTTAGAAGTAGGTTTCATCCAAATTTCCTCTCCCACTGCACACTTTCAATTTGATCTAAAAATATTCTTAGTTGAAAGTGCTTTACAAAGGTCTCAATCATAGAGCAGTTGGCATTATCTCCCTTAAGTGTAAGACTAAGTTATTTGAAATTTCCTCCCCTAAGTGTCATTGTTTCCCTTGAAAGGGAACAGAAACTTCATCTGTGGGAAATCCACCTTCTGGGTTGTCTTGGAGCTGTAACACCTAAACACCTGGACTGATGCTGTCCTGGATAAGCAAAATACAACATAAAACTGGATTTCATTAGAACATCATCAGATCAAATTGCATCTAATTAATATTTTAAGTTTGACAAACTAGCAATTCCTTCTTTAAAAACAAAAAAAACTATCCTTCCCTTCTGTCCACCCACACCATGCAGATCTAATAATTATTTTGGGGCTTTGGGTAGCAGCTACAGAGCTTCATCTGTGTTGAAAAACAGCCATTTATTAAACAGAACTTTTCTAGTGCCTCATATAAATTTAGTTCTCGCTCTTTCACTGCTTAATTTCCTTAATAGCCTCTTATGATGGATTTGCCAATGAAATTAAAGTTAAATTTCAGAGCAGATTTTGTTGCTATTTTTCTAAAACACTCAAGAACATTTGGAGATCCTGTGATGTAGTAAAAGAGTACAGCTGGTCCATGACTGAAATCAGTGATTAAAGAAATACAAATGCATTTGATTTTCTGATAGCTTGATTTTTATTACTAATTTCTAATCTAGATATCTGACTTAAATACTAGTCCTGAATATTCTCTATGCTGACAAGGTAGTAGGCGTTAGACTGTGTTAAGATCTCCTATACAATCAAGCACAGGAACCAAAGAGGCAGTACCTAAGCAGAGAAAGATGAATATAAAGAGGACAATATGCAACCGATACCTTCCTTCCCCAGTTTTGGGACTCCAAGAACATAATACAGCCCCAGATCATCAAATTAAGAGGATCTATTTACATTCTGGCCATCCTTTTATGCCACTCCTTTAATAAACTTAAGCTTCAGCCATTTTGGAGCCAGCTAGTGGTTGATTCAACTTCTACTGAAGCCAACATGGACTGTCTGCACATTTACTATAGCCACACTCTTTTGGCTGTAGGAGCAGCCCAGGAGGGATTGGCTGTACAAACTGTGATTCTCTAACATGCTGTAGCTCTTTTTCTCCAAGAAGCAACAGAAAAGGACAATAGAGACCCTGCAGATCTTCAGGATTCAGAGGCAAAAGTTTCCTTTGTACAGAAAATACCTTCTGCAGTCATTTATGGTCTGGAAGGAAAACCTCCTACTTGTGTCAGAAGCACTGAAACGTGTTGGTGAATTGTTTTATCAGAGACGTACCTCTTGACCTTCGGAGTTACAAATAACTGAATCTTGCAATTAGTGAAAACAGTACCAGCTCACCTACAACAGAGTGTTTTATAGCACACATCAGCTATAAGTATTTTTAGATCAAATTGAAAGTGCAGTGAAAGTCTGAAGCTGACCAGAATCACAATGAAATGGAAAACCTCACATGGACACCTGTTTTGAAGTGATTACTGGCTCAATTGGCAGATCAAAGAGTGTCAGCTACTGCTGATAAGCTCAGCTAAGCCCCCGGAATTCTGGATGCCTTGCAGATCCCAAGCTTCTTAACATGAGAGTTTCACTTATCACAGTTTCTTTTGGGTCACCTGAAAGTAACTGATGAAATCTCACAGCATGTAAAAGGGGATAGCTTGGGAATGAGCTTTGCATTCCTGTTCCACAAGTCTGCATGCTCCTTCTCACAGGCTTGTCTCCCAGTTACTCAGTGTAGTAAATTTAAGAGTAACTTGAATCATTTCTCTCACTTTGAGTTTCTCTTTGGTTTCTCTTACTTTCCCCAAGAATTAGTGAAATGATAGCTAGAATACACACAGACAGATAGCTAGAATGAGTAAAATTTATCTGTGAAGTAATTTCTGTGTTTCTTTCTGTCATGTATGCGTACACTATTTCCTTCCTGATGACAAGGCTGACCAGGGTTGTGATCAGCCACATCGCCAGTATTGACAATGACAAATACTTTTCATAGCTCAGAAGAATCTTAAATAAACTCTCTCAAGAAACTGGTAGACATTCTCCTCTTTGCCCTGTCACTCATAGTGCAGGCTGAAAGTCTGATTTGAAATTAAGCAGGGGCATTCTGGAATGGAAAAAGTCTCCCTTGATAGGGAATAAGTCAAGTCTATAAAGTGTATTTAATTCCTTCTCTTCCCTCCTTCAGTTTTAATTAGGATTAAAATGTCTGCGGAAGATATTTTGGGATTACTTTCCTCCTTTCCTCTTCATGCATAATATAAGAGTTTTGCTGTTTCATATTAGCCTAAATAATCATGGAGAATTAACTACTGGAAATAAAATTGGTGGAAGGCAAAAAAAGTCCCAGCAGAAAAATCCATAGCTCCCTTAACTTCCCCATCT
>VXAL01004920.1:315278-368261 GCA_013399475.1 Chauna torquata
GCGTGGCCAGCAGGTCAAGGGATGTGATTGTCCCCCTCTACTCTGCCCTTGTGAGGCCCCACCTGGAGTACTGCGTTCAGCTCTGGGGCCTCCAACATAAGAAGAACATGGACCTGTTGCAGCAAGTCCACAGGAGGGCCACAGGGATGCTCAGAGGGCTGGAGCACCTCTGCTATGAAGACAGACTGAAAGAGTTGGGGTTGTTCAGCCTGGAGAATAGAAGGCTCCAGGGAGACCTTACAGTTGCCTTTCAGTACTTAAAAAGTGCCTACAGGAAAGCTGGAGAGGGACTCTTCATCAGGGAGCATAGCAATAGGACAAGGGGTAACAGCTTTAAACTAAAAGAGGGTAAAATCAGATTAGACATTAGGAAGAAATGCTTTACTCAGAGGGTGATGAGGCACTGGAACAGGTTGCCCAGAGAAGCTGTGGATGCCCCATCCCTGGAGGTGTTCAAGGTCAGGTTGGATGGGGCTTTGGGCAACCTGATCCAGTGGGAGGTGTCCTTGCCCATGGCAGGGTGTTTGGAACTAGGTGATCCTTAAGATCCCTTCCAACTCAAACCATTCTATGACTCTACATTTTATATACTGTACTACTCTGGGTGAAATTAATAATTTAACTGAGGAGTAATTGTATAAGAACAAGAATAAAATAGATGAATGCTCAGACAAGTGTTTCAAGGGGAACCAGTATCACAGTCATGGAGACAGCTTGCTCTCACAGCCCATATATTCCATAAGGTTTGAGAGATGATTGCTGTGGGCTATTTCTTTTAGCTTTTGTAAACCTTTGTTGTTGATAGCCTTCAGCTGGATACACAGTGTTTTCCACAACACCTAGAAAGGACTGAATATGTGGAATATAAAGGCACTGAAGCGGGAGTCAGGAGATATGGCTGAGTTCCCAGCTCTGCCGCCAGTAGCTGTGTGAGTTTGACCAAGTCATCTCTTACTCTATTTCTGGTTCCCTTCCATCTTAAAACCGAAAGAGGGAGAGAAAATGGTTGCTTTTCCCTATGCGTCCTGGTCCTGTTGACATTCATGGGTGTTAATTGGGTAACGGAAGCTTACCCTGGGTGTTCCCAGTGCAAGAGCAACAGGGATCAGCAAGGGATTTATGAGGATGCTTATGTTTACCTTTGGAAAAGGTGGATCATCATAAGGAGTCTAACCACCTGGAAATCTGTATTGCTTCTTTGTGTTGTATAGGTAGCAAGAAGGGAGGTGTGGAAAAGATTTACTCAAGCCAAATGTAAAGAGAGGGATACCTGGCACCAAGATTTCTTCAGATCCTTGTTTTTGATTGTAATAAAACTAATGACCTTAATTTGCACACACATGAATAAAATGTCTTTTGCAACAGCCTGGAGTAACACCTGTTTTCTGTCAAGGAAATGATAGAGATCTCTGACTTCAGATTTCTTCTTCTCTGAGCACGGTCATAGACATCCCCAAACCCATCCTACTTATTTACCTCCTTATTGATTGTCTTTCTTCCAAAAGGCTGTACATACAGGACTGCCTCAATGTGTTTGTACTGGACACTGGTTAAAACACAACCTTTTTACTACTCCAACTGGATTTAAATAATTTAAGGACTTCTTGAACTTGATATTTGCTTGGTTGCTAAATGTTGCTTTGCAACATCACCTGGAAGGCCACTGAGGGATTTGTTCCTTTTCAGTTTCAGCAATTCAGACTCAGCACCTCAGAAACCTCTGTTATTATGAGGAAGGGAAGAGAAAAAAAAAGAAATCTAGTTTCTACCTCTGGAAAAGTCCTTTGCACAAATACATTGCTATAATACCTAACAGTACAGTGATTACATGCAGTTACAGATCTTATTCAAGAGTAGCAATGTAGTTATATTTGATGGCAACATACGCTTGTATACTATACTGTATTAGATCCTACAGTCTACACCAACAACAGCCCTAAGCAATTCAATCCTAAACTCTGCTGCCCTTGTTGGAGAATACCATCACTGACCAATTTCTAGCATCTCACAATAGCTTCAGCTGTCTCAGAGTGGTACACAACTGTGATAGATGCCCAAAGCCTGGAAGGATGAGTACCAAATGGAAGAGCGCTTTAGTTTTCAATATTTGGACACTTTTGATAGAGCGTTAATAAAAATGCTCTAACACAGGCTTTGTTTGCAATTCTTCTACTGTGGAAACTTGCCTACTGACAGCTTTCTTGAGAACATTATGAATTTTCCTTACAGCACAGGTCAACCTCAAGATGAAGGGCTTAAAAGGAGAAAGGCATTTTCTTACCTGGTTACATTTCAATTTGGATAATTAAAAGTGGGCAGCAATTAATTCTGAATTCTTTTGCAGACTTTCAGGGAGCAAAGAGGTGGTAAATTTATTATTTAAACTCAAGGCAGCAAAACAGTGCAGATGAGTTTGGAAGAAGTTTCATAAACAACAAGTTTTGCCAAGAAGGGTCTAGAATATACACTATGGAAAAAAATCCCTAGGAAATTCTAGAACTGAGCAATTTTCACATGATTAAGCTTTTGCAGGTTTCTACACAATGAAAAAAAATAATCAAAGACAAATAAATAAAAGTTATTTTTATTCCTGCACCTGGCTCTCCTGAAATATCATGACTATATTTCTCTTGTACTGCATCTCAGTTTCAACACAGTGCCTTTTGGTGAAGTTATTCTCTCACAGGCTCTCTATAACTGCTTTTGTTCTACAGGGAACATCACAATTGTTCGATCTTTAGATTTTGTTCCATTACTCCTGGCAAATTTTAAAACCAGCGTTTTTCCTTCTTTAGTGAAAGAATAAATAGTATGGATAAATCTTTGAAATATTTATGTGATTATTTGGTATTTAATTTTTCAGTATCAATCATTTATAGCTTATTATATTATTGTTGAAATAGTTTAAAAAAAATGTTGTCATAGCTTTCTTCTCCCCACATAACTTGTGCAAAAAGAAAGATATAGACATTTTTTAGTTCTAGAGTAAGACGATATAAATATATACCTCAGCATATTTTAAGGAATTTGTGTAACAATAATGAAATTTCCACATGGGCAAGTGGATTTAGCTGATGGCATTATGATTCCAAATTTATTAGACTGAATTAAAATCAAGTATGATAATTTAACACAACTATGGCTTTCTTTTTAACTATAGCAGGGCGATTTCAGTCAACATACATAATTATCACCATGTCCTGAACCAGAACGCTCCAGTTTGTCCAAAGTTAAATCAAGTCTGCACCTGACATTCTGGGGATGGGCCCTCACCAAGGAGCTTGGATCTGTTTGAGAAATGACATAAACCTTTTCCTAAAATATGCCCAAACTGCAGGACTGGCACTGCCAGATATGGTGAGGAATGGCCCTCCACAATGCACCTTACTTGCACACTAAGGCTGTTAAAGCGGGGTGAAAGTCCAGGGTAGACGGATTTTAATATCCAACTAAATTTTTTTTTTTTTTTAAATAAGAAAACCATTTACAATATGGGTTTTGTTTGTTTAGCAAGCAGGCTCCCTTGCCTCTATGAAAACTGTTGTATTCATTGCGCACATTTATTATTATCTTTACTATTAATGCTCCCAGGCAAACACCATATAAACGTGTTTATCATCCATTTATTAATAAAGGTCATTACGATAAAATGATGCACTTGTGCTCTGTTAAACCATTAGTTAATGTTTCATAAACATTCTCTTACATGAACTTTAAATCAGGTTGTTGAAAACAGTTGCAATAAATTCCTAAAGCACAAGTGGTCATAAAACCGTTTATGCACACCCAGCCTATTCTACTGTTCCTGGTACTCTAAATCATTCAGCTCGTATTTCCTGAACCCTAGAAAAAAAAAAAAAAGCTTGTTAGTGCTAAAGTATGCCCAATGGATATGTGTCATTTAAGCTTTAAAATATTCTAATCCATTATGGGGGCAACATATATTTTATTTCTAATGGGCTCGAAGTGAATCTTAAAAAGATTTAATTCACTAGAGGCATCTGAATTAAAACATCAGAAGTATAGAAAGAGACTGAAAGTCACTGTGGTTCACATAAATCTTGGATAAGAATATGGAAAAACTCCTTTATTTGAGACATGAATAGATAATGAGAACATTATGAAAGTTTCCCTTGTATGTTTTCAAGCTGTCACTGAAAGTGTTTCCCAATTAGGATAAAAAGCCAAAAATCTAATTAAAATTGAAATTCAGTCTAAATGCCCTGTTTACTTTTAGTTACAAAGGTTTTGCACTATAAAGATAAATATAGTCTACCATTACCAAAAACAACAGCTTTAAAATTTATAAACAGAAGGTGAGAATAGGCAGATATACTCAGAACATTGTGTTACAGATTTATTGCTATATTTAAATACTATAAATGAATGATATGGCAGTTAAGCTGTCCAAGAGATAGTTTGTGATTCAGTACATTGTATTTTAATCAATAAATAATCATGAACAGAGAAGGACACAATTTCTCATGTAGTCAGCCACTGCTGGGTTCCAGTGAGCAGATTCCCTTCATGGATGCCCAGCATGATTTAAAAAAAAAAACAAAAACCAAAAAACATCAAGTGCTGCAGTTGGAATGTGTTCTCCTACCGCTTTGAAATGAGGCTTTGATTTGCAGAAAAAACACCAGGAAACAATATACATTATTGTAAGTTTTAACTTCCTTTCTTAAGTGGATTTATTTTAAAGTGTTGGAGAAGAAAAATAAAAATAAGCTCTATTTGTTTCCCTTACTTCATTACCTCAGTTTAAGCAGTGTCCCATACACAGGCTACTTCCAAACTAGGCATCAGCTCAAGATTTTTTTTTTTTTGTATAATTATATTTAACCACTGCACATATTTTGTGCTGTACCCATCTATGTCTTCAAACACTTACATGCCAAGAACGAGTTAGCCTTGCCTCGCTGGTGTTAAATAGAAATGAAGCACTCTGGGAAAGAGGGGAGTCACCTCTGCATCCAGGCACAGCCTTGAATACAACATCTCTTAAATGAGAAAACACTGTCCCAGAGCAAAAGCTTTCCCCAGGGGATTCCTACAGCAACCTCCCAGAAAGTTGCTCTGTTTATTCCATTCAGCTCAAATCACCTAAAATAGATAGCTCTGCTTCTCCTAGCAGTGTTGCCATGGCAGCCCCGCGCTCCCTGCAGTCCCAAAATCCACCCGGGAAGACGGGGAAGTGCTCAAGCAGGTAACGCGCACAGCACGGGCTGCTGCAGCAGCTTTCCTCACTCTTTGCAGAGGCACCTGGTGTAGCAATACCCAAGATTGCTTTCAAGAAGCTGCTGTGGAAACCTTACTCC
This sequence comes from Chauna torquata, assembly GCA_013399475.1. Classification (NCBI taxonomy): domain Eukaryota; kingdom Metazoa; phylum Chordata; class Aves; order Anseriformes; family Anhimidae; genus Chauna; species Chauna torquata. Next base: position 320,600 of record VXAL01004920.1, read on the forward strand.
AAGCCATACCTGGACTCAGCCTTGGCCACCCAGCTGTCAACCAGCTCCCAGTTCCCTGCAAGTGCTGGAGGCACAGCGGTGGCCTGGCAACAGCGGGATCAAACGCAAGCGCAGTAGCAGGCTGAGGGTACTGCACATCCCAGAAGAAGTCCTCACCCAGCTGACACTGGTGGCTTCAACAGAGCCTGTGTTTCACCCGCAACCTCACTGGCGCTCATGGACGAGAGGCAGGAGGACTGAAGAGGACTCGGGGCACATAAATAGTTACCAACAGTTACTCTCTGGGCCTCCCACGTAAAGAAGCAGCAAAGCTGCTAGAAGGAGACTCCATCTGCTCTTGGTAGGAAGCACAAACATAAATAACACCGTATGGCCAATGTTATCCAAGGCAGCTGTCAGAGCTAAAAGAATCCTAATATTACAGTATGGTGCAATCTGCATGTAATATTTGAGCAGAAGATGATCCTAAAGAGTTTCTAAATTTTGTTTTTAAGCTAATGTAAACTTGAATATTTTATCTCTAAATATGGGGAGGGGGGGAACTATTGCAGCACTTGGGAAAAAAAAAAAAATGCCTGTTTGATATCACTGTGTAGTGGCATTTTACCAGAATGGATCTACTTAAGACTTTTCTAAGTAGCAGAAGGCATTTCCCTCATACACTTCAGATTCAGCCTCACTCAACAACCTGTTTGCACAGGTTGTTTTGAGTAGAATTGCAAGGAGTCTAGGTGACGGCTGAGAATATAAAATCAGCTTTGTTAATCTCTGAGCTCCCAAACAAGAGAAAACCACTATGGTATGCAAATATTTTTTCCTCTGAACCACATTTACTTTGCTGCTTATGAGCAAGGAGAGAAAGTGCCATTTTTTCTTGTGTTTCTTTACGAAGTAGCAAAAGTTCTGTGCTGTAATTCTCCCTGTAACTTGCAGACAACTGTGCCAAATGCTGGGATAACTATTTACTCCCAGCACAAAGAAGGATGTAACGGGGAAGGTGTGGGGGGAGATGGAGATGGGACACAACCTTCAGATTAGTTTTATATATGCATGCACACACACAAATCTTAAAACAAAGATTACTTCTAGAAGCTTTTTATGCTTTACAGAAGTCTGATAAATACTGCTTCAAGTTCGCCCAGCCAGATAAACACAGCATGTCAGTCTGTAAACATCACTTTGAAAGACATCATAACATAAGCTTTGATTTAGCAGAGCAGTTAAGCATGCAAGAACCCATAGATACATACAGAAGGAGTGGGTTTGTTATTGAAGATGAAAAGGGCATACAAACAAGTGCTTTGCCGAACTACAGCAGTGCATTCTTTTCAGAAACTGCTGCCTAACACTGAATGATCTTTTTCTCTGTATTTCATCCCCCCTTTAATCAGGAGTTATCACTTTCAATTACAGGTTAGTGACTAATATTTCTCCGACAGATTTAAACTTTCGCTTTATATGACTGGTTTGTATATAGTGTCTGCTATTGCCCTTTTCTAAAGGACACCAGTGTTTTTGTTTGTTTGTTTTGTTTTTTGTTTTTTAGCTCCACACAGTGGGAGGGGGAGGATATGAACAAATAACCAGGCTATTCTGACTTCTGATCTATTAACTGCAACTAAGCATTATAAATGGAGTCAACACTAATTGAAGTAGCAGACATCTCATCGTCTACAGGCACCAGCGTCAGAAAAGGAAGGTACATTTCGAAGGAAACCAGCAACCAATCAGGTCTCCCAATTTAGTCAGAGCCTCTGAATGAATGCCTAAGTGAGAAGACTGAGAATGAACTTCTGGAAGAGACAGATAAGTTGGCATTAGCGTTTACTACCAAGACTACTTTCTGAAATTCTCTGACCTGCTAAAGCAGCTCAGTTATGCCTCAAAGTAAAATACCCCAGTCTTCCCCCAAACCACCTGTCATTCTGTTTTCAGGTTTGTTAGCACAAGAAAGGGAAATCTGTGCTTCATTTCAGCAACACAATTCTCTGCTTAACTGACATAGATCCACCAACAGATGCAGGAGCAGAATCTCACAGCTCCTGAAAGCTCTGCTGTTTACTGATGAACTGTTTATGCAGTTATGGCACACAAGGGCTTAGTGAAGTACTCATAGCCACTTGAATATCTTTATAAGTTAAGTAATCAGATGTCATCAGAATGCAAACAAAGGAAATGACGGGAGCTCTCACTAGGGATTTTGTCTTACCTTTCTCTTCCTCTCAAACATTAAACATCTTGAAAAATACTTGACAAGTTCTGATGTGATACAAAGCTTCTTTCTCCTGGGGATGCCATCAAAAAGATTAAAACCCAAAAGCAACTGTCCAATTTTATCTTGTTTAGATTCTCAAAGCTGAGATCTATTTTTGGCTTCTGCTGGTTGCATGAAAAGATACTTTCAGGAAATTTTCAGTGTGAGCTGCTCTATCTGAAATACTCAATAATAGACTGCTATTTTTGTTTCTCTCAATCTCTTTCTTCACCTACAACAATGACTTAGCTAAATCTAAATGAATTTCCCAGGAATCATTCCACATTCACAAGCAGGCTATCCCTGGCAAGGCTACCACATGCCCTTTGCCTCCTGGACACAACTCTTTTTCCACCCTTTTATTCCAGGTCAAACGGTTTTCCCAAGAAAAACACAGGTGGGCAAAATATTGGTAAGCGTGACCTAGTAGATCTCAAAGTCCCACCTAGGATGGGATATTTTGCAAAGGTAAAAATGAAAAGGAAATGTCACAGAAGAGGAATTTCATTCCCAGCACCCCAGTGTGATGCTTGTTCTCATTTTCACCAGGGTGGGGACAAGATAGTAAGGGTCACTTTAGGCAGCCAGTCTCCAGCCCCGTTAAACAAAGAGCTCTGAATGACTTTCTCAGCACGAAGATGCTGCATTCCACTGTCATTATGCGGGCTCCCTTCCTCACGTCTGCTGCAGTTCATGGCCCTGTCTCCAGCTGATGAGGATGGGGTTGCATAGAGCCTCATGCTCTTCATTTCCCTCTTTTATGTTCACCAAAACTACGAATAAAAAAATGACACATCCCCTTCAGCCAGTTCAATGATGGTTGCAGGAATCCTCTGTGAAGGGACAGTGAAAAAACATCCAGGAGGTGATAACACTTCAAACCACCACAGTCTTCATCCCGTGAATGTGAGTCAGAGCCTTCACAGGACGCTCATCAGCAGCCAGCTTGCGGTTGAACATTTCAACTCATTTTGGTAAAGTGAGGTTTATGATTTAGGAGAAGCCATGCAGAATGACACATGGACTTCCATATTTCCACCCCCAGAAATATATCAAATATCTATCCAGTGGGATTTCCCAGCACTACCTTCTGCAGGAAACAAATCCTCCCACACATCATGTTTCCTCTACTTCTGTTCTTGGCCAGAGCACAGAGAATAGTAAAAAAGAAAAAAGATCAAGCCTTGCATGAAGTTCAAGAGTTCACCTTCGCATTTGGGTGAAGTAATTCTCATTTCCACTTATATTTGTTCATCCAGCACTAAAGCTCACTAAATAATAATACTTGAAATAATCATTCTAAAATCTTTCATACTTTAAGAATTAGAACATCAGTTCAATTAAACTATGATAGTGAATATACTAATTTTTCTCCATATTCTTCTTAAGAGAAGAAGAAAAAACAGTCTGCTTTAATGATGTCAACTTAAATATAATACGTTAATTTTAACTGGCTGAGTATAAATTCAAAACCTTCTCCAGGTTATCTTCTCTATGAGTTTTACTGGGTTTGTCCCTGCTGCATAATAGATACATTACAGAGAAGAAAGTGAGAAGTGTAATTTCCAGTGGTGGAACCAAAGCCTTAGTGACAGATGTCTAGCAATCCTGACCCTGAAATTCAATGAAGTGTTGGTAAAGAATAGCAAGGATCTTATCCAGAAGGGATTTCTTAAGCCATTATTACACACTACAAAGTAAAAGTGTAATAAAAAGTTGGAAAATATCTTGGCATGTCTTTCCTCTTTTGAATTAAAGCAAATAAAATGCTAATTTCAGAAGATTAAAGTAGAGAATTATTCAAAGGCAACTAAAATTAACATATTTTATTTTTAAATCATACATTATGTTGATGTACTTTTTCCAACCAAGTGAAAAAGCAGTGAAGAAATGAAAATGAATGAGTGTTTATTCAAACCAAACATTTTTCCTTGCCTCTGGTACCTACACACAATTGCATATGAGACTTCACATCAGACTGGTCTAATTTAAGTACTAGCCTCTCATTAATGTGCAAGTGGCAACTCCAGTGTTCAGATCCTCTGCAGAGCTATCCAAATGAGGAAAAGCAGACATTTCTTAATTTCCTTTCTCAGAAGCACCTCATTTAAATAGTAAGTAGGGCATGCCCAAAGAGAATGTCCCCAATTACAAAGCATTTTACTTTTATCAACAAATTCACACTCAGAAAGTGATTCAAGTCTATGAATATACAAGTTCTTCCTAACGTAATTTATAGTAGCAGTTACAAAGACACACATGCATTAGAGGAGATGGTAGCATAGGTCTTCGAGCTAAATGCACTTAGTTCGTCATTTACTGCAACACCATTTAATCCACTGAAGGATGGGGTTTTGCTTTACTCTTGCCAGCCATCATTACAACAGCAGACACCTTGAATTACTTGAACATACACAAATATACAGAAGTGCCAAGCCATCAATCTGAAGACATTTTCTCTGAGCCAGCCAAACTGTTTAAACACTTGCTGCTGGTGGATATTTATGTTGCTTGTACACCCACTTCAGATTTAAGTTTGCTCACTATAATCGTTGGAGTTGGCCTTTAAGACGTCTTCTTAGTACAGGGAATTATATGAAGAGAAGCTGTTGCAGAATTTGCCATTATGAAATTGTGAATGAAAAATAAGGTGATACAGAAAATGGAACTAGTTGGTCTGCAATCAATTGAGCGTGTTTCTAAAGTGCACTTTTTTAATCTTCCAGGAGGATCTTTGTATTCCTAAGTCCTTTATGCAGAATAAATACCACCAAGGAGCTCTATGGCAATGTCATAACTTACCCTCATAAACACAATCAGCCTCCTCTAGTAGCAGAGAGCTAGTTTATGAGGCCAGAAAGGTGGAGTTTTAAATCTGTGCAACACTAAAAATTTACAGTCTAACTAGCACATAGTAATCATGGTCCCTGTCTGTGTTACACAGATGTAGTGCAAGTTTTCCACCAGTCTGCCTCAGCTGCAGTTTTGAGGGTGCAGCTGAGCCTAGGTTCAAACTAACCATTAGATCCCAGTGCTTTCTCCTGCAGCAACAATTCTGACCTAGTTCAAGCACCCTTTTGTATGACTTTCAAGCCTTAGCTAAGTTCCTGCACCAAAAGAATCCTATTCCTAGAGAAGATCGTAAAGAGTCCTGCTACCCCATCCCCCTTCCCATGTATCTTTGGATTATAAAGTCTTAGCCTTGGAGAGGAGGAACTAACATTAGAGATGCACTGCTACTCAGGGATTACACTCCAGACTCTCAAAGCAAAAGGCCTGGAAAAATACTTTAAATTCCAGTCATTATGCACTAAAATTTGAAAACAGCAGAAGCCTCCATATGCTTTTCAGGGATCAGGGAAAGTAATCTGAATATCAGGTCCCTTAAGTTCTTTCAAGCAATCAGAGATGAAAATTATGCATTTGCTCTGCAGCATTCCAATGTGTATTTTGATGCAGGGTAAATTAATTGTCTCTGCTAATTTACTCCAGTTACTTCACAACCTGGTTAATTAGGCAGATCTGTGCTGTATTATGATCCTGTTTCCTTCAAAATAAGTGTTTCCTTTGCTGTGCTTTTTTTTTTTTAAACTCATTGAGCATATAAATACGTGCAACGTACTGAGAAGTACATCTAGACATGCATAGGGGAACAAATCCATCAGCATCATAGTGAGAGGTAAGATTTACTTTTCTTCCACCAGCACAATCCCACCAAGAGCCTGGAAGGGGCTGCTGACACCATGGCCACTCCAGTACCATCTGCTCTTGCGCACACCTCCTGGCTTGTGTCCCTGTCTAGAAATTGAGCCAGGAGCCTGGCACAGCAATTGCCCTTCCTTCCCTCTCCAGCTGGGGTGAAGGAAGGAGCTCCATTTCCAGACCTGTATCTCAGAGAGCAGAGAAGGGGAATAGCCAAGTGTAGACAGCTCAGCCCTGAGCTAACAAGTGGGAAGTTTCCAGGACAAGCCTGCTGTGACAGTGGTAAACTGAGCTGCCTCCAAAACAGCCTGCTTTAACCAGGTACCTACGCCAGTTCAGCAGGGCCACAGCTTTGTGGATGCTCTTTGTGAGTGGCAACCAAGCTGCTCAGTTCAATATGTGCTTTAGCTATGCCAGCAGTTCAGCCACCGCTACATTTGCGGCTTGAGTCAGCATACTCCACTTTTTCAAGATCCATACAAGTTAATACAAGAAGCACTTTCAGGCCATGTTTCTGCAACACACAATAACTACAAGTATTCCTTTTATTATTATTATTATTCCAAAGCATAAAATCATAGCCTCTGTCCAGAACAAAGAAAAATGAAGATATAAAGCTATTCAGTCCAGCCTTGAGGAGACAAATGCCAACTAGTCCTCAGGAAAAAAACTTTAAGGAAAAAGAACTGTTTCCTCCTCTCTCTTTTGACAAAGCTGGAAAAGGGCAGGGGGGAACCTTTGATGAGCCCCTGTTTATTTCTTTCTGGATGTTTAGCAAGCTCTCCTTACCTGCAAAAGGCAGCAGAAAAAGGGGGGAGAGAGAAGCAACTTCCCTACCCAAGTCAGCAGCAGCATCCAGAGAACAGTGCAGCATCCCTCAACAGAAATAGCTCACTCTGTGAGACTGACCTCCAACCATCAGCTAAGCTAAATGAAGGCATGCAAGCCCTAATTAAGGTGATTGGGCTAACTCCTGCTTTAATTGGCATGAGCTGGTAAGCATATCAGCACATAAATTTTTGTGTGGGTAAAAAGGGTGCTCTCAGAGAAAATAGATGTCTGCTGTGCACAAAAGAGGAAAACAGAGTCAAGAAGAATTGAGTTAAAAGGGAATGACTGAAAAGGGAACGTCCTCTAGTAACTGAAGCTCAGTTACCTATACATAGCTTAACTTTGCCATGTGCAGACTCCTCTTCTCCTGGCAAATCTGTACAGGTGTAATTGAGGCCAGACCCACGTGGATCCAAGTAATGAAAAACAAAAGTGCTTTCTGGGGGATTAGCACACTGGCTTCCATGTCCTCAAGTCAGGAGGCTGCAAAATAAGCTGTGGAGAAGATGGTGTCTGCCGCTGGCAAAGCAGGGTCTGCTTACAGAGCGGGTGCAGCCAGGGAGAAAAAGTAGTGCCATGCTGAAGAGAGGAGCAGCTGGAGTGATTGTTTGCAAAGTACATTCAAAAGGGTACCCAAAGTTCTGGGGCCTTCCATTGAAAAGAGCAGCTTTCTAACGTTGGAGAGAGAAGCAGAAGAGGTTCCATGCAAGTATTTGGTGCTTGAGTCCTCTTACGCTTTCCTTTTGTGCACAGGCACGAAAATGTATGGGAATGCTGCAATATATTTAAGCACTAGTTTTATGTTTCTGTACATACTTTCTTTTTATGGAAACTTGTTATGCTTTATGTTTGTGCAAAGTTTGAAGTTGCTTCTGCTGTGTTATGCCACCACTGCATGTCACTTCAAGGCAAAATGACAGAGCAAGATTTCGTCAATGTTACAAGATACTGGTGTGGTTGGATCACCCTAAACCCAACTCAAATCTTACAGGGAAGTTAAGAATAAACAAGAAGAAAAGTGTGGAGGGATCTTCCCTACAATAATGCAGAACTATAAACATAAATCACATATTTCTATCCTAAATAAATACTTTACCATGTAAAATTGCATACAGATGTGGACTTTTTAGGAAAAGTTTCCCTTTGGTTATAACTATATTGTAGGCCTAAATTTCATCGCATATTTGTCTGAGTGTTATTCTGTATTGCAGTTGTGGTAAATCTTCTCTGCCTTTAGCAGGGAAAATTCTTGCATTGTACATCTGCTTAAGTAGAGGGGATACTGCAAGTTATAAAACTATAACTAAATGATTATAAGATTATGTGGTAAAACAGAAGGAATTGCCCTAATTCCCGTATTTCTTAGGTCAGAAGTTAGGATTAGCCAGTTAGCACTTAAAACCTGAAAAGTCCTGTCCCAAGAGGAGGGGGTAGCTGTGCCATGAGTCCCACGTGGAGGACAAGCAGCTTGTCCCAAAAGCCACCTTGGGGAAAGACTGTGAGCTGCAGCATCACTGAATGTATACAGGGAGGTCTGTGCTCGAGGACAGTATACGTGCATATCTGGAATGGGTGGAGGAAACATAGCCCAAGCCAATTATCTATCTGATCCTGGGTTAGTCAGGAGAAAAAAGAAGCAAAGCCAAGATCCCTCCAGCCTGGTTTCCTAAGTGGCATGATAGTGACCGTGCAGACCGGCCTGGGAGAGGCAGTTTCCCAGCCCCATGTTGCTCCTGGCTCCATAGGGACTGAGAGTTGCGCTCAAAACAGCACCTCTGTGCAGAAAGGAGAAGCAGCCCTTCATTGAACATCTCAAGACTTTATCATTTCTTTCACCTTAAAAATACACTTCCAAAGCTTGCCAGATAATTCACTACCTCCTACTTCAGTCTTTTGTTTCAGAGGATGAGATGGATGCAGGCGATAATAGCCATGAAGATTTAAATGATTTGAGGATTTGAGGTCTGAATAGCAGTAGGGAATTGTATTTATATTAGTATTTCCCACCCAAGAGCTGGAGGATATTCTTTGCGGTGGCCTTCTGCAGCATGCTGTGTGTATTTCTTAAAACTAGTTTGGGCTCTCAGTTATTTCAGAGAGAGAATCTCCTGAAACACATTGACCTTCTCTTATTGTCTTGCCTTTCTAATGATGCATCATGTACTTACATGAAGGTTCCTGCTCTTCTCCAGAAAGATTCTTCTAAGTGTTTGTGGTGAGTGGGTTGAATGAACTGAAATCTCAGCATGAGCAGATTATACATTCCCTCTTCTTTGTTTGCCCAATGAAGACCTTGGTAGATCCAAGCCCTACTTTGAAGTTATAGAGCCATAATAAGGTTATAATAACACACTGGTGCAGCAAATTTATGATATGCCAAACAAAACTGAATAGTATGCTGTATCAAATATAATCCTATTTAAAGAGATTTTAATAAATACCCAAATAACAAAAGTAGAATTAGATTTTACTGCTTTTACGCAGAACATGCTTAAATGCTTTAACCAATGAAATACAAGAAAAAGGGAGAGGGAAAGGGAGAGGGAGAGGGAAAAGGGAAAAGGGAAAGGAAGAAAAAACCCTGCAGCCATCTTATCCTTTCTTCTTTATGGAGAGAGACAGGTCATTTATGTAGTCAACAGGATTAACAATTCACTTTCTTGGGGCAAGATGCTCCTGTGGACAGCAGTGCTGACCATTGCTGCTGTCTTTGCTTATGAAGAACTTCAACGCCTAGTGAAGTCAGTGAGACTTGCATTTGTTATGCATTGAGTCTGCCATAACCATGCCTCCTGGAAAAAGAGAAAAAAGTGGAGTCCCCATTCAGACCAGGGGCCAGGGTCAGCATTAGGCAATGCATTGCCTCAAAACTCTTGTTATGGTGCAATCATGTAGCCTTGGCCAAAGGACTTTCAGGATGCAATTTCTAAGCCAAATGTCTGTATAGGTGGCTCTATCAGCAGGTCATTTGCAGCCCAATGGAAAGATACCATCAGTATGTACATCCTCAAAACCACATCAAAAATGTAGGGAAGAATTAGAGACAGGCTAGAGGAAGCAAAAGGAAGAAAGATTTAGGAAGAGTGAAGCAAAACAACTGCAAAATAAAGAGCCATACCCCTTGCAAATGTATTTAGCCTAATACGAGCGTATTGGGGCACAGTCCCATTCAACATGACAGTGATGCTTATGCTGCTGCTGAATGTGTCACTTCCCACATCCATTTGTCAGGCAGTGAGCTCAGCCACTGCTGGGAGCTCAGGGTGCAAATTCTCTACGAGATTGTTTCAGCCCCTAAAACTCACTGTAGTGTCAGAATTTATGGCGGTTCCACATATTTATGATCTCCAGCTCTATGGCAACCTTAGTAAAGTCGTTGCACTGATATGTGAATATGTCGTTTCATAATTACTCTAATTTTATTTTAGAAAGTAAAGTTCCTCATTATGCATTAATCAGACTTCTAATCACTAAGCCCTTCCTTCTCTCCCCTCCTTAGGGAAGCCATAGAGACTTATCAAATACGCCACCTTTTTTTTTTTAATGTGCTCATAAAAAGTCATCAGATAAGAGGCACTCTGGCATTAGAAAAATGATTAAGCTATTTACAGTGACAAATGAAGATACTATTAATTTGATATTATCTATATTGAAAGATCTATTTTTTGAATAATAAAGCCTCCTTCCTGATTATTTTAAAATCCAGGTATTGTGCTCAAAGAATGGAAGCTACACTTGTATTACTTCCCTGGCATATAACTAACAGAAATCAAAATTCCCGTTTCCTGATGAACATAAGAACAGCCGTGGTGGGTTGAGTCAAAGATGTCCTCTCTTTGGCACAGAAGAGAGTGGGTGGTGCCAGATATATCAACCCACTTTTGGCAATCAGGAGCTCAGGAGCTTGGTAAACTGAGAGCTTTATCAAGCTTTATCAGCCATTAATGACTAAAAGAAGAAAAAAAGAACATACTGTTGCACCATCCCTGGCCACCCGTCCATGTTAACTGTAATCTGTAGCCAGCAATAGATGCTCTTGATGAGGCAACAGGTAGCCGGTAACATTTGGCTCATCTACCTAAGACTCAGGAAAATGTTTTAATTATATGCACAAGTCCACCTCTCCTGGTGGCTGCATGTTATCATAATGTTGACTGAAGCATGCGCCAAAAATGCTGTCCTGAGGAGGGATGTCATTCAAAGCAAGGCCCAAACTTATTTTTTCTCCCTGACTAAAATATCGATGTTTTCCAGTCTTTCTTTCTTTTTTTTTTTTTAACTCCATGACTCCCTGTTCAGGTAAAGGAAAAAAAAAAAAAAAGAAAAGAAAAAAAAAAGTCTCTTCAGATGGTTATAGCAATGAGTCCCCAAATTATTGATCAAAAGGAATCCCTCTTTGGCTCTTTGGATTTGCAGTTTTTTAATTTCATCATATTCAACCATTCAATGGTTGTTAATTGTTCCTGCAACCTCTGGAGGGTGAACAGAAACGGAAACATATCTTCTTGTTCAGTGATTGTCCCAGAGATGCTGTTTCCTGTTGCTTTTAATCTTTTCTTCTTTTCTTTCTCTTCATCTAATGAAGTTTCCTATGCTGATAATCATGCTTGTTGTCCTTCTCTGAATATCTGTTATTTTAGAGAAATCTTTCCTAAGACACAGCAGTAGTACAGCACATGTTGTTCTAGGCGAGGCTACCAGATGCATGCTTGATTTATATGATGGCCTTCTAAAATTCTCAGTGTTATTTCTCATCTTTTTCCTCTTAATCATCCTATCATTTTAACTTCCTTGTATCTATGTATTTGTTTGCTTGCTTTTGCTACTGCTCAAAAATATTCAGCAGGGATGCTTTTTTTGAACCATTCAGTATTACACATAGGTCTTTGTATAAGCTTTTATAGTTAATCTAGTGATCATTATGGTCTTCCCTATTATCCTTCCTTAAGTGTCTATGGTCTTCCCTATTATCCTTCCTTAAGTGTCTACCTCAAACAGGTGAAGATTTTTCTTCCTACATGAACAAAGTTCATATTTCTAGTTTTCAGAAGAGAGTTCATCTTAAACTTGCCACAAATTAAATAATAAATATCATAGAATTGTAGAATCATGTAGGTTGGATAAGACCTTCACGATCATCGAGTCCAATATGTCATCCTATATTTCAGACCAGCGTAATTTCTGGAGTACATAAGTTTGGAGAGGGAAGGTAAGAAGAAACATTCCTTATTACTATTTATGTAATTACATATTTTTCCATCAAGGATGTTGGAGTGTCCCAGCACTCAGATTTACACGCAAGCAATTGCTACAGGAATTATTTCCTGACCTCATCTCTTTTTTGCTGGGTAAGATGAGACTGATCTCCAGGGACTTCCTGCTGCTCTGCCCTAAGACTATATAAATTGTATGGAATAACAGAGATAGTATGCCTGGATCAAAACAACGCAAAGCTCTTTAGGGCAAAATAATCGCCTCGACCTCCACCATGGACCCTATTCAAGATAGCAAAGGCTCAGTATTACTCATTCCCCACAAGGCAGACTGCAATAGTTTGGGTTAACTTCATCCTCTGATGGTCCAAGGATTGACTTTCAAGCAGGATTTTACAGCTCTCAGTAAATACATAATGTAGCAGTAGTTCTCATCCCTCACCAGCTTCCGTTAAGAATGGGGCTATTTGTTTAACTAATCTGAAAAATATGAGTGTAGTTCACAACATCCACACAAGATAGTTAATTCAAGATGCCTTTAGCACTGGGTGACAAAAATTATTGCTCAGCCAAGAGGCAGGTTCCTTTCAGCTCATACTGGCCATGCTGGTGTGGAGCACATCTAGCACTTTAACGAGCCAGACATGCAAAGAGCGAGGTTTAGCACTGGCAGAAAGCAGTGAGTCGTGGATAATATTTAAGCTTTTCAGGTTAATTATAGAAAGTGTCAGGCAATGTTATATGAGGGAAGAAAGCAGAGGGTAAGAACAATAATTACCATGAAATTCATTGCCAAAAAGTGTCAGACAAAGTAATAACTAGGATTCTTTGTGTTAGGAGAACAGGTAAAATTGGCAACATGAGCAAACACTTCATGAGAGTTCTAAGGTCCAAGTAAAAATATATTAGATAATGTAAAACTTTAGTGTTTTGACATAGAAAGGTTGTTATGAACTCTGGGTTTTACTGCACCGCTTTCAGCCAAGAGGCATACTGAAGAGTAGGGCAGTTTAGAAGTTCAAACCTGCTCATACATACCTGGACAGGCAGCACCATGAACTAAAGCGGAGTTGGACAAGGCTGTCTAGGTTGCAGTTATATATGAAAATCAAATACCAAAACTAAATCACTTCTTGCATCTTTAAAGGCTAACTTATATAAATTAGCCATAATGGAGCAGGCGCCCAAGGACAAAATCATTCAACCTCTCCTCAGCCTGCGTAGCAGCTTTAGCAAGTGGGCTGTAATAATATGGAACAAGTGATGGTTATAATGGTCCTAACCTTCTTCTCTGAATTGACCCAGAGCTTTCAGGAAGACCACGAAAGACATGGTGACATCCAGTTTGCACTCTGACATACCTGGGACTCAAGCGCTGGTTTGGACCCCAACTCAAAACACACCTCAGATGGACTGAAGCTGCTGATTCCCTGCACAAGTGAGGTTACTCAGTCGTGGGTAAACCCTCTGCAGATATCCACAGAGATGATGTGCAAGACAAAAAAGAGAAGGGCTAGCTCCTGATGGTAGGGGACAAGAGAGCCTTAGAGATGAGTCCCTCAATACGATGGCTCTTATTTCCAGAAAGGGAAGAAGAAACATGCCTGATTTCTTGGGATGGGAGAGGGACTCGACACTCACTGTTCTGAGACTTGTATTTTCAAACACACTTTCCTCTGATTGCTGTAGTTGTCTCCAAAAAGCCAATGGTTACAGATAATGAACACAATGACCTTCAAGGTTAAAAAGAAGACATGCTTTAACAGGTATCAGAGGATTTCCTTTTCACATGACAATGTTGTTTTCACCTCAGAAAGTATTTGAACAAAGTCTCATAGTCAAGGTTAATAACAAAATCTGAGGTGTGGGAATCATGAAATGAATGGAAAGATGGCTCTGCAAGTTTAAAACAGTTACATGAAACACAGGGAAAGGGCTGAAAAGGCAGCTGCATCTTGTGTGAATGACAGAAACAGTAAAAGAATGGGTAACAAAGGAAAACAGATGCAGCAGAGAAATTGAATGGCTTTGATCATTCAAAGGCTAAAAACTGACAGTGCTTAATGCTGATGGACATATATGAAATGAGGATGATAAAAAGAAGAGGATGCTGAGCAACAAAATTCAGCTTCATGAAGAATGAAAAGCGAAAAGGGAAGAAAGGGTCAAAATAGTAAAGACAAAACAATCCAGCAAAATTAACCCTGTCTGGCACAAACACCTGATGGAAATGGGCTCTGAAAAGGAAAAGACAGCGTAGAGAATGATAGGGAAGATCCTAACCAAAAAAAAACATTTGCATCTTATGTTATCAGGATATTACAGACTATGCCCCAGTGGGAGCAAAACTATTCCTGACCATGAACCCGGACCATGGCAGTGCAAAAGAATTTGCTTCTCAGCTGTTCCCTGCCTAACGCACACCTNTGCTTTTACTTTATTCCCATACCTGCATGAAATTTGTCACACTGATGATAAGTCTCAGATGTTTTCAGATATATAACAGCAGGGGTTTGTTGGAAACAGGAACTTTCTGAAGGACAGGCATGCCAATTTCTTTTTCCCCAATTCAATGTTGCAGAAAGCACCTAAAATATATATTTATATACATATATATAATATTTTTCCCTGAAGGAGGTTTGTGAAAAGAATAAAAACTGAATTTTTGACTGTTTCTTAATATTCTTGTAAGGAATCGTCCCTTCTCTATGCCCAGATGGAATTAACTCACATGGTCAGGTTCTCAAAGCACTGCAATATCTTCTAGTGTCAGTTTACAATTTGCTGTTTCCATGAACATTTCTGCCAGTAGATTCATTTCTTTGAATATTCACAGACGGGGAAAAAAAAAATAGAGTGCTAACACATAAAAATATGCAACTTTTAAAATGTAACCACAGTCTCAGAAGCTGGAACACATCCATGAGCTATGCTCAACAAGGAATGTTAATGTGCTGCTGAGAGGACATATATTAATGGTATAAAACTGTTACCATATGTCATACACATGGTATGTGGATGGTGACATCTGCACACACAACTTGCTGAAAAGTCAGCTTGCCTGAACTCTGTGTGTACCACTAAAGAAGTATGTATTACAGCTCATAGTGCACAGTTTTCATTATAATTACAGTGCAAGACTCTCTCTGATTTTGGTCACTAGACTAATTCAAAATCAGATATATTATCATTTCATCAGCCTAAAGTTCATTGCCAAGATTCAGCTTTGCCAAACCATCAAAATGCATCTTCCTAGAGCAGGAGCAGGCATCACTGCTCCCTTTCTGGCCTGACGGGTTAAGCCTATTTTAATGAAGTTCAAAAGAATTAGCCTGTCCTTAATTTTGAGTGCAAACATAAACAACAATAGAGGACTGGAGCTTAATTACTGGCCTGCTTACTCAAGTGGCTGTGCTGCAGCCCTCTGAAGGCTGCTCTCATCAGAAATGACTGCACAGAGCTCAGGCATCCCTGCCTGTGAGGTTCTCCCTGCTCTGAAATTCAGCACCCAGTGCTTAAATTTAGGCTTGGACTCTGTTCACCAAATTTGTGCAGAGGGCAGTTGCAGCCAAGAAGCTTGCCTCAATTAATCCACTGAAATTGCACGATTAAAACAAGTCAGACTTTGTTTTACCTGTTTTTACTCTAATCTGTGCCTTCCAGCAGAAATTGTGGATTACTACTTAGAGGTCACTTGCTGCTCACGACCCATGTGTTCTCTTTGAGGTGTGAAACTCAAGCCTTTTTACTGCTTAAAGCAAATTTATTGGAGCCAGAATTACTTTAACAAAGCTCTTTATTGCTCTTGCTGTGGTCAGAACTTTTCTGTTTCACTAAAATTAATCTGAAAAATAAAAATCAGAAAAAGTCTTCAAAAAGTTGCTGCTGTTGGGCAGTGTAGAGGGTTACTCAATTCCATAGCTAGGAAAAGGGTGGAAAACTAAATCATCCAATGAGAGAACTGTGCTCTAGTCACAATAGCAGAAATAATCTTGTAAAACAAGCCATTCTTAACTTGGGTTAGGTTTTTCTGGGTGGTGGGATGGTCAGATTCATATTTGTTTTGCTGTTTTGAAATTTATTGACTAGCAGCTGGTAAAGATTTAACCCTACACAGAAACTCTGATATTTAACTTGTTAATTTCCCCAGTTCTTTTCTGGAACAGAAGCTCAGAGGTTTAACATTGAAATGTTTAAAACCCCACCACCAAGGACAATGTGTAAGTAATGTTTTCCCATGTACGCACAGAGACACACACATCACAAGGAAGGTGTTGATTCCTTCCCTAAACAAGGTTCAGGGAAGACATGCTGAACACTCCAATTAAAAGCCATTTTGGGATACTGATGGGGATGTCAGTCTAACCACAAACTCTGTTACAGACCCACGACATACAAAAGCTATGGAAAAAAAAAAAAAAATACTGGACTGCTCTGAATTTACTCCCCAGCAAAAAAAAAAAAAAAAAAATCAACATCACGCAAAAAATCACTTTTGCATGTTGGTTAATTTCAAACCTACTGTTTACCTTCCCAAGGGCTCAGCTTCTTTTCAGTCTAATAACCATACTGTACCGCAAGTGCTGAGGGTAAAGAAATCCCTTTTGTAACCTAGGAATAGAACAACATGTTTAGAGGAAAAGTAAGTGAGACCAATAGACTTGCTTAATAAATTAAAAGAATTTTTGGGCAGAGCACTCCAGAAGTAAATTGTTATAGCTGTACCAGCCCTTGGTAACATCAGATACCCTGGCACTGTTGTTACAAATTCCCTTGGAGATCATGCATGTTCGCTTGTGTTGCCTGCATGCCTGCTAACATCAGCCTCCAAAAGCTACAGTTTCCTCCCCAGCCTTTGTATAAGCAGCTCTCAGGCCAACTTTCACAATTAAACAGAAATCCCTCTTCTCACTCTGTGGACTCTAGGAGAAAATGGTTTGTAGCACTGGTCACAGACAAAGTATTTCAACATCCTGATTTAAGGATTATTGCTCCTATAAAGAGGGGTGGCTTTCTTACATCAGGTTGCCAAGACTAGGCTTTACAAGTAGGAAAAAAAAAAAGGATAAACTAATATCTAGATCTGCTATGATGAAATACATACTGAAAAGATAGAATAACAAAAGCATTATAAAGATTTTTAAGAAAAATGAATTTCCTTATGTGCTCCAGCATCTCAGCTAGCTTCTGAGGTCAGTTCAATACCCAGTGGAGTGAGTGGGCTGGATAGCTTCTCCTCCCTTTTAAGATTCCCCTCCCTTTTTCTATTTCCTTTTCAGTTTACCTGCTTGTTCTTCTTTACAATTTGGCACTAAGAAACCAGGGCCTTCAGAGGTTCACAGATTGTTTCCTTCTCCCCACCCCATGTTATTTTCCTTTGGTGTGCCTTTATTGCTACAGCCTTCAGGCTGCCTTCTCTGGCTTCTACGAACCCCAGCTCACAGTGGTGCAGCTGTATGAATTGCATCTCTTGGGAAGCAGTACTGGTATATCTAGAGCAATCATGTTTAGTTTGTTATGCTGTTCATTTACAGCCTGCCTTGATGTGCAAACGTATTAAAAAACTGATGTGAAGGTGAGGCACAGGCCCTACCTCACATCTTACTAAATTTTGGAGAATCATATCACAAGCAGATTTTTATGTTCTGATGACCCATTTCACAGGAGAAGTAGGAAAACTGCCTGTTACGTTGTCTTGCCAAGCATTTCATGCTTATGTAAAAAAGATGTACAACGTTTCCACAGAGAATATCAGCACTGGTCTGAGCTCATGTGAGCAATTTCCGCAGTTCCGCTATCTGTGCACTGTAACATGCATAGATGCACTGTAACACAGGAATTATGAATACAGCAGGTATCTGTCTTGCTACCTGACATCAGCCCTGCCTGCCACTTGCCCTTACCCGAGTAGCTCTTTCTCCTATCCTTCTCTCCATAATTAGCGATTATGTATCACTGACAGGAGACTGTCAGTCTCCTTTGTTTGAAACCTATGCACATACAGACCACACACACATACGTCCATCTGGGCATTTAAGTTCAAAAACCTGAGTGAAAGCTGTATATAATAAAGCCTTAACCATAACTACTTTTCAGAAGCCCCCAAAATGTTTTATTTAAAAAGGTCACCCTTGTGCAATTTATCTAAATTTTGGAGCATCTTTTTTGGAATGTTCATTTTTATCGTAATTATGGACTGGAAACTGCAGTCACAGTTCCAGTGCCATCAAAAGCCACTTCCTGTGAAGAGGTTTATATATCCTGTCCCAGCTCATGATCTGATGCAAACAAGCTGGAGGAAGAAATGGTCTGAAAAATGCAGTGATTTCAGAAGCAGGTACTTTCAGATAACTGCAAGTTGGGATCCCACCGGTACGTGGGTGACACGAACGCAGCATCCTCAAGGTTAACCAAGAAAATTACACCAAATAACAAAACTGGTTGAATGGATGGCAGTATGCAAGGTCACACTAGTAATAAGTCATTGTTTAATGATACTGTGGTCATTATCAAGGATTGTGGTGGCTTCTACATAACAGCAAATATTTTAGATACATTTCCTACGAGACATGCCATTGCATTTAAAGCAGCAAGAGGCCAGAAAGTATCACAAAAGTTTATCTTAGCTCCAAATCCAAGTGGAGGATTATAGGCTCTTTCTACTGCTACACAAGCAAAAATGGAGTTACTTCGTGGGGTGGAGCAAGGTACTTGGAAAGGGCAGTGGAATCTCTAAGGAAACCTGAAAACAAACCCCAAATGAGTCACCCAGAGCTCCTCCAGGACCTCCTGCAGACAACCTGCCAGGCTTTCAGTGTGTATCAAAACTTTAAATGCCCTCCACTTTGCTGCTTCTGCTGTCATGCTGTACATGGGGAATGGCAGCTAAATACCTAGTTCTCTTTTCTGATGATACCAGCTGGCTACCAATTGCTATTACACTGATTATTAATGCAGTGCAGAAGCAAAATCCACATAAAACACATTTACCATTATTCCTGTGTCCAGTATTTGGCTTTTAGTTTGCTTGCAATGAAACATTTTCCAGCTATGCAGAATTCCAGCAAATAATGCAATTAATGTCTTTCACATAGCTCAGGAACCATGACCCACTGATGTCATCGGATAACCTCTCACTGACATCAAGAAGAACATCATTTCCTCTTCCACCAGTGATGTAACCGGTTAAAAAGCACAGATGCCTTCAGTAACATTAAAAAGCAAGGAAGTTTCTCCACATCCACATATTACTCACCTCCATTATCCTCAAGGCCACTGGGGTTGAAACTGTGCATATTTACTTTCGTTGTAATCTGTGCACTTGTAAATTAATAAGCTCAACCCCATTTGCTACCTGGCATAGAAAAAAGTGTGATTCTGTTTGCGAGGTCGTTACACACTGCATCGCATCTCAGTGTGTGAGACTTTTTCTACATAAAGTGCTGACCAGTTTTAGCACAATATCCTGGGGTAAAAGAACTATAAAAATGCAAATTTCAATTTTCTGCTGCAAAACTCATGAGTGGACCTTTTTAAGGGGTTATCTCCAAATTACTATACTCAATTGGTAAAAATGGCACTTACAGCTGTCTATATCCTTGGGAAAAGTGAGTGCAAACATAAGGGAAAGTTGGCAAGCCAGCAAGTGCATTGCCCTTATCTGTCCTTCCCTAGAAGAATTAGGCTAAGACATTCTGGTACATAAAGGAGGTTATAGGAGCATTTAATGGCTCAGTTAGAGTTCTCTGCCTCATAGTTATGCGCTGGTAGACAGCATCAAATCACTGGCACAATGGAAATACTGCTATAGAGGATCTCTGAAATAAGCCAGACACCACTGTGCCATTAGCGCACGAGCCAAGGTGTAGCTGCTCTCACAAGGAGCACTGAAAAATATACATTTATGATATTCCCAATCAACCAGCCAAGAAAGGGAGCTCTGAAGCAACATCATTCATTTTTCAGTTATAATTTTACTGGTGTTTCAAAAGTTATATGTTAAAATAAATTAGGCACAGAAGCAATTGGATAAATTATTCTTCAAAGACACAGCTGTAAGACCATCTTTTGAAGGAAGATCCTATTAAACATATTAACTGTACAACTGTTCTTACTGAAATTGGTAGGAACTGCAGCACAGAAGGGATATGCATGGCAGACATGAAGTTGAGGCCCTGTAGAGAACTAAGACAAGAAGTAAGACACTATCCTGGGAGAAAACAACCAATTTTTGTTATTGCCAATAATAAACCATAAGTGACAACAGCAACATTTTTATAGTAGAACTAGATATAAGTTTCAGTCAACAGACGTGCATCTCAAAGCTGTTCTTAGCAAATAAAACTCCACTTCAAAAAAAAACTACAGTTCTCTAAAGCACTTTGAAAAACTAAACTGAGGGTTGTTTGTATCATCCACAGTGTATCAGTAACATAATTCTCCTCTGTAGAAATACTCTAAATGCATTCCCTATTACAAATAAATCTCTGACTTGCAATATTAGGCCCATACTTTCAAAAATTACTGGCCATTTTTAGTCCTCATCTTCTAATACCTCAAAATAACATGATTTTCAGTGATGTAGGTGCATAAACCTCTGTAGAACAGGTTCCTTCAAGGCATACTAAATGGGCATCTCAAAAATGGCATTTTTAAAAGTTTAAGTTTAAATTTAGGAAGCTCATGAAATGTCCAGACACAAGGACCGATACCTCCTTTTTTTTTTTTTTTTTCCCCACAGAACACTTAGTAGTACAGGCAACCACTGAACAAGTTTTAACACCACACATTTGTAACAAGCATCCAGGCCAATGCGACAGGATCAGTTCTAAGGATCAGGAGATCATTTAACCTTTGGAAACTTTTAATATATGGCTTCTAGCTACAGTTGCAAGAAGAAGAATACTTAATTTCTGAGGTTGGAGTTGTTAATAACATCTAATTATTACTCCTCACATTTAAGTCTCTGTTTCCAATGCGGTTTAACGATCATATTGTATCAAAAAGTTCCTTCTGTAGGAAGAAAGTAATAGCACTCACCTGAGTGACTGAATTGTATTTTACTTAACTGAATCATATTGTGTTTCAATTAAATTAAATACTTTGCAAAAGAATCAGGACACATAGGCACTATTTTGCTCTTCTGAAGAGACTTATAGATAGTTATTGGCCTTTTAAACTAGGTATTTCAGCTCTTTCTTCATTATTATCTTGGGTTCCAATCTGGTTCCTTCTGAAAGCACAGCTAGTCCTTCAGTGGAATTGAGCTGAACTCTGATTTATGGGTAGGTAAAAAAAAATGCAGTTTTCTAAACATTATTTTAGGCTTCGCATTTATATGAAATAATAGCCTTCTGCTTTTGGAATGCTCACTTCAGACACCAATTTTATTGCAAATAATAGATTTTTCTCTAGAAATAGCCCTTATAACTCAGTGATTTTTTTCTCACAACTTCTGAATAGTTTTTATTAATTGGAACATTTTGGGGTATGAGAACATCCATAAAGTCCACATCTCTTCAAGCTCTCCATCACTTTGTGATTCAATAGCTAATCTGAAGAGGTCTGCAGTGTCAAACCAACAGCCTGTAATTTTGAACTGATGGCAAGACTTGTCTCTCATCCTGAGTCAGTAGGCTGAAACAGTACATTTTATTATTACAGATCTAGAAAAACTTTAAAGCCAAAAGGATGTTTGGAGCTTAATTCATCTTAGATGTTATATTTGACTTTCCCTGAATCCTCACTTAAGATATTTAAGTGAGAATTGCAAAGGTGAAAATCTGACTTTAGCTCTCACTCCCAGTTTAAAGTTTAAGGTACAAAGGACTCATTATCTTTCGTATCTACCATAATTATTTTAAGGGTGAAGCCTTACAGAAAAAAAATACTGATGACAGTCTCTCTTAAAAGTGTTCTATTCTTTTATTCCAAGTGTATCCATGCAGTCTGCAGAACAACTGATTTTGCTAGGGAAACAGTGGACGTACTTCATCCGTCAACTGCTTTTATTTGGTCCTGCATTTTCCCCATGGAAAATTAATCCTGTGTTTATCCTCAGAAATATCTCTCTGGCAATCTTGAAAATGATTGTTTCATCCATGATGCATGCTACCAATGTGCTCACAAATAGGAAAGTGGAATAAAAGATCTTCACAACAAGGCTCATCTGCCTTCAATTCATTATGCTGCTTTTAGTGACACCCACCTTTCACATTGTCAGAGGTGTGATGCCTACGAGTCTGTCAAGGACAGTGTAATGTGGGGACGCGCTACAAAGCATCATTCACGGAAAACACTTATGGGCAGCGTGCAATGCATGTTGTACCAGAATAGTATTGTAGAAGCGGAAGAGTGCTGTTACAGTGAGCAGGCTTACGATCTACACTGACAGTTTTATGGAAGGATTTACCTTCCAGATTGCAGCACATAATTTAACATACTAAACTATTGTCTACAGCACAAGGAAAATATGTTCTTTTTAAGGGAAAGCCACGATAGTACACATACAGATTGATTTATTTCCTGTCAGTTGTCACATGTCTGGGGGGGTCTCTTTCCTCCTCACTGCTTTTCTACAAACAAAATATTCTGAGCAACTGATGTTTGAGACCAGCATGCCAGACCCAAATACCTCAGATATTTTTCAGCTTTTGCTATGAAAAACAATATCTGTGTAGCTTTAGAAAACTGCCAGATTATTTTAAAAACCAGTCTCCTGACTCACTCCCTCCTCCTATGCTTAAATATACATGATTAGGTGGAAAACATGTCCTTCATAAAATTATTCTTGCAGCAAATACACTACCTGGGAGTAAGGCATGTGATAATCATTGTATTGAAAAGTTAGGTCAAAAGATCAGTCAGATAAGCTTTACCTTCCTCCCAAATTCAGAATAATTTTGTTGAGGTCAGGAAACAGCTGCTATGCAGCAGTGATCAGTACTTAAACTGCTACATCCTCTTCCAGGCTGTAAAGCTCACGCTCCTAGCACTGACCAGTACAGTATGGTGATAGAGCAGGGAAAGAGCTTTGAACCAGGGTTAATGAAGAGCATTTGCTCATTGTTCACTGTTTAGCCTGTGTTTCCCATCTGAGACTCAGCCAGATGGTACTTTGGATGAGGCAGCAATCCCGGGATGCCTGCAGGTGCTGTAGGGTAGGACACTGCACGCCTCTGGCAGTTGGGCTGAATGCAACCCTGGTGAAGAGGCAGCAGGAGATGGGCAGGGTCAGCCCATGGCCCTGGAAAGGCAGCATGCCCACCAAGCTCACCACCATACCCATTTGCCTTCAAACACCCTCACTCTTGAGCAGATTTGCCAAGAAGTCAGGGGGAGAAACCCTGACACAAGCAGATCTTGACGCTGTGGCTCATGAGGAGGTATCTTCACCTCCACTGATTTGGACATGACAAGTTTACTTTATATGCTTAATTCCACCAATTGAGAGTCCTAATTAGATATTCACTGTCGTCCTAAATTTGTCTCCAAATGAAAGCCTTTTTCATTGAAGTGATGGTGATGTTGTTTCTAAATGCAACTAATTTATTCTATTATAAAGTTCCACTGTATCTTACCCCTTCAGCAGCCTTCTAGCAGCTTCCTTGCTAAAAAGTCTTTTTTCTTTCAAATAGGGCTCCAAGGTCAGTGGTACCTGCACAACATTGACAATTTTTGGTAACACACAACAAAAATATTCTGTGTTTAATAGGAGATAAATATCCTCTGCCATCATGTTGCTCAGTCCTAACCCTTGGCTTTCATTGTCCAAACCACAACAGTATGTCCAAGTTTCACCAATGGATTCTGATTCCTACCACTGGAAAGTTTCTGCTTCCCAAATGGCAGATTATTTGGATACTACTGATTATTAATGTAGTCATTTCTTTTTCTGTTACTAATAAATGTACAAAATAACGCTGCTGCATTGTCAGGAACTTACCTCCCTGACTGCTGTTACCTCTTTCTGAACTGAGCATAGGGAAAAAAAAAAATCTTTCTTCAGTTACCTGATGATCTTTTAATTTCAAGTGTGAAGGAGAGAAAACACCTTCAGCCCCCGCCAAGGCACAAGATTAGGATTATCTTTTTACACCTTTTTGCATACTATCTTATAAGTATGAGGTTTGCTCTCTTTCATCTGAGGCCAAGTTTTGTACGAGTACACAAAAAGATTAAGATAGAACTTGAAAAAAGACAAATCGGTCACCCATCCCCATACATCTTTTCAGCATGAAAGCTATTTTTTTGCACCATTTTCTATGTCCTCTTCTTCCAGAAAGGGGAATTTTAAGATTGATCTCTTAAAATTATCATCTCAGAATTCACATGAGACAAGATGGAAGAACAAACGCTCTGAATAAGGTGAGTAAAACACTTCTTCAGAATAACTTTGGCAGCGCTCCCTGGATTTAGTTCTCCATATGCCAATATACAGTACACAAATGTCTCTCTATCACATCAGTTCACACTTACTCATTTGTGAAGCAGTTCTACAGCAGTGAACAAGACAGGCCTGAAAGACCCTGCTGAGAGTTGCATGGACATCTCCTAACCACCAATGTGTACTCCTCCGCTAAGTTTGCCCAGCTTTCCTCCTATCCTCACCAGCTTTAACAGAGCTCTGTCAGCTAACATCAAAGTCCCCCCAAAGAACTAAAACCCATAACAGGAAAGAAATTGCACCAAATGGCCAAAACCTAGCTACAAATAAAAGGCCATTTTCTGCCTTCTCTCTCATTTCTGCTGTAGGAGTACAAGTGGACATAACAGCTCCCAAGGGGTAAATTGAGTACGCAGTACACACAGGACGACACTCACTCTTGCAATACCTCTCCCTTCTCATCTATAGGGAGAAATAGATATTCCTCTCTTGTGGAGCCTTTATGCACCACGAGCTCTGGAAGAGCATCCCTGTTCATCCAGAAGACGGAAACGCAAACCTCCTTTCCTCAAGGGCATTTCTTTCAAACCACTCTGTAGCAAAAGGTCCAGCCTGTCCTAAGGCTCATCTGGGCTCCAGGATGGGACCAAAACCATCACTGAAAGTGTGACAAGAGTCCTCGGGAAGAAAGAAGTATATTGATTCATGTAGAAGTGTTCTTGTCACGAACAGGCTGCTACTTCAGCAATTCTCATTGCAGTTTCAGGCTACTGGGTTTGGTCTTTTCCTTGGAGTAGCTGGGTTTGCCGGCTCCAGGGAGCTTCTCTGGTGACAGTAGCTGGGATGGGGTCTCAGTTAGGACCAGGGATTGAAGCAAGAAGCAGGAGTAGATGGGAAGCTAAGGAGGAAGCAACTGCTTCTCCTCAGTCCAGTCATGCTAACAGGCGTGCTAACAGGCAGCCTGGCCTCAGGCTGCGTTTGGATGCTGCCTTTCATCCAGACTGCAAAATCTGCCTCCCCAGTCCTCTGTGACTGGTCATCTGCATGAACTAACAGGCAAGCCCTGTTTCAGACCAGCTTTTGCTTCTCTTTCACAGCTATCATGAAAGGTGGTACATAAGCACAGAGAGGGCAGTGAGGGACTGCCTCCACCTCCAGGAGCAGTGCTAGGAGGTCAGGCAGGACCAAAAGGAAAAGATATGATGCTATTGTGCAAAAGCAGATACCACACTGCAACATATAAACCAAAACACATTCTGAGCTACATGTTAAGTAATACCTCTAATACCAATAAGGCCACAACAGATCTATGTTCAGTTGTGGGCAATGCACAGCAGGAAGCTCATGGGCTGTATTACAGAGAGTGCAGAAGGAAGAGCTTCATACTTCAGAGGATGGGCATAATCTACTCCCCATGTTGACAGTGGGAAAAAAAAAAAAAGAAAGCATTTAAATACAAATAATAGAGATCTCCCTCATTGGGAATTGTCAGAAAAATTAGTGTGGCTAAGCTTGTCTTGGTGCAGGAGAATGGGCTACGTGGCCTCACCAAGTCTCTTCCAGCATGCACCGTACCAGAGGATGCGAAAAACAGGAAGCAGACAGAGTATGTTTTCCTTTTGAAATATGGTTTCCAAAGACAGAAAAGGTAAGACAAAATCCATTGCAATCTCACAATAACTGCTCCCCTTTACTATGTGGAAATGAGAGGTTAAATGCCATGAGCTTTTCCTCAGGGAAGAAAAAGATGGGAAAGAGTTCCCTCAGAAGATTTAATTTAAAGCACCTACTTCAGATACCTCAAAATCAGTGGACGGCAGGGTGGTTCATCCACCCATCACCCAAGGGAATGGCATGAAGTTGCGACATGGGAGGTTCAAGCTGGATATTAGGAAAAGGTTCTTTGCCTTTGGGTGGTTGGGCACTGGAACAGATTCCTGAGAGAAGTGGTCACAGCACCAAGGCTGACAGAGTTTAAGAAGTGTGTGGACAACGCTTTCAGACATATGGTCTGATTTTTGGGTGGTCTTGTGTGGAGCCTGGAGTTGGACTCGATGATTCTTGTGGGTGCCTTCCAACCCGGGGTGTTCTGAGATTCTGTGATCCAGAAGGCAGCAAAGACCATCCCGGTCAGCAGCCTTCCTCTCGTCTGTCCATACAGACAGCCTGCAGTGAAGCGCGGTGAGCACACCTCCCTGCAGAGCCTCATGTGAAGAGCTTCCTCCTGGGCTGGGATGGACCTGAGAGGACCTGGAGAGTGGGTGCTTGCCGCACAGGGCATTGCTCCACAAACAAGGGCAAACGCTGAGGAGTCACAACACCAACGTGATGTTGGACACAACACAATCTTCTTAGCACTCTCTGCAGACCTTAAGCCTGCTTAAAATAGAAGTGGAAAACTAACTTCGAGCCGGTGTTTAGAAACATAAAAATACAAATGAAGCTTACTTGCTGTAGTCACAAGACACAAGTCTTTCTTAAATTTCCTACATCAAGTTGGACCTTCATGCGAATATTTCAGGATTTAGTTCCCAGGAGGTTCAGAATAAGTAGTTCAAGCACCTACCGCTGCAGTACTCTTAACAGGCTGAAAGATCTGGGTTTCTTAGTGGCAAGTTTGATCTAAATTCTCACTTTGGGTTTTTTGATGGTGAAAATTCAAAGGCCTCTTCAGATAAATTTTGAAGTGAAGACTGTTATTGAATTAAATAAAAATGAATCACACAATCACTACAGCATCCTCTGTGTTATTTAATTTGGTATTTATTTCAATTATTTGATACTACTCCTACATTGCTAATGTTCCTGGAGTACTGTGAAATTTTACATCATATTAGAATTTGTCAGAGAGAGGGAGAGAGGTAATTTTGAGTGTGAGACTGAGGAGAACTGCAACTTTTATGGGCATAGGAAGCAGTTTAGGTCTGTGGAATTATGCATATTGCATCAGCTCTTAAACCATCAGGACTGGAATTATTCGGCACAGAAATTAACATTATTAAATTTTAGACTCAACCTATTCTCTGCTGATGCTTGGAGCAATTCATCCCTTCTCCGGTTCTTTTGGCTTAGACTGCCTTGCTTGAAACAATTACACCCTTGTTTAACTCAGTCCTTGATTTACGTGGGTAACTCGCCTGCTTAATTAAACGTCCATAGAAGCATTAGGTTGTTTGCACAGATGACAGTGCTGATCTGCACATTGTTCACTCTCATTAGCGACTCTTCAGGCTAGGAACCGCATGGAAGTGCAAGCTGAGCCTCAGGAGAAAAATGCTGCAGCTAGAGGCGGCCTTGGCGGCTGAGTCCTCACTGTTGGGAGAGGGAATTCTGCTTCTATTTCTGTGACAGTAACATGGAAGTATTGGGGTTAGTGTTCAAAAGTCTTTAGACCTCAGCATATAAAAGCAAAATTCAGAATGCCCAGACAGCATTCCTACCAGCGGGATAACGATTATCCCTCTTCTTAGGTAATTTTAGTAAAAAATATTACTGCATCAGGAGAGCAATAATTTCTACCATGCATGAGACAGTCTTTAAATGGGTTTGATTCCATTAACTCTACTAATATTTGCTTTATATAATAATAAACAAAGGAAAATATTTTTCTCTTGTTGGTGGGCCAATTGTGTAACTATTTCTGCCCAACACTCACTGAATGACACAAGATAGCAATAAGAATTTAGTCAGGTAGAAAGAAATTTGCCATTTGAAACCATCTCGACTTTAGTTTTCAGCAACAGATATCCTGTCAACCCGTCTGGAGGAATTACTTTCCTTTCTGTCTGGAGGTTTGCAAGCTGAGCATGGCTATTTTGCTGTCTGGCACATCAAAGCTCCAGGCTACCAGGTAGTACTTATAAGTGTACAGTGCACCAGGGACTGCTGGAGCAAATATTATGTGTGTGTCTCTCTCTCTGTTCATGCTCTTTCACTGGCTTTCAGGGCTCAGGACTGCTGCAGAGGGAGCTTAGCCGTGCCTTCTTCTTGGCCTTTTCTGTAGAAACATTGACTGGGCTACAAAGGGGCAACTTGTCGGTATCCACCATTGTACTGGGAAACAAAGGGGTCAGACCCAGTGTATTCTGCAGAGTTCAAAGGATGCCTTTCTCCATTAAGTGGAACCAAAAAAACCCACCCAGCTTCAAGAGCTTGTTTCAGCCAGATATTCACAAGTGGAAACAACTGCTTGTAAGCAGAAAAAGAATCAACAATGCCAGAAAAGGGGGAAAAAAAAAAAAAAAGAAAGAAAGAAAAAAGATGCTCTTTCTCCACTTGCCTGAAGTTTTCTCCTGTTCTCTTTTATTTCAACTGGTTTTGTTTCCTAATAAACATACTTATAAATGCTAAATATAACAGATATCACACTACCCCATTCAGGAGTTATCCCCTACAAATACAGCAGTATTGTGTTTATGCCACAAACGTTTTGCTACAGTCTTACCTGTATTTCTGTGCCTGATATACATGGAATGATGCAACAACGGTTAACTTTTTGCTGGCAGAGCTTCCTTGCAATATCTATCCTGTACACTATATGTAATACCTTGTCACAAATGTTGCGGCTGCGGGAGAAGTAGTACTGAAGTATCTAAAGACCCTTTAATCTCTGATCCTCTTCAACTAAAGGATTAAACATCTCATAACACAGGGGTTATAACCTCTGTGTGAGATCCAACTTACCTGCCAATGTCTCTGGTGTACTGGGGGTTATAATGCTTCTTGAACCATAGGAATTGCCATGAACAGAGAGTAACCCACCCAGTGTCCAGCTTCTGACCCTGGTCTGCAATTTCTCTTTTAGTAAAAGGAAAAGCTCATTCTGGAGAGACAGCAGTAACAAATACCTGGACATCAGGCAAAGTTTCTTTTCATGCACAGGCTTGCCCATACCCTAAAGAGTGAGGGTTTTTATAGAATTTCCAAAGTCTTGGCTGTATTTACTAAACCACAAAATGACTTTGAAATGTTACATTTATCTTTCTCTCTGTCTTTATCAATTGCCAGCCTATGTGCTTGAATTTGCAAAAAAGTAAAATTCCATGATTTAAAATTCTACTTCTTAAAGAGAGAAGCCCGGAAATGGAATAGGTAACTTGGCTAACAGTGCTATGACATTTCTCCTTTTGATCAGCCTGCATGATTTATCCAGACAATTAATTTGTCTCATAAAAGTACATTAAACAATTCTCAAGAATAAGACAAAAATAAATTCAAATAAGAAAAAAAATCAAACAGTAAGCATAGTCAACAGGATTAGTGTCTGGATTGTTGTCA
The DNA here is from genome assembly GCA_013399475.1 of Chauna torquata. Taxonomy (NCBI): domain Eukaryota; kingdom Metazoa; phylum Chordata; class Aves; order Anseriformes; family Anhimidae; genus Chauna; species Chauna torquata. The sequence continues at coordinate 350,262 of VXAL01004920.1, forward strand.
GTGTTGGAATTTCAATTTTGCATTTCTCAACTTTTTTCCATTTGGTCTTTTTAACCTTAGTAACACATTGTTTAGGTTTTGCATACATTATGACAGCTAAGTTAACACTTTTACTTCCATGATATTTTAATGATGTTGAAAGTTTGGATTGTCATTATACATTTAAGGCTCACTGGAGGCTAAGGTTGATTCATAGCCCCAACACAGGAGATGGTTCATTTTTTCAGTGGCACTAATGGTTTAATCATTCCTGCTATTCCCTGAGCACTTTTATGTTCTTTGAACTTTCTTTGAAGCCAAGATTTTGCACTGTTCTCTGATCTGGTTTATTTATATCCCCCTCATACTTTACTTCTAAGCAGATCTTCCACTGTATTTGAACCCCAGGGAACATATACTGCATAGCATTAAGGTCCCAATATTGGAAATACAGTGATGCTAATGATATAAGATAAGACTATAACAAGCACTAAAAAAAAAAAAAAAGGAACTTTAATCACACTTGTGAGAATTCCCATATGGAGCAGCAGATGAAGTGAACAGTGTCAAGTTTTATGAATGAAGTCTGACAGTGATATATAACCTCAGGAGAAAGGAATTTCACCCTAATATATTGTTTCACCCACACACCTATAACAAACATGATTGAAGTGGGATATCTAAAATACAGATTCTCTCTCAGGAGACTATCTGTCCTTTCAGGAAGGCTAGGAAAGGAAAAACTTGCAGGAAAACACCAGGAGTGAAATCATCTCAAATTTAGCCAAATAAAAGTTAGGCATCTAATGTAAGCAAATTGTCTAGCCTCTGCCTCAACAGCATGCATTAGACCCTTCCAAAGGGCAGTTCATCTCATGCTAAGTAGGAGTCTAAGACATGTAAAAACAACTATCCTCTGAAAGTATTAGATATATATTTGACTATATAGAGAACATCAAAGATTAACTTAGGCTAGACAGCTACCATCCTGTTGATGAACATTAGATGAGATGTACCCGCTCAGATTCAAGTGGTATTTACCACACTCTGTCTCATGTAGCAGCAATGCCAATAGCTGACCTGCTACTAAAAAAAAAAAAAAGACAATTTACTTTTCTACAAGATTCCATTGCTTGAAATTGTTTCAACAGTAGGTCTGGTAGATCACCAACATTTGAACATTTGGAAACTTTTCATCTCTAAACAGTGACTGAAAGGAAAATACAGTATGTTCAATGTCAGTTTCCATTGCTGTGAGCATTTCTGATCAAAACACTCCGTCTCCACTGTAATTTGTTGTGAAGTTTTGATCAAGGACGACACTCCATCCTAGAGAAACTGTTTACAATAATGATACAAAAGCATTGCTGACTATTACAGCTTTAGAGTTTCTGGATTTGTGGTTAAACTGGCATATTCTGCACCCTCCACTTCCCCACCAGCTGACAGGGGTTTTTTGTTTGTTTGTTTTAAGTCTTTGTGATTTATGTCCACCTCAGTTGAATCTGCCTGACTCGAGCTATGAGTCATTTTTGACTGATGAGCCAGCCAGACTCCTCTTTGAACAGTCATTTAGGCAACCGAAGAAGACAGGAAAGGAGAATGGTGAAAAGCCACAAAGTACTTGTGGCATGGTTCTTAAGCAGAAGGCACACACTTTATTGCTGCTGTATTTGACAGTGTAGAGCTGGCCAGGAACTGGAAGTGGCACAGTGGTATGTCCAACTTCACATCCAAGGAATTATTCTGTGCTTCATAATTCAATGGTCCATACTTGGAGAATGATTTGGGGTATGATTTTGGCCCTAGTTAAGAAGCACTTTTTCAAGCAATTACTGGGCATGGAGCAGGAATCAGCACAGACCAGAGAAAATTAGCAGTGGGGAAACTGGAGCCATCCTATCTGGGAGACCAAGAGAGTGTTTAATAGTAGAGACACAAGCTAATCTGTGCTAACTGGTCTGATAACAAGAGAGTGATCAAGGTGTCTTAAAAAGTTATAGCCTGAGGTTCCTCTTCATATAGCACTGGGGTGGGAGCAAAAAGCCAACAAGGGAAGAGCTTCCCAGGAAGCCAAGTCCCAGCTCTTCTAACTGCTTACAGGGAAGGGATGGAGAAACTTGAGGATCCCAGACAGGCTCACAGGGAGCCTGCATCCCACCCACACAGCTAGTGAGGTAGGACTGGGCAATGGCCGAGGTGGGGGTAGGAGGACAGGATAGGATCAGATAGTGGGAAATGGGCCAGTAGTAGCAGCCTGTCTAGTTCTCTGTATGATGCCTGCTACACCGGTACACCCAGGCTTCTGGGGGCACCCTCAGTATCTTCCTGGGGTCTGTTCAAACTCTGTTGTTGCTAGGGATGAAGTCTTACCTGCTCAATCTGAATAAAAGAGAAAGATGAGTGTATTGCTGAAGTCTCTTTCCTTCCTAGAAGAGGCAGTGCTTTGCATTAGTTGTGATTTTCCTACTTATTGGCAACAAAACTCTTCCCAGTGGGAAATAGTGGCAGGAGTAGCCTTAAATGTACACTTGTACTATATAATTCCTGCATCTGCCAGAGCCGATCTACTTTCCAATAAGCTCAAATATAAGGAAAACTAACTCATTGTCATAGAATAATATTTTGAGTGCATCAATAACATCTACAGGCACAGAGACAAATCTTCACTATCCAGCTAATGTATAACCTTTCAGACATGAATGGATTTTCAAAAGATGTGAAAGAGATGCTGTCTGACAGGGTGATAAAAGTTTACTGGATTCATCATCTTAAACATCTTTAACACACATATTGATAACACCAGTGATTCAACAGCACTGATTCTCCAACATGATCACTATCTGATATTTTAAAGATAATTCCATTCATTCCTTAAGATGAATCTGAAGGCTAGAATTGGACATACATACCAATGCTACTTCTTCCTTCTGGTCAAATGATTCCCTGCTCCATGGTATAAAATTCCCCACATTACAAGATGAATGCAGCCATCAACACGATTTGCTTTCAGAAAGCTCTTGGATGCTGCCAAGCTCCAAAACATCTTTTATATATATAATATATAGTCTAATCGTCTAAATGTAGAAGTATTGGAGAAACACTGAAATCTGCTTATGACTACTACTCTAGACAGAGTTCTTTCTCTCACCTTGTTTTATCTGTGGACAATGCTGTCCCCAAGTAACCTGCAACAGAAAATTTCTACAGGCAGCATTTCTTCCGTATCTGACTTTTTCACCTGAAAATTTCTTTAGACCAATCTACTATCTTCCTTTACAAGATAATATTTACGCAATTGCTATGGGAGAGCTCTTGAGTCAACATATACTAGTATATAATGAACAGATTTCAAAAAAACTTCTTAACTTTACACAAACAGGAAAACAAAGAACTCAAAACAGTGATTTTATCCACTAAGATAGGAAGCCTTCTATTTGCTGTCTTCTGATACTGGATTCACTTAGATGAGAGTACCCTGGTAATAAGCAGTTGAGCAGAGGCTCAGTGCTCCCAAGGTGGACTGCCAGTCCAATCATCATGAGAAAATGAATGATAACAAACCCACACAACATGAAATAACAAGAAAGTTCCAATCACATCTTTTAATCACACAATTTAATCTTAAGGAGGCAGCTAACTGGCAGAAAGTGTAGATGCCACCACTTTTAGCAGCAATAAATCTTCTTTGTTGAGATGAAAGAGCAGGACATGTATGAGTCTCCTGACCTTGTTGAAAGTAACTCATTCCTTCCATCTGACTGTAGTACTGAATTTTAAACAGGCCACCCAAATATTCCCCATGTTGAAAGGGCTCACTTTCTATTGAAAACAGCTACTCATGGAAAACTGACAAGTCCCAGTGAAGTCCACAAATCTAATCTGCAGATTAAAGGGCCACCAATTGTGGCCCTACAGTCAGCGTAAAATAAATATAACTGAGTCCTGCTCAACTTACTCTAACTTATGAAAGCCTCCCAAAATTCCTAAATTATCTTTTTTTTCCATAAGTCATGTTTGTACCTCTCTTCTCCCTAATTTGAGCTGTGCCTGACAAAATTTACATTAAAAACTTGCTTTTGCAAGTGTGTTAAGGCACTTCATCAAAGCCAATCTATGGTTTCATAAATACAAACTCCAATTGCATATTAACTTGATATACAACAATCTATGTACTTACATCAGTTTCAGTGTGTTGGGCACCTTCACATTTTACTAAAAGCATGTGTGAATGCATATGTATGTGTTTGTAGTGCAGGAAGGAGAAGATGGGAGTTTCAAATACTGAACATGCAAAACAGGACTACATTTACAAGAAGAATGCATACCCTTTGAAAACATAGCCCACTTAATTTGATCGATTATCTGAAGATTGTTTTGGTCCCTTTTCTGCCTCTGTACTTTGTTCAATGGAGCAAATTCCTCTGGGAAGATTTTTAGCCATCATGGAATAAGAGACAGGACATAATGCGTATATCCCAGCAGAGACATTATCCTGGGAAGGGCTCAGCCCTCACAACAAATTGCTCAACCCTGTTGCTGTTAAACCTTATGGAATAAAGAGCATTTCTGTCCCTTTCAGGAGTAAAAGGCAACTTAAATCTTCAAGTCTGCTAGAAGATAAAAATGAACTTTAATGCAGTAAACTGCAGGGAAATATTTTTCTTCCTATTAACATGCTACTTACTGCTCAGGATGTATGGATGTTCAGTGGGAATGTAGAAAATAATTGTAGCAATCCTCTTGTATAGTATAATCTCCACTGGCACTCATGGGAGTGGATTCCAGCCTTGTTGTGCTCTTTTAAAGGTGCGGCTAATTCCCAGGGCTGCTTTCAGGGAAAGCATTATCAGATCTCATACAGCTGAGAAAAAAGATGCATCTTAAATCCTCTTCTAGGAAGATCAGGACAGTGAAACACCAGCAGTAACCTGCTTTTTCCAACTTGTACCAAAAAACTTCAGCTATTCACATAACAAAATTATAGGGGATTCTCAAATTCTGCTTTGCTAGGAGATGAACTGCTATTTATGTTAGAGGTACTTCAGGGTTTTCAGCATGTTAGTAGACTATGAAGAAAATTGCTCTAACCACTCTTGACAAAACACTACCAGGGCATCAAAATTAAGAGTCTTGCTCCTTCTTACTGAAAACTAAAGCACTCTACAGATCCTTATAGCTAACATGACTTTGGCTATTTGTATTACATATACGAAAAGGGATATATATATGTGTGTATATATATATACATATATACATATGTATATACATATACAACCAATACTCCTCCAGCATATATGCTGTCTACTAGCAGCTAAACTTCTATCCCCCTGAACAGAATAAATCAGATTTAATTTACCATGAAAATCTTAATGATATTTGATCACAGATAAATACATGGAAAGATGACAATGAAAACTGTCACAGTAAGAAAATATGCATAATAATATTAATAAGTCACATTCTTCTAAATGCTGTCTATTAACATCTGCAATCTTTTGCTGTTTATTTGGAAGTACTCTGTTGTATTTCATTTTTAATCTCATCTTTGCTCATTCAGTCCTTCTCAAAGGCTTAGTATCTCTTCTCTTAGGGAAATACTTAAAAAAAAAAAAAGACTGTGTCCTTTAATGCCCTTTAGCTAAATATCATTGTGTGTGTCTACATCCTCTGCTGCAGTGAGTCCCAGCTATTTCAGGGACTTTTTTTTGCTAAAATTGGCTTAAAATTTATGATGTTTGAATTTAATTGGGACAATTTAAATCATGCAAGGAGGAAGGAATACTGAGAGGCTATGAAAGGGCTGGAGAGGCAATTAGGTATCACTTTTCATGAAACTCTGCCTCAGAGCAAAAGTAGCATTCCTGCCTTAGTTCCTAAATCTCTGGAATAACTATCACACTGATATTCATGATTTTTCTTTTCCCAGCACAATTATATTATAGAAATAAATTCATTGATTTGCACCACAAAATTCACCATCAATTATTTGTTCATTCCTTAGCCAGCCAAACACAAAAGAAACCTCTTCCAACTATCTGTGGTCTCTGAGCCATACCTAAAACCCTCCTTTAAAGGACTTTATTAAATAAGAAATAGTGGCTGGGTAGTAGCATTAGATTAAATTGCTTTCCTTCAAGCAGGTGCTTTCACAAGAGAGACATAGCTATGAATGTAGAAACAGGGTAGAAAGCTGTTGTGTTCTGAAACCAACAGTTTCAGAAGTAAAGATTTAACTAGCTAGCTTAACACGAGCACATTTACATTGTCACACACTGCTGTCCACTAGCTCTTCACTGCTAAAGGTTAAGAGACTCCACTGGGTTGAGTGGATCGGGGATGCATCAGAACATGTTATTCTATTTCTTGTTTACCACAGGTAACATATATACACCAGAGAATGTCCAAAGGGAATAATACTAGCAGCTAGATCCTAGATCTTTAAAAAAAATATGTATTCATGCATATTTAGTAAGAGTTTAAGATTTTACTTGGATTTCTGGTATTTCACCATCCAACTTTTCAATGTTTTGAGCACCATGTGAGAAGTACCACAGCAGTTAATACAGGGCTGGATTCTTAAAGCACTAATGGGGGAAAATATAGTTAAGGAATATCTTTCTAGATAATAGATGTCATCAGTCTAACTTCACATCATTGATGAGATTACAAGGTTGGCTGATGAAGGCAGTAGCATTGTTGCAACACACTAATACTTCTGCAAAGTAGTTGATTTGGTACATCAAGACAGTGCAGGTAGGAACTACAACACTGCAAAGTTAGCTTGGCAACATTATATGGATTGAACACTGGATAACTGGTCTTGTAAATGTTATTGTAAATGAGAAAGAATCAATCATTCTTTCATGAGGCCCCAGAGGGATTTATTCCTCACTCTGGACACTTTACATAAGTTTATCAATAGCCTAGGGAAAGAAACAAAGAAAAATTGATACTGCCAATTACATTGAATGGAAAAGAATTATATCTAGCAGAGAAAGGGGCACTGATACTGAACAGTTTCAAACAACAAGTACTATGGGCACAAGCAAATAACCTATGTTGAGTCAGATATCTAAGACCAGGTTTTCTAAGACACACTTGCAGAGAGTAGCAACACTGAACAAAGAGAGCTGAGAGGGGAAATCATAAGAGATAATTAACAACATAGCTTTTAAGTGCAATTGGATGGACAGTAGTTAGCATGACATAGAAACTAGTGAACCTTTAGTAGGTGTAGAAGAGATATTACTGCTGTTTGCCTCTTCCATGATCACTATCAGGACAGTTTGTCCACTTCTTTACTCCCACTTTAGTAGTTATGATAAGAAACTGAAAAGGAGGTGGCAAGTGTTAAGAGCAAGGAAATGACTATGAGACCTTTTCCTAATGAGCGTATCAAGGATAAGGGTAAGAGATGGTTCTATCCACCCAGAATTACTTACATAAACAAAACAATTCTAGAGTCTGCTAATTGTAATAGATCAAAGTACCACAAGATCTACTGGCCAGAAGCAAAATCTTCATGAACACAGAATTAGAATGACAGGGGTTTTTTTGTTTGTTTGTTTGTTTGTTGAGGGATTGCTTTTGTTTTTGTTGTTTTTTGTTGATGTTGTCCTTGTTAAAGAGCAAAAATAACATTTTGTCATCACATCTTATTAAGGGTGGTGGTATATCATTGTGATGATTAAATCATTAATGCATCTTTCTTCCCTGTTTAAAAAGGAAAAAAAAATGTTCCAAGAAAGAATTATTTCAAGAAAATTTTCTTGTTTATACAGTAGGTCATGATAGAAGACCAAAATGATTTGTCCTGTAGTCAAACAAAGTATGAATTTATCAACACTTGTAGTGGAAATTAACACAGCAATAACCTTCATCAGATTGGAAAAGCCAGTCTCTGCCTGTACCAATTCAGAGAACTTGCAACAGATCCCTAAATCCCTCTGATATAACTGTAGCTTTTGGACATTCTTGGTAACAAAAATTACATCTAAAATTTATGCACTATGACATTTGATCCTGCAATTTATTTGCACTTGAACTTTCAAATGATGGGTGAATAGAACGTATCTCCCAGACTGGACAGAGAAAGCACATGTTGATGTGTTTGTGCCCAACTTAACCTGATTTTATACCCTAAAACAGCAAATATTTCCACAAGCAGCAGCAATGACCAGAAGAACTAAATCAAGAGAGCTTTCCTGCAGATTTCTCACCTTCATCATTCTCTCCAGTTCCCTATCTGAATTACTCCTGTTACACCCACTGTGCTGGAGGGGTGCACCAGAGAAGACAAGGAAACCCACAGGTGTGCTAATGAGCATGCTGGTACTCTCAGGCTGGATGGCCAGCTCACAAATGCCAAATGACTTCACAGCATCCAATTTTGCTGCTTTCCCTCAGTGCAAGCACTAACTACATTTCTGTTCTACCTAGATTCAGCTTATGGCGCAGTTTAAGAACATAGGTCTAGCTGACACTTATCTATCCACTTTCAAATTTAGTTTCACTTGTCCAAACAGGTTTTTGTATTTTTTTTTTAAACAGTTATAGAAGTTATTTAGGAGGACCTGACAGACAGAGAGAAAGTCAGTGTTATCATAAAGCTTCATTTCCTTAGGAAACCAGGCTAAAAATTTTAATGGGGATTCTAGGCTTGATAGTGCCCTTTCAATAAGAAAAATGGAACAAGAAGATATGCTTGCTTTCCTGCCAGTGGAAATTGCTAAAACAGGCATTTCTTTTAATTTAAAGAACACACTGCATAGTGTTGCAGTTTGCCCAAACGCTGGCAGAAAAGCTCATTGACCTGCTCATCCAAGAAAAATAAGTAATAGAAAATAAGTTAAATACTATTTACTGGGGTGATCCCATAGTATCAGTCCTTTGTCCTGTTTTAATTATTAATTATAAATTAATTACTCAGCAACCAGGAGTCCGCAGCTTGTCTATTAGTTTTAATTCATTTGTTCATCTCCTTTTTATCTCAACATCTTGCTGTCTATTACAAAAGCCTATTGGCCTTGCTGTTTTTATTCTCATTGCACAACCCTTTTAGCCGGTAGTGAATATTCCAGTGAACGTGACAGGTAGAACTCCAATAATTTTGCCTGTTTCTGCAGCGGGCATACATTAACATCACCAGAATGGATGTTGAATTTAATCACCATCAAAAACTCCAATGTGCTAGCCCACATGGAGCAAATGGATGTACAGAAGATCCAAGGATATATTGATTAAAGAGAATTTCAAAGCTCTGGAAAGACAGCGAGAAGCATAATAAAACAGCAGATATGGCATCCAAGAATGCTGAGCAGTGGTTATTTTATACAGTCCTTGAAGGACAACTTTTAAACTTGCATCCTTATTTCTGCACTCTTCTTTGCAGGCTCAACTAAAAACACATGTAAAGCTGGCATTGTAAATAATGGTGACACCTGAATATACAGCTTGTATAGACATGTTGTTCTGTGCTCAAACACAGTTGTAAACAGGCTTGTATACACTGCAGCCCTAGCAAGGGGTGATCATTAGAAACTGGAGTGGGAGGGAGCACATTTCCCCTTTGCAGCTATTGAATTAACCTTGTATTAGTGAGCAGACTCAGTAGCAGAATCTGCGTCTTGCTCATGAAACTCTCATTCTCCCCTCTGGGCATCTCTTACACTAAAGCCATGCAATTAAAACCAATGGGAACAAAGAGCTGTTATTCTCTGGTGTCCGAGTGACAAGCTGCACCTTTCCACCACTGCAGCAGTGGGGCACAGCAGGACTGTGGCTGCTCCAAGAGCAGGGATGAGCCAGGAGCCAAGAGGGAGCCCAGCACAGCAGGGAACTCACCAAGAGGATGCCCTCCTGTAGGATCTGAACAGTATCAGGATGCCAACAGGTCCCATTGACACCTCCAGACAAGGCATGGTGATGAATGACATCCAGGCTCCAGCCAGGAGCAGGAGGAGACAGGGCTCCAACATAGGCCTAAGGTCCAGCCTAGACACACAGACAGAAACAGGAGCAGAGGCAAAGCTGAGAGGCAGATGTAGCTTTGGAGGTGACCCAGGAAAACCACTCTATAAGCCAGGGGAGCAGCAGACAGAAGTGAGCACAAATATGTTTCTGATGGAGCTCAGGCCAAGGCTAGGTGCTGGGTCTGAGCTTAAATGGAGCCCCAGGGTGTTGGCAGGGGAAAGTGAGGGTGGGGGTCCCAGCTGAGACTACTCAGGTTAGGCCTGTGGCTGCCTTCAGGTCCCTGACATGCAGCTTGTATGGAAAATAGCAGAGGAGGGAATTCCTGCCAAAACTGTTAATTTTGCACTAAAAGATAGAGGTAGTTAAAACATGAGTTTTTACCCAGTATTTTAAACCTGGTGCTTGGGGATTTTAATGAAAAGCATATCCCTTTCCTGAAAGAACAAAGACCTGCTGTGAAAACGCTCTTTTAATCAGAAACCCAGTTTTCCAGAGGAAGCAATTTTTAATGGAAAACACTAACAGAAAATTTTCTTCCATGGAAAAATCAGCTGTTTTCAGTGTTGGAGGAAGTGAAATCCAATTTTTTTCTCTAGGCTTAATCTTCATATTCTGCCATTGTGTTTGAATCTTTAGGACTCACAGGGCTCATCAGTTTTAGTGTCTTGCAGTGAAGAAGATAAAATATACATGAAAGATGCACTATGGAAAGGATGTCTCATTCCCCAGTGTGTGATTTGCTCCCTGCTACCAGCAAGAAGCAAGATACACTTGCCTCAGTCTCTGCTGATGAGATGGTACTTTAAGGAGGATTAATGCAAGTGAAATGATGAAGAGGAAGGATTTCCTGTGATTAGATTTATTTAAGTGCTTGGGGCATTCAAAGCTACTGTTGAGTCAATGAAAAGTTGGATTTCCTAAATCAACAGCAAAAGAGATGTAGCATCACTCTGCTGATAAACACAATTAGACTTGTGTGTAATGCAGTTAGGGCCCCAAGACTTTCAATTGATATGCTTGACATTTGTACTTTATTCAGGTCAGCTCTTAGAGGGTCCAAAGCAGCTGCAGTTCCCACTGACTTCAATGGGCACTGTGCATGCTCAGTAACCTTCAGAATTTGTCCTTTAATTTGTATTTTGAAGTATACTTCAGTGCAATTGTGAATGAGAGATATTAATCTGCTACCCTTTAATTTCCCCATCCAACACCATATGGGCTAAACAACATCTTGCTTTGGCATCAGCAAGTACAGAGATTTTCCTGCTGGCAGACTTACTACATATGATGCTGCTTATTGAAGGCATCTGCCTTCAATGCAAAGAGTCTCTGAGGCAAATGTTCAGTAAACAGGGAGGTGCAGGGAGAGCACAGCAGGTTATACCACAGCAGCAGACCAGTAGCCACATCCTAGCCACCCTTTTCCAAAGCCTGCATCCTGCAGCCATACTGGTCGCACAGGTTTAAACATCATAGCACGGTCACAACCTAACTGCCTACTCGAAACACATTATTCATCTCCCCAGTGGATAGACAAGGATGCTTTGTGATAGCAGTCAGCTCTTTGGAAAGCCTAAGCTCTAAGTTATGCATTTTCATAATAAAGCTGGTTAAAAGTATTAAAAATGACTTCATGTGAAAAAGATGGGGATTTTAGTCTGGCTGAAATTTCCACAAGAAATTACTCTGTTTTGAGAGTTAGGGAAAAAAAAATAATCAGAAAATGATCATTCTGAACATATTTATCAAAGCCAGAAACATTAACAATTTTCAGCCAAACACTTCTGCTTAGCACTTTTTAGATCTAAACATTCACTTTTTTTTTGAGAAAAACTATTTCCTCACTATTAAGGGAAATTCATTCTAAGAAAAAAAAAAAAGGGAATGTGAAACAGCATTAACTATATGTTTACAGCAGAAAAAGAGAATTTGTTCCTGGTGATCCCCTCCCTTCTTAGTTTCCCTGCCAACTTCTCCCCACTCCCCAGTCAAGAGCATAAGGGCTGCACAGGAACGTTTCCCACCACAGAAGCTGGGTAAAGGAAAAGGGTTGATATTAAATAACACTTCTAGATCTTATGATTTGAAGAGAAACATGTTGAGGTTCTTGCCAACTACTTGACATTTTAGGTTCATAAATTTTTAGAAATTATTTTCTATTATTTATTGTTCTTAACCCTTAGGAGAAAAGGAGCAAGATTTTTACCACCTCAGATGTTCAATATTCTAATTCCTACAGAATTTAAGCAATAATCAGGAGTAATCCCTGGGTTTTCCAGCATTCTTGTCATATTCATGAACACCTCTTCTCATTCACATATTTAGGACCAAGATAAATATAAAATCTGTTTGCAGGCAGTAACAAATGTCCATTATTTCGATTCTTTCTGTGGACAAGAGGAACTTGTAGGTTTACTCCAGATGTTTCTGTTTGTGCTGTGGAGGAACCAGAGATTTCTGACACTACCAAATGCATACAGCAAAGTTGTGGACAGAACATTTTGTATGGTTTTAATAACATTTAACACTGTACAGTTCTCCAAAGACTTTTTATCTTCATTCAGTTTTATAAACATTGCATAGTTAATCATAGAGATTGTCCTACCTTGTTATCTGGGAGACAAGCCGGAAGGGCTGGGGTTACAGTACTTTGATGAAAAAATATCATTGTTCTGCATCTACCATTGTGATTGTTCCATGGATGAAGGCAAGAGCTGAGTTTGCAATTCAAATACTACATTCACTTCAAAATGGCTTATAAAAGACAGAATGAAAGGCAGCTATCACTACCTATTAATTTTTTTAATGAGTTTATGAATTTTAAAAAGCATTTCACATGAAAGAAAAAAAAAAAGCCCACAACAGCAATCATTTATGTGAGATTAAGGCTGAGAAATAAACCATAAAATTAAAGTTAGTTTAAAAACACAACCTTTTTTTCTGCTCTTGTGTACTTACTGCTAGAATGGTGGTCTATCAGTATAAACTATTAGTGAATTGATAAAACACATAATGTAAATTGGATGTGAATACCATGCAGAAAAAGGCAAATGGAACTGCTTGCAATTTACATGTTTACAAAATGATTCACATTTCCTACTTATCTTCCATTTAATATTTACAGTGCAAAAATAAACCTTAAAAAAAAAAAAATAAAACAAGATTCTGCCTTTTATGAAGGAAACATTTTAAACAATACTAAAAATATGTAGCAGCCACTTAGTGGGTTTTACATAAGCAATTGCCACAATCTATCAGCTAAAAGCAGCACTAGAAACTGATGTAAGACATGTAAAACAAGACAAAACACAACATTTTTCTTTCCTGTGCTTTGGGAAGTCCTGTCTATGTTTTCAGAGTTTTCCAAGCTGAGTTCCACAGGCAGGACAGTGCTGAACCTGATGGTGCTGGCATTCATCAGCATTCCCTTTGCACCTCTGCTCCCCCTCTGCTGTCACTACCCAGGCAGCCTAGCCACTGGCCCTGGAGCTGGAGGTTCACATTTCCTTAGACACAGGAGGGGTCCCTCTTTGCCCAAGCAAGTACGCAAACCATGTTTTGCTCTGCTAAAAACTAGGTGGTTGATTTGAGCCAAGGATATTGATAGTTTTAAGTCAATTAAAAGTGCATTTTTGGTGGCAAAATTATACACACAAAGAAAATTTGCCATGCCCAGAATTAAGAGGTTAATTTATAGAGGTGCTGCCCAGTGTCTCCTGCATTTTAGATGCTTTGAGCCTTTCAGACTCAAAACCTATGCATATGAAGTTGAACAATCAAAATTCAGACGCACAAAAGTAGAGATCAATTTCAAAAACGCAGTCATATCTAATCTCACAGAGCATAAGAACCAAAATTAGCATAAAGCTTTCCCAGTAAAACCTAATGATGCTATTAATTGGCAATGAAGACCACGCTTAAACATGTGTTATCACTTTTCTAAGTGATTAGTGAAGAAACTACAGTAACCAGCAATTTTTGAAGTTGTCTTTTTTCTATCGAATGTAATTACATGGTCATTATAGGCCTGGACAGCATGGAATTTTCTTGATCAAATGAAATCATGTGAATCACAATGAAAGACTGTGGTATTTTTTTATGTTAATATTGCAACTAATGATAAAGAAATAGCTTTGCGCCTTCTTGCATGAAGTATAAAAATATCCCATTGATGACAACACAAGATTCACATCAGCATTGACACCAAAAATGAAGAAAGTAAATCAGCTTTGATTTAGAAACCCTTTGCCTCTTGTGCCTTTAAAACACTCAGCAGTCCATACAGTACAGAGGAACTAAAAACAATTAACCAGCAGCATGAATTTGGAATTAATGAGTGACACCTTAGATCAGTGCCTGAGATATTCAAGCCACATAACTTTTGCTAACAAAGCTTGATCTTCTCATATTCTTGAGCTGGGAAAGTCACCTTATCAATTGAGAATGCAACTACAGGTATGAATAGCACAATTCAAAATAAGAATGGCAGACTTGAATATGAAACAATGTTGGAATGCTACTGCACTAAGCAACTTAATTTTAAATAATTCAGTCAAAACCACAAGGGGAATAACTATCTCATCAAGAATGTGTTCTGTTCACCATGCCAATAAAAGGGATGAATAAAATGGATTTATAAAATTAATGATTAAATCATCCAGCAGACCAAGTAGGTCCATATGGGTATATCTGTTGTGATGTTTGTGATGTTTTTAAACTGAAGATTAATCTCATTTTTTAAAAAGACAAAGGGTCCTTTACTATGCATATATGATATATCTGTACTAGGTAAGCAGGTATCCGCAAAACTGGATTTAGCTTCTGTTCATTCACAATTGACAATAAGCCCTGAACAAGGTGCATTGCTCACAGTGAAATCCCGTAAGGAATGATTCATTTTAATAGATTGCCCTCCGGAACAGCATAAATTCCTGCTGTTTGATAAAGTGCTACAAGAAAAGCATAACAGGAAACCAATGTTATTTGGATTCAAATTTCCAAGCAAAAATTTGACACAGGACAGCAAAATCTCTATCACAAGATATGTGCCTAAGAAGATAGGAAATGACCAGTACCATATGGTCATGCATATCAGCAGGCCTTCAAGAGAGGTGAGAGGCTTTTAGCTGACATTGTTCATGTTTAATGACCCTTCCTCTCCGCGAAGCTAGCTTGCAGAGGCAGGGATGTCAAACATTCTCTCTTGCAGCTGTTGAACGTTAAATCTGTTTTCGGCCTGTTAACATTAGCTGGAACATTTAGATATGTTTCTCATTATTCACCGCTTTATCATTTTTTGATATTATGTTTTCCATTACATCTTAAGTGGTGTAAATATCCACAAGACAGGAATTTTTTGGCTTGAGCCATGGACCACTGATATCAGAGGAAAAGATCCTGTCATATATAAGAACAAATAATCAAAACATAATCAAAACAGCAACTTATGGTAAAGGATATGTCCAGGCAGCTGAAAGGACCCTTAAGTTCCCAGGACCTGACACTCTTCCCAGTGCTTCTTTCTCACAGCACTGCCTTGGGGAAATTCTTTTTCATTTCTCTGCCAGATACTTATCCTTGGACAATCAATGTCTGTGATAATGGATTTTTTGTGAATACAATCCTGAGTCCTTTGAGTCAGCACGTTGTTTAGTTTTCCACCAGTCTACTCAGCTGCAAGGTGAAGCTCCAAAAGGTCTTTGAAATTTTCTGCTACTGAGGCACAATATGATTTCTGTTCCACCAGCAATAAGTGAGACAGGGGTTTTTAGCTCCAGACCTTGCCTGCCATCATTTGATACTTCATTACAATCTGTATGTACAGCAAGAGCATTTTGGGGGTCCAGAATCCAGGCCTGACTGTGATAAGTGCTGCATAGATGCAATCAGGAGAAGCATAATTTTCACAAGTACTGAGCTTTAGTGGGAGCACCTTTTTTTGAATATCAGGGTATTTAAAGAGGTACATAAATACAGATTTAAAAGGTAAACTGCAAGCCACTGCTTTTGCATAAATAATTTCTTTATAGCTTCTGAAGCAAAACTTCCGTCTGTCAAATAATAGAGAGAAAGGGGCAGCCACAGCTGGCTTCGTCCAAAGGCACCCGCAGTTGTTCAGACTGTACATCCCCATAGAGCCAGCTCCAGGCACTCAGGAGCAGAGGAGCAGTGGGGTGGATGGCAGACCTCTGAGAGCAGCAGACTCCCTGGCTTACAGTGCCCATGGATGCAGAGCAGCCCCAGGAAGACACAATGATGGAAAGCCAGTTCCTGCATCCTCTCACACTCAGCTTTGTGACTGCAGAGCACGGCTGAGAAGCCTGAGATGGCACTGGCTGGAGGTCCACCTCCGTAGAGTTGTCATTGCCACTGACGCTGTCATTGCGACTGACTGTTGTTGTCATTGCCACTGTCCCTGGCAAGCAGGAGGGAAGGGGCTGTCTTGCAGACAAGATACAAATGCACATAACCAGTTTGAGCCACCTATTTACACATAAACACAGCTTGCAACCTTACCTGCAGTGGTACTAGCAGGGGAAAGCTGTTATCCACTTCAGCCCAGAAGGCAAAATCTTTCCCATCTTCAGGCCCGCTGTATGTTCACTGCCTGTAGGATGTTGGCTTGCCCCTGCTGCAATGCTAAATATCCCACAGGGATATACGGAAGGAACAGACATCAAGGAAAAGACATCTCTGTCAGCTTGGATATAGAGCAGAACTGAAATACAAACTCCAGTCAGAGGTTGTCTGCCCTCACTTTTCTGCTTACTTTCTCAGGTTTTTTTGTTTGTTTTTGTTTTTGTTTTTGTTTTTGTTTTCAATGGATTCATCCCCTACTCTGCCTTCCCAGCTCTCTCTTAGCAGGAGCAGAGAGATTGCAACATCCTTATCTCTGGTGAGGGAGAAGGTGTTCAGCAATGTCTGTCTATGGAAAGAATTAAATCAAGGTCCCTGACAGAAGAAGCAAAAGTAAATGAAATATCAAAGTGATAGAAAAGAAATTGAGGGAAAGTCTGAATGTTTTCAGGAAGCAGTAAAGAACCAGTTCTTCTGCCCAAAAGCTTTTCTTTCAGCTTCAGATATTGCTCAAGGGGTTAAGGAGAACTGAAGACCTGAGCTATTCTCATACCTGATGCATGTGAGTCAATGTATTTGGCTTTTTCTGCCCCATTTATCGTTTTCTGCCCTCTTCATGTGCCCTCTTCATGTGCCCTCTTCGCATGTCTTCCTCATAGTTCATATACAGAGAAGTAATTCTAAAAGAACACTTAGGTGCAAAATCAAGCACTGCAAAGTTAGGACATGCCAGGATTATTGATGCACAAGAAGTCTTAAATCAGGCCATTTTGTGTATGCATTAGGATGTGATTTTTAATTACATGCTCGTTTACTATGTCTTCTACAGGGTGCCAGCCTTGTTCAGTCAAGACTTCTTTTCATCCATAGCATTCAGAGTGTGGCCTGCAGGCCTTATTTAAACCACACACTCAAACCCTGTACTGAATACAAAATTATGTCATTTGTTCCTAGTGCTCCACAAAATTTGAATACATGTATCTTCATGGCACTTCTCCGAGGAAAGCTGATAGCATCCCCCTTACAGTAAGAGAACCAAAACACAGAGATGAAGGCCGCAGCTTTCCAGGTCTGCCCAGTGCCACACAGGTTCTTGCCCTCTGTAGTTTTATGTTTCCCCAGACACATCCTGTCTTTATTTGCATCGTTTGAGCAAGGAGGTAAGCAATGTAGAAATATGGAAGTGTCTGTTGTGAAAAGAAGCAGAGACAGAGTTACTTGACATATGCTAGCACACCAAACCTGCTGGGTCTCCTACCCCAGCTATGGCATTGAACCTCTGCCACTGCCTCCCAGTTCCCTCTACCCACACTGCTCTCATTAGTTTCCAGTTTCAAACTCTGTGAAGCACAAGAGTTTCTCTTCACAATTTTTGTTTTAACATTACAGAATGACACATCTTCTGCTGAACTCAGAATCAGCCAAACCATTTCAGCTGAAACTTCTCAGGTTAAAAAAAAAAAAAAAAAA
>VXAL01004920.1:368272-417638 GCA_013399475.1 Chauna torquata
AAAAAAAAAAAAAAAAAAAAAGAAACTATTCCCTGGGGAATGCAGTAGAGAGTTCAGCTGAAATTGCTAGTCTGGCAAATTTGCTACTGGTAATAGGTAATGTGATCTATAAATACATCACCAAAAATTATGTTGAGGGGCTACTGTTGTGGCTTTAAAAACAAATACTGAGAAATTACGAAACACCAGAGTTAAGCAGGTGTGCACAATCACACAGTCAGCCCCACAGCAATTCTGCTTGGAAAAGCCTTTTTGTCACTGACTTAATGCTCTCCTTTATGCAGATGTTAGCTAGAGATGCATGAACAACCAAGCCATCTTGTCTACTGCAGTGCAGTGGGCTGCACAAAGGTTTTCACTTTAAAACAAAGTCCTCAGATTTTATCATCATTTGCTGCCTGCCTTCATTTCAGCTGCCTCATTTCTTCCTTCAGGGATTCCTACCGGCGGCTGCACTTGCACAATCCTCTGTGCTTCGCTCACTGGGGAGGCCAGCAGGGACTCCCGCTGCCAGCCTGCCCAGAGCTGTGCTCCCTCCACGGCTCAGTGCCTGGCTGGGCAGCGGGGAAGCTAAAATGTAGCCCAATGCTTTGTCCATTCCACATGCTGTAAAAAGCATCTTTAAGAGCTTTTCCAGCTCTGCCACCTTCGAAATGAAATTTCATTTTTCAAGCACTGTAGGTATTATCTTTAAAAGTAAACACTGGAGAAACCACAGCAGATTGCCTGCCGTTATTGATTCTGGAAGGATTGCTGACTGAAGTGCTATACACTAACAGAGCAATAGCGATTTAATGATCATTAGTGTTCAGAACAGTTTCTCAGTGAGAAGATTAAGAGGTCAGGAAATCCAGTGAATTTCTTGTCTTTGTTTGAGATTCAAGGTAAGAAAATGTGTGCAGCATTTTTCTTTTCAGATTCTTGAGGAGACTTGTCCATGATGGGAGATAAGACGTCCCCTTCAGGGCTCACAAATTATTTTAAAGAATGATTTAAAAATAAAATATTGGCCTGTGAGGGTGAATCTTGATAATGCAGCCTTACAGTATCTCTCAGAGGAAACAAAAGAAAAGGTGCAATGCTGCTACAGCTCAGAAATTGCTTTATTATCTGACTCACAATTGGAGCAGAGCAGTCTCCAGTCTTGGCATCTATCACAAAGCATCAGAGGAACAGCACTGAGGTACAATTTTAAAATTACAATGGAAAGAGGCTATTATTTCCACTTCGTAGGAGTATGCTAGAGGCCAGCTCTCTGCTATCTAGAATAGCTATTTTCCCCTCACTCTCCAAATCCATGTCTGTTTGGGGCTCATTAGAGCGTAATTTCTTTTTGTCCAAATATTTTTGCCTTCCTAGAGTCACAAAGAACAGACCTGAAAGAAATTCAGCAACTTTTTTTTTTCTTTTGGTTTCCTTACTGATACATATGTTAATACAGTAATTAAAAGCAAATTGCACTCCTCTATAGCTACAGAAGTAATTATGGGCCATGTCTGATATCGGCTGCCAAAACAACTAACAACCCTCAAACTATCTCATAGAGCACTTTCTCCCCTGTGGGTCTCTAACAGGCTCAGCAACTTCTTTTCTTTCCCAGCCAATCTCCCTCAGTACTAAATATAAAAGTCCTAATACCATCCTCAAAACAGGACTGGTAACTAAGGTTTTGTGGTTCTCTGACTCAACACTGCAGGTCAAATCTTAGCTGATGGCAGAAGGTGAGATGCCCCAGAGCACAGGGACAGGGCAGAAAAACAAAGTAGCAGGAGAATAAAGCCTTGAACTCCATGGTAAAGTGCCTTCTCACTATATTTATCCAGTTCCATGCCTTCACACTCCTGATCTTCTTCAAGTACAGCTTCTTTTAGACCTCCATCCTCCCACACTATTCCTTCCCTTGCCCAGTTTGTCAGCGTTAACCAGGCAGGCCAGCCAGTACACAGATCTCCATTCTTGAAGAGTTCAGGTGTCTCAAATAGCCACATTTGGTAGGAGACACGAAAATGCCAGCAGGGCTATAATGTGCCATTGCTGCAATGCTGTTCTGCAGCAGGACTGAGGGACAACCAGAGAGCATCTTCCTAAGCTTCATTACTCTTTTCCAAGGAAACCACAATTCCTGTCAGGTCCCTTCTAGACTTCTCCTGCACCTGCAGGGCAAAGCACTGTAAGCAGCTACCAGGGAGGAGACCTGCACCTGTGGAGAAGGAAGAGACATTTGTGGTCCTCAGAAGATGCAAGTGTGCCCCAGCACATCCACGAACTAAAGGAAAAACTCCCCTCCTGCGAAGGAAACACCCTTTCCAGAATATTGGAGATCCTACTCTTTGTCTCTCACACTAATGACATAAAAAAAGCTGCTTTTATGTTTTCCTTAGCCACTTTTAGCCTAAGCACTAAAGATTCTGGTCATTTGTTTCCTCAGAGCAGGCACAAGGCATTATCACACTCATGCAATAAGCACATACCAGAGAGAGAAGCTGTAAAGTATTTCTGTGCTGTATTAATGCTGAGAAAATCAAGGAAGTAAAAAGCAGACTGAAAGACACCTACTATAAATTTATTTCATTGAATTTCTGGCTTTTTTAAACCAGACTTACTAGCTATACTACCTTAACTTTCTTTACAATCAACATTTTGAGAGAAGAAAAAGTTGCATTTCGGCAGGTTCACAGTCTCTTTCTGTTTCCAGCTTTTACCCATCTTTCATTTCATATCTGATTAAGCCACTTCATTCTAAGAAGATGAGTTGTTAGGTCACATTTAGGGTCAGTGAAATGCATCTGAATAACAGCCCTGGACAGAGATCTAAGCATCTGCACATCCTACCTGCTAAGGAGCCACCTCTCAGGATGAAAGGGTTACTAGCACAGCCCAGTGCACTCAGGTTTGGCCAGTCTGATTAGATGTGCTACAGGGATATTCACTTGCATGGCAGTGGGTGCCAAGAAAGAGCCCTAGTGCCCTGCAGCTCTTGCTACAGAAAGCAACTGGAATTCAGGACCTTGGCTCTCTTTTCAAATCCCTGGCACACACAGATGTTGCAGGACTGAAGCATTCCTCAGTTCTCAGCCAAAAATGATTGTACTTTTGATGCAACTACACATCTATTATAAAGTACCCCAAGAATGCTGAGGAAAATGATTAGAAATTAGGGAAAAGAAGAAAACATATTTACATTACTCTCCCTCTACTTTTTAAGAAGAAAATGTGTTGAAAAGCATCTGCCTGTGTTGTTGGTTAGATTTTTTGCATAACAATGAACTGTGCAGAACCATTCTGGTTTGGCTTTTCTCCAACAATGTACTACTTCAGTTTAAAGCAGAAAAAGTAAAGGTTTTTTTTTCTGGAATAAGCCTGCAGTGACATGCAACTGAATCAAATCATCCACTGGGATTTTTATTCTTTTATGAATTAATAATGTTGGCATAGCTACTGTTACAACATTTGAACCAGTCCTTGTCTCATTGAAGTTCAGGGAATTTTGCCTTTGATTACAAGAAAAGGAAGAAATGTTCTTACTCTTCTGCATTGCCATTTTCCTAATTAATATCAAAAATGTGCTTTTAAAACAGTTTGATATCACTTGCAAGGCATAAAATCTGTGCTGTTTGGTTTATTATTTTATCTAGAACTGTTTTGCTAAAACTGAGTTTTTAATATGGTTGTAGTGTTAAAGCATAGACCTTTAGTGAGCCTCTCCTGGCCTGCAGAGTAGAGTTCTAACACTACTATTACCATTACATTTAAATTAAAAATGCTAGACAACAGCCAAGAATACTGTCTAGTAACAAACAAGATCTAGGAAGAAGTGTGCTCACAAGAAAATCCTACATAACTAACATAGAATGAAAAGGCAAAAAAAGCACCAAAACAAATATGAAAGATGAGGTCCCTCAGATTTGCCGTCTTCCCTAATCTTCATTGCTGTCAATAACTCCCTTTCTTGCAGAACTGTTACCAAAAGTGCTTGCTCAAACATCGATGCTACTGAGCAATTTGTTTTTATATTCTTGTAGAACCATTTGTGCCTTAGTAACACGATAATGTCAGCAGCTCTCTTATTCAGCTCAATATTTTACATACAGTAGCCAAATTTTCTAAAACTTCCTGCAAGTCTGATGTGTACGATTTGTGATTTTTTAATCTCAGATGCTAAAACCTACTTTTTGTCCATGTCCAGTGCTTGCTGACTGTAATTTGAGCATAGTATTGGCACCAATGCCTACTTTCCATTTGTTATATTTCCCTGTTACTTCTGTTGCACAAGGACAAGCAATCACGCATAGAGTTAGGCAGATCTAATATTTATGCCAAAGGAGCAGAAGTATATATAAGGCAGCATGTGTAGTGGGCAATTTTCAGACACGGATCAGACTCTACCTTTGGTTAGAAGATTTCTGTGCTCATAAGAATTTCATTTATTTTACTTCTTATGCCCTAAGTATGCCTTATTCGCTGTCTCATGATCCATCTTCCCTCTTCAGGACAATTTAGTACAATTACTCAATTTATTTGGCTCCAGAGTCAAATTTATGGCAACTGTTTTGCCGGACGGCAAAAGCAGACTCACATACAAGCATTTAAATCAATCACATCATAAGATCTCAGTCCTGGGGAGTAACCCTTTTGAAAAGAATTTATTACCAAAATGCAAAAATACTTAACTGTAGAAATAAATATCTGCAGTACATATATCAGCAAAGACAGGCAGATCAGGTAGCAACAGTATAGACTGAGCAAAAGTTTTGAATTAATATTTATGCTCTGTGAATTAGATTTTACAGGACTTCTGAAAAAAAAAATCCAACTAATTCTTCTTAATATTTACCATTATATTTTTGTCTGTTTCCTTCTCCCCTACTATTACTGCAGTCCTCAGGGATATGATGCATCTGTAAAAAAAACATCATTATGTCCTACCCAGGTTGTTTTTCAACCCTTACACTTTAAAAGCCTTTAGAGATGAACTAAGAGATGGCTGTGACTCAGGAGTCTGAAAGTCCCACCGTTCCCACCTATGACCTCTGTGCTCAACGAAACTTTCCGAATGCTCCCTTCTAAAAACTTACCCTGTCGTTTCCAGCCCACTTTTAAATCCCAATACTAGCAGTGGAAGGATGGACATTCCCCTGCCTCAGCATCACCCTTGCTTGGGCCTGCAGGGGAGCAGGGAAGAGCCCCTCAGGGCAGGCAAGGGGCAGATACACAGGGACCGAAATTGCAGCAGGGAGCTCGGAGGACGGTTGCCCAACGGGCCTCTGAGTCTGACACTTGGGCTGCTCAGCCCAGGCATTTTCTCAGCCTCCAGACTCTCAGGATTGTGCTCCCTCTCCACATTTCAGTGAACAGGAGACGGAAGTCATCCCACTGCAGACAGTTAGTAACACTCTTTAAATGTTATTGAGGGACTTTGAGCAGCTGGTGTGCTCTGCATGGCTCTCTGCAGAGACTAATTTCAACTGTCTTCAGTGTCACAGAGTAAAACAGCAGGACATGGCTGTGCCTCACAAGTTACTGGGGGAAACGGCTTTGAATCTTCAGCCTGGCTTTCCTCCACACAAGCCCTCAAAGACTTCTGAAATCGTAGCCCAGTGCTTGAGCAGTGCTGCAAGGGAGTAACACTGTATGCAAGCAGTTTTCCTGGGCCTGTGCAAGCTATCAGTTGAGCCTGGATCTAAGCTCATTTACAAATACAGACTCGTCCAGCACATGATTTTCCCTTTAAGCATGCATACAGGCTCTAGACCACATTTGAGGGAGAGTCCCAGCAACACCTGGTAACTTAGCATGACCATGTGTTCTGGATGAGCTGAGCAAGAATGAGTGCTTATCACAAATGGAAACATCCTGAGCCTGTGCACAGCATGGTTGTTCTGAATCTAAGCAACAGTAGAGCTAACATCTAGAAATAACCAGCAGAAATAGAGCTCACCTTGCTGAAACCTGCTCTCAAGCCATTTGTAACTTTGCAAGGTAGACAAGGACAATGACTATAGTACTGGACATTAGTCACTTGCATAAAGCTACACACATGAATAGCTGTGGGCAGTCGTAGTATTACCTTTCACTTTATCCCTCTCATAGCAATAAAAGACTTCATGGTAGACATAATCTTGAACTGGAAGAGGTGCAGGGAAAAGCTTGTAGGACCATTGGAGAAGACATCAGAAGAACGTGGCATACATACCAGCAAAAGGAAGACTGGGCAGGGATACAAGAGCTTTATGAATAAGACATGAATAAACATCAGCAATTATAAATCTAATGAAACTGCAAGGCTGTATTGGCCCAAGAACAAAAGGATATAAAACAAGCCTGACTACATCAGCCTGCAAATTAGGAGAAGGTTTCAAACTCTCTCAGTGATGTAGTTCTGAAAGAGCTTTTAAAAAGAAAAGTGCAAGCAATGCAGAACGCCCAACGAGTGCTGGGACTGAGAAATGCTTCACCACCAAAGTTTCATATGCACATGGGGCACGTGGAAGTTATTCACTACAGACTGCTCCATGCACGGGACTAAATGTTCATGACAGGGGACTACACTAGACAGCTATCTGGTTTCCTATGCCAAACACTGCTGACCAAACTATTGATGGTCAGGGACTGGAGTGATAGACAAACAACTTGCTAGGAGTTCAGGAATAGGAGCATCAAGGAGCGAAGGTGGAAGCTTTACTAAGAGTGTCTGTATCAGGATTCAATTTATGGTTTACAACCTTTTTCTATTTTGGACTTATTTAAGCTGCATAATTAGCATTGAACCTGACAACGTGCATGCCAGCCAAGTGATTTAGCTTCAAAACATAATTACTTTTCTTATACTGTTGAGGAAATAAAACAAGGAATAAATTCAGTATAGTATTTCATTAAAAGACATCTGTGAAGGTGCATTGTTATTGATACTGGACTCAACTCAGTCTTGGCATAAACCAGGTGTACCACTAGGGCTGGATTTGGCCAATTATGTTAATGATTCAGTCGTAATTGGTTTAACCTTTATCACTGACCATGGCAACAGTAACATGACTGAATGACATTTTAAATCTGTGGTTTCAGGGCAAGCCTGATCAGACCATTGAGACAGGGAAATAGATGCCCAGTCATCATGTGTGTCTGACAGCAATGGTACCTTGCAGAAGAAAATCGTTCATTTCCTAACCAACTTCTTAGATTGCCTAAACAAAAGTCATGCTAGATGCAGAGCAACACAAACATTTTTAATTTCACTACAGAATAACAAGGAGCTTTTCTGCTCCAGCTTAGCCATCTGTTAACTGTATACCTATGGGTAAGAAACAATAGAGTCCTTCCAGGTTTACATGAGTGTAACTGAGAGCAGAATATGGACGCCAAAGTAAGCAAACTGAACATGTCAGAAATAATAGGGTAAATGCATAAGGGTGAAGATGTACTTGAGAAACTCCATAGAAAACTCATTTTCTGAATGAAATGTATATGGAAGAAAGAAGACTTGGACTGAAAAGGAGTGGAAAACAGACAACTCAGAAAGAAGGTATAAAAGCTGCAGGTTAGAGGGGGAAAGATATTAAGAAGAAAGAAGAGAAGACCACACAAACGACTGACAGGTGAAACGCGAAGGAAGAGTAAACAAGGTCCAGAAATCATGTAGGGGGACTAGGACCAAGAAAAAAAAAAAAGTAGCCATCTTGGGAGAGGTTTTCCTGGCATGAGTTCAGCAGAACAGGACTTTGACAGGAATTGCAGGAAAAGAGGAAGAAAGGGTGAACAGTCCATGAGCAGAGAGAGATGGCACCAGTTGCCCTGGTTGTGTGGCATTCAGATTTCTCTGTGGATGAACAACCACTTGTCAGGAGAGGCCCCTTCTGTAACCTGGTCCAGGAATTCAAAGTGCTGTACCATACCTCAGAAGTAAGCGAGGTTTCCAGGATGCTGGTTGCATGTCTCAACCCACACTTGCACTAGTGATTAAAGCAAGGAAGCAGAAACCTTGTCATTCCCTCATTTAAGACACAGGAGTCCACAGAAGAGGAGCAAAGGTCCCTGGCTGACTTGGTGTCTGACCCTCTTACATAACCACCCTCGTCTAGGAATGGACAACGATGGAGAAGGTCCCAGTCTAAGAGGCGGACCCACCTGAGTGAGTTTGGGTTTGTTAAGCCTGGAGGTGTCACACAGACCTCTTTCACATTTGCTTGAGAGACAGCAAATCATAGTTGCTCATGGTCGGAGCAATACCCGGGTCAAAGAGGAGATTAGATAGCACAGCCTGTTCCTTTGTGATTTATAGGTGAAGCACTTTGTGCTGGTGCAGTGAGGAGGCAGATTTGCACCACGCATTGTGATGCACCAGCATGAGCTGGAGTGGAGATTGGCAAGGGGAAAGCAGAAAGTTATTATTTTTGAGATTGTACCGTTCTGGGACTACAGCTACTCTGCAAATTGAATTCATATTGATAATATGTAGTAAGCAAACTATTTTTCAGAAGGAGAAAACTTCCAGTCTGTTCTCAGCTATGAAGAGCACAGTACCATATTTCAGAACAAATAGAATTAATTTTCCTTCACCCCTCTTAGATTAAAATAGGATTTAATTCTATGACCAGAACAAATAACATTAATAACTCTGGCTTATTCTTTGACACCATACATAATAAAAATGTACTGGCTGGTTTTGTGTTTTCATGCTGTCTACACCACAGGTACGTTTGGGAACTAGAGTCAAAACATCTCACAGTGACCAACTAAAGCAATGCTATTTTACAGATATTACGTGCCATGGGAAAGAAGAAGAAGAAAAAAAATAATAATAAAGCTTTACTTAACACCTACCTTACTCCTAAGGATCCCATTATCAAGGGCTGACCTAGGGGAACAACTTCCACTTGTCCTGGGAGACTTTCTGCTGGCCAGAGTACAAAACGAATATAAAGGAAATGTTCAAAGAGAAGAAACAAATGTTTCCTCATTGCCTGTTCCTTCCATAATAAGGAGATTGGTATGAATGAGAACATGACAGCAATTGTGGTTCCTGAGGCTGGAGGTTACAGGTCAATGAAGGGCTTGAAACACTGTTTGAAATTACTGATAATTAAAAAAAAAAAGGGGGGGGGGGGGGGGGGTAACAATGTNGGGGGGGGGAGGGTAATAACTGTGTATGATTTTATTACAGCAGAAAGTTGCTGTAATGACTGCTTAGCACTAGTCCCTTTGCCACCAAAAACAGTGGCCACAATCCAATTAAGCTCTGCAATGAAAGATGTGTGACTTCAGCACAGCAAAATGCAAGCAGAGCCAAATGATGTTCACTAAATCAATGGAGAGAATTCACTTCACCAGCAAAGAGATGAGCTTACAAAATGCTAGAAACATGAGTATATCTTCCTTTCGTAGATATATACATACGTCTTTTGTAAAGAATTCAAACATTATCAGAGTCAAGCTTATAGGATTTGCCAGACTTTTAACTGAAGCTCTGAAACTATGGTACAAGTCCAAGGCTTGAAGCTTCAGTTGACTATGACAGTGAAGAGCTATACTGACAACAGAGCTCCAAAAATGGTAAATTTGTTCTCTACACATGCTGGCATTTGCATGTCTTTGGAGAAAGAAAATTGCTTTTACCTGCTAACTCATTCCCCCGCAAGTGGAAACTCCTACCACTTGTATGTTTGGAAGCATATGACAAAAACAAATCCAAAAAGTCAAAAAAAAAAAAAAAAAAAAGATTATTAAGAACAGTTACAGTTGGTCACACTGAGATATTGACAAATATTACTGCTCTACTTAGGGATCTTCAGTTTTAGGGGATTTTAAAAGATCAGAAGCACAACGACAAGAGGGACATGGAACTACTGGAGCGAGTTCAGAGGAGGGCTACTAGGATGATTAGAGGACTGGAGCACCTGTCGTACGAGGACAGGCTGAAAGAGCTGGGCCTGTTTAGCCTGGAAAAGAGAAGACTGAAGGGAGACCTCATTAATGTATATAAACATCTGAGGGGAGGGTGTCGAGAGGACGGAGCCGGTCTCTTCTCAGCTGTGCCCAGCGACAGAACGAGAGGCAATGGGCACAAACTGAAACACAGGAGGTTCCAGCTCAACATGAGGGGGCATTTCTTTACTGTGAGGGTGACAGAGCACTGGAACAGGTTGCCCAGAGAGGCTGTGGAGTCTCCTTCTCTGGAGATATCCAAAGCCCGCCTGGATGCCATCCTGCGCAACGTGCTCTAGGTGATCCTGCTCGGCAGGGGGGCTGGACTAGATGATCTTCAGAGGTCCCTTCCAACCCTGCCCATTCTGTGATTCTGTGACAGCTGATCAAGAAAGGCTGTTTGAGAATCAGCATTCTTGCAAGCTCAGAATGGAGAAATGGAAGAATTTGACAAAAAAAAAAATGCGTCCAGCTGTTCAAAACTTTTCATAATGATCATTTTTAATTATTTTACTTTCATTGTAAAAGGTTGAAATGTTTTGGCTTGTTTTTTTCGCTATACATTATGTGTAAAATTAAGTAAAAAGTTATTTCAAGTTCAAAAACTTGAAAAAGTCACTGGTATTTAAAATGTAGCATTATATACATTGATAATTTTTAAAAAACCTAGAACATATGTCAAAAAAAATCTTTTACTAAAACAAGCTTAATTTTTGATAAAAGAAAACAAATCATTTAAACAAAAATATTTAATTTTAATAAAGAATATTTTTGGTAAGTATCCCAGTCAGTCATTTTTAAATGAAGAGGCTTTTTAAAAACAAAATAAAATTCCTTTTTCCAAAATTTGCATTCATATTTCACATTTGGTGTATTCTTTATAGTTATACTAATCTTTTATCAAAAACTGAACTCTTTAAAAATTATAATTGTCATTATAATGGTCAATGGTTAGGGATATTTTCACAACTGAAATTTAATTTGGAATACAAATTGAAAACTAAATTCTTTAGAAATAAAATCTAAAATTTTAGTTATAAAAATGAAATCAGTTGAAATTAGGAAATCTCTAAGTACAGTATAATTCCTACTGTAGCCTGTATTCTTCCTCTTAAACTTTCCTATGTAGAATTTCCATTAAACAGACTGGATTATATTTCTTTATAACATAATCTTTATAATTTCCTCTTGGTGCTGTGCCAAATATATGGAATACATTAGATGAGATGTTTAAAATTAGTAAGTACATATATTTTCAATCTTCTTCTATGTACATTGCATTTTAAGTTTTATGCCAGGTAAATGATTCAGCAAAACAAGAACAATTCTCTTTTCACTGCTGTATTGAAGTAGATTGGATATTAGGAAAAGGTTCTTCACCGAGAGGGTGGTCGGTCACTGGAACAGGCTCCCCAGGGACATGGTCACGGGACCGAGCCTGCCAGAGTTCAAGAAGTGTTTGGACAACGCTCTCAGACATAGGGTCTGATTTTTGGGTGGTCCTGTGTGGGGCCAGGAGATGGACTCAATGATCCTTTTGGGTCCCTTTCAACTCAAGGTATTCTATGATTCTAAGTAAGTAAATTTAATGTAAGACCATAATTACAACTTTTATTCTAAAGGAAAAGGCTTTTTTTAGTGATATCCTTGTACCCTACTGTATTGGGTTTACGTGGTAAAGGTTTGGTAGCAGGGGGGCCACAGGGGCAGCTTCTGTGAGAAGAGTCCAGAAGCTGCCCCATGTCAGATCAGAGCCAGCTCCAGCCGGCTCCAAAAGGGACCCACCGCTGGCCAGACCTGAACCAATGAGCGATGTTGTTTGCGCCTCTGTGAGAGCAGATTTAAGAAGGGGGAAAAAACTGCTGCGCAACAGCAGCTGGGAGAGGGAGGAGTGAGGAACAGCCCTGCAGACACCAAGGTCAGGGAAGAAGGAGGGCAGGAGGTGCTCCAGGCACCAGAGCAGAAGTTCCCCTGCGGCCCGTGGAGAGGCCCATGGTGGAGCAGGCTGTCCCCCTGCAGCCCATGGGGTACCACGGCGGAGCAGACCTCCACGCTGCAGCCCGTGGAGGAGCCCACGGAGGAGCAGGTGGATGTGGCCTGAAGGAGGCTGCAGCCCATGGAGAGCCCCCGCAGGAGCAGGCTCCGGGCCGGACCTGTAGCCCGTGGAGAGGAGCCCACGCAGGAGCAGGTGATCCGGTGGGAGCTGCCACCCGTGGGGGACCCATGCTGGAGCAGTTTGCTCCTGAAGGATGGACCCCGTGGTACGGACCCATATTGGAGCAGCTCTTGAAGAGCTGCAGCCTGTGGGAAGCCCACGCAGGATCTGTTTGGGAAGGACGGCCTCCCGTGGGAGGGACCCCACGTTGGAGCAGGGAAACAGAGAGTGACCACGAAGGAGCGGCAGAGACGAAGCGATGTGGGCTGACCGCAGCCCCCATTCCCCGTTCCCCTGCGCCGCTCGGGGGGAGGAGGTAGAAGAGGGTGGATGTGGGGGGAAGGTGTTTTTAGTTTGCTTTTAGTTTCTCACTGCTCTAGTTTGCTAGTGATAGTAATAAATTATACTAATCTCCCTATGTTGAGTCTGTTTTGCCCGTGACGATAATTAGTGAGCAACCTGCTTGTCCTTATCTCAACCCTTGAGCCCTTGTCCATCATATTTTCTCCCCCTGTTTCTTTGAGGAGGGGGAGTGAGCGAGCTGTTGTGGTGGAGGTCGGCTGCTTAGCTGGGTAAAACCACCACACCTACCTAGAATTTCAGGATAATATTTAGCCTATAACCATGGAAGTGACATAGCACAGCAAAGCTGTGAAATGTCTTGTATAGCTGTCATGTTTGGGTGTCTGAATTTTCACACCACAGAACAATGTGATGTTTTTTAAAAAGCTGTGGGAGAACATTATAAATGCTATGGAAACCTCACAGCTGGAACTGTACCATGCCAGGTAGGTCAGGTCCTCCACATCGATTATGAATACATACCCCCGTGTTTCCCCAGCAGAAGGACATGCTGCTATCACACTTCTGCCCTAAGGTTCAGGAAGGTTTCTGCATGTGGAGCAGCCTCTTCTTCTCTCAGGTGTGAGGATCACAGTTACAGAGCGCTTACAGCAGCAGCTGTTTTTTAACAATACCAAGACAGCAGGCCAAGCTCCTCCCTGGAGTAATTCCATTGCCCAGCATTATGTTGCCTTTTATTTTAAACAAAATTGGCCCTGTCACCACACTTTCCAGGCAATGCTGCCACAAGTTTATGCAGAGAACAGAAAAGGACAAGATGAGAAGCAAAAATAAGCAATAAATATACATATCATTGATATGATCATCCCTAAATAAACCCGAGCCAGTGAAACACAATGATGATGGTGCCAAGGAAAGGACCAACAATGTCAGAGTAAGTCAAAAGGCATCCTGATGCTTTACCTTTATTTCTCTTTGTTCAGGGAAAGAATGCTAAATACTTTGAGGTACTTAAAGAATTTATTTTTAAAGAGGAAAAGCTAACATAGTGAAGTAAGGAATTCACTGCTTGTCTCTGCCCATATTGTCACCGTGCAATGGGGAACAACTAATGTGAAGTCACGGTAGTTCATGTTACTTTAGCCACCAGTGAGCCTGAAATGCCACACTTGCCAGGATTACCCTGCCACTAGGCTACAGGTGTTAACACAGTATCTTGGAATTTAGTTAAAGACACAAGCAACAATGAATGAAACTCAGAAAAGATGGGCATAAGAGCTTCCCTTTCCTGGCAGTGCCTTGTCAATCCTTGAGCAACCTGAGGCATCACAGGCAGCTGCCTTCCAGCCAGCTGGGGATGCAGGCTTGCACCCTGGCACTTGACAGAGTGTTTTGCCTACTCTCATGCAACTAAAATGAAGTAAAATAAGTGATTGGGCAGCTTTTTCTTCAGAACATTGTGGGATAAACAGCAAACTGAGTGTTCATTGCCAAAGATTTTTTTTCAAGGGGAATGATTCTCCTGAGACTCTTAGGATTCAGCTGAGATTTTCTACTTCCAGATTTCCTACCACCTTCCATTGCTTAAATTTCATACTGCTTAAAAGATTTCTTATTTTACCATGTAAAGAGGTCTTCTCTCTACATCCTTGTACTCCCTCAGAGTTTGTAGGTTGGCTGCATGCTCTCCTTTCACCTTCCAGCAGTTCATCACTTAACCAAAAAAAACCCTCAGTTTTAAGTGTTCCTCTAAAATCAGTCCCACCAAGCCCTACATATCATTTTGCTGCTCTACTCTAAACTATCTGCTTCACGCTATTAATCAGATTCCCCAAACCAAAAAAACTGTGCTTGACACATAGCCAGCTCCACGAGGATTTTTTCCTTAATATTAAACAAACCTCTAGTGAGGCAGGAGAGGGAAATGTTTTCTAAACAGAGCACATGGTTTTAGAGAAAGGTTGAGAACCAGACATCTGTTTAGATATCACAAATCAGTGTAAAATGATGCATCGTGTCAAGTAAAATTTAGTTTGCAAAACAGATCATCTATCTTCTGATCAGTGATAATTCGTGGGATTAGTGCTTAAGCATATATAGCTTCTTCAGGTACTTCTGAAACCTGCAAGGAGCAATGGTAAACACCTGTTGCAACAGAATTTTCTCCTCATTTTGTGATTCCCTCTCCCATTAGCCTGCTAGCTATCATCTACAAGTAGATCTGAGACAAAACAATGAAGATGGCATGCAGCTGTCTATCCAGGAGCCATGTGCTGATCCTGGCGCAGCAGTCGCTGACTTTATTAAGCAGCTGCAAAAAAGGAAGCAGAATGCAGAAAACACAGTAGTCTAGAATGCATGGTATTGCATAGTCCAGTCCATGACAGGTCAGTGTGGCATGACACAGGAATGCATGAGTCAGGAAAAGAAAATTTGCATTTTGCTACATGGAGGCAGAAGAAATGAACTTGGTTTGAGGACTACTCTAGGGAGGACACTCTTGGTCTTCAAAAACACTAACACTCTTCGAAAGGTGCATTTCTAGCCACAGGAGTGGATTTCAAACGTCACATTGCCCAGACCATCCAGTTCCAAAATGCAATCCCAAATACAGAAAATATGGAAACAGTGGTATAATCAGTCTCAAGGAAAGGAAAGGATGTAATCCAGTGTTTTAGACCAGACTCTCACGAACTGTCAAAGTCATCTGAAGATTTCTGATTTTTGACAGGTTTGTCTGTAAGTAGCTATGACAAAATACATGCTAGGTCTGATTTTCCCCTACAACTGTGAACTCACAGCACAAGGGCTCTGGACACCAGCAGCCCACAGCATCTCCAGGAGAGCCCAGCAGTATGTCAACATGGTGGGAGTGCAAAGGACCCTAGGATTTTACGAGTTCCAAGGGATATGCATTAACCGTGATGGAAGCCATTATTTAAGAGTTACTCTACAGCTGTGCCAGATTATTAGAGTGGCCATTGGGGGTCTTCAGTAGTCACATACAAATGCCCTTGCAGTCATGCCTTTGTCCCACTACTGTTTATGAAAATGTTTGAAAATGCCTCACAAGTTACCACCATAATAATATAATAAAGCTGACTGAAAACTGGCTATGCTACTTGCCAAGAAAATGCCCTGCAAAAAGTTGCAATGAAAAACTTAAAATGGAACATATAATAGTCATATAAAACTCAAAGAAAAACTCACTTAGGCTCACTGAAATATTTGTTTTGACCATTTTTTTCGGAATATTTTCAATTTAAAATGAAGTATAATTTATCAGCAAACCCCTGAAATGTTTTCTGCCACGTATGTCAGTCTTCAATAAAAATGTCTGTTGCCTTTCCACATCACAAAATCCATAACTTTTTAATAATTTTGCTGTTATGAAACCCAACATAAAATGTTCCAGCTCAAGTTTTCCAACCAGTCATTTTCTATGAGAAGCTGAAAAAAAAACAGAGAATTTCAACAAGCGAGCAGAGCACTCAGAGTGTAATCCTTACAGGGACTGCAGGCATGAGAAAATCTCCTAATGCATGAGCTGATACCTGCCACAGAACACTAAATACCCTTATCTGGGAAAATAAAATAAAAATCAGTTTAGTACCCTGTTGTATTCATGTTTCTCTGCAGTATAATTAAGCACAAAAGCCACAACAGCCTTAAACAGATAATAGCAGCAAAAATAGGTATGGTCCTGCTTAAGGGAAATCTTGCTAGGAATAATTCTTTAACAGAGAAAGAGACTTGGGAGTAATTATCCACACTGAAATGAACAGAGTTCACAGCTCAATACAATTGCCAAAAAAAAAAAAAATGTGTTTTGATATGCCTGTACGATGAAGTCTCCTGTTGAATTGATGCACAAAGCAACAGCTTTTGTGCTTGCTTCGTTGATGCTGGTAACCAGAGCACCCCCATGTCGAAAAGCACCCTGAGCTGACTGCAGCAAGAAGGACACGCGTGGTGCCAGCCATCAGTTGTCAACGTCACAGCCAGCTACAGCGGGTGGGCAGTAATGGCAGCTGCAGATGATCACCAGACAGGTACAGCCTGCCCGCGCTTGGTACCCGCGCTCTCCTTCACTCGCTGTGATCACGTGCAGAGTGACTGCAGCCAACGCACACTACAGTTTTGGTTATGCAAATAAATCCTTAAGTATTGCACCACAAGTGTGCAAGAGGTTACTGCGCTCCAGCAGAGCTGGCGCCAGAGGTTGTTCTAGCAAGTTGATTTTTCCCAAAGGCTTTTCACAACTGCCATTTTTTGTGTGTAACCTCTTGCACCTCTGTGCTTCAGCGTGCATTTGAGCTACAGAAGTAGCACAGGCAATCTGCAAGCTGCAGTTGTGCTGGTGTTAACTTGGGGCTGGACCCACCCTGTACCCTCAGCTGTGGATGTTGCATTTCCTTTCTGCATGCAGCTTCCCACAGCCCTGTTAGGGCACAGCATTGGTAACGCCATGACAAACCCCCAGGAAGCAGCCCCAGAGCAGCTGCTTTCCCATCCACTGCTCTGA
This sequence comes from Chauna torquata, assembly GCA_013399475.1. Lineage (NCBI taxonomy): Eukaryota > Metazoa > Chordata > Aves > Anseriformes > Anhimidae > Chauna > Chauna torquata. The sequence goes on from VXAL01004920.1 coordinate 385,174, forward strand.
GCAGCTGCAGAGCTGCCAGCCAAGCTTCCCACTGCTCCAGCATCAGCAAAGTAGGATGCTCAGAAAGGAGAACTGTTTTCCTCCTGCTCAAGAAGAAAATGGGCAAGCCCAGAATCCAAAATATTTTATAGACATACTCAGTGGGTTGGTTTGCTTACACAATTTCCTTACTTGTTTTATCCACCCAAAATTTTCACTTCACTGTGCATGAAACAGAAAACAACATCAAACCTAGAGCACCAGCCTAAGTAAGAGCTACAGCTTGGCAAGTACATGACAGGAAAGATAATCTTGTCCTAATGTTGCTCACCTTGGCAAACCGCAGTATCCTCTTCGCTCATGCCAGTAACCAGCTCTGTCCTCTAATATCCCTTTGTGCTCTTATGTACTTATTAGGATTCAGATGGATGAATAATGTATTTAGTCATCACCTTTAGATATAAGCAGTTTAAAAAAATAAGGTTACCATCACAACTGCTTAAAGTGTTTCCAATGCTTCCCATTCCTTCCTAGGAGTCACCTGTAGATTCATGAAAACTCAATTGTTTACCTCTCTAGCTCTGGTCAAGTATATTTTCTAAGTTTCAGATGAAACAACAACACAACAGGATTAGAGAGGGAAGATAAACTGCCAATATTGATCCATTTTTCTGCCATTTAAGAATTGTGTGGGGACGCAGCAGAAATTTCATAAAATCCCTCTCTTTCCAACAGCTTATGGGCAGAAAATACATTCGTGAGTACTCTTTTGGGTGAAGAGCCTCTCATGTTTAGAGCAGGTACCTTAAACACTGACAGTTACGTTCCTACTTCCAGTTGTGAATAAAAATAAAGGGTTCCTAGGGGAAGAGAATTACCAGAGGCTGAAGCCAAATTTATCAGCACAGAAAAGTGCCTGGTAAGAGTGGGCTCAGAGCTGTGCTTTCCTTCTCAGAAGAGTCCAGCTTCCTTAGCAAGCTGAACACCTGCAAGTGGCAGAGTAAAGGCCAGACTGCTCTGGTCATGTTTGCTAGGGCAACCAGCGTGCAGGAGCAGCAAAGATCAAGAAGAGGAGAGTGGAGGTTTCAATGGACAGCTCTGCAATGTTAGCTGCATTTGGGGGGCAAATGGATCAAGCGAGGGGGCTGGAAGCGGTCCCCAATGTGCAAGAGCCCTTCCCATCACATTGGGCCACTTCTCCCTCCCCACCCTGCCAGAGAAGCCACAACAACTCTGCCAAAACGGCAGTGAGGAGACCATCAGGCTGCGGAGCCAGATGAAGGAGTGTGCAACATCTCACCCATTTCAGAACAGAAATTAAGAGAGGAGGCTGTAAATCCATCAGGACCTAAGTATCTTGGTGCAAGATAAGACACTGCTGGCATCCAGGAGCTTGATCCTTCTAGCAGCGTCTAAATAGAATTTTTACCATCAAATGATGAAGAGAAGGTAAAGGAGCCCCAGTGCAAAGCTTTCTCTCCTCTATAGAGAAGGAGAAGTTGTTTAGGCTCAACAGCCGGTAGTAATCTTTAAATATTTGTCAGCTACCACTGCTGTCTCCTGGATTTTCAGTTGCAGCTGTTGTAACCAACAGTGCCATCTGCCTAAGAGCATGGCCAGGAGCCCAATCATTTTTTTGCCTTTTTGCTTGTAATTTTTTTCCTGTCTGATTTTTCCCACCCATTCCTCTGGCACAGGCTCATGGCTCTTCTTCCTCTCCACAACAAGAGCAGCTTCGGCTGCATCCACTCCTCAGGCAGGGACAGATTGGCTGCAGCCACCTGTCCCTTACAGCTTCTCACTTCAGCTCTGAAACCAAGTTGTTACTTCAGCCGTGCTGGTGGTTGTCCCCATGGCTCTCCTCCAGTGCACAACAACATGAATTTGAAGGGATTTTTAATTTGCTTTCTTTCCTTTCAAGTAGCTTATGCTGCTGAATTCATTAGCTCATACTAAAGATTTACTGCTCCAAAACCACTATAGGTTTCTGTAATCCCTTCCCTAAGGGCACAGACCAGTCTCCAGGCAGGATAAAGAAATGAATCTGGTCTCATGGGGCTGTAACAAAGGTCTCAAAAAAACCAGGCTGACTTCCAGGTGTAAGAAAGCATGCAAGGTCCTGACTGAGATAGCCAGGATTTCCATAATGCAAACATTAAATCCTCCCTTCAGAAATAAGGCTAGCTGTAGGCAACAGAGATCTAATGGTCCCTGTGGCTTAAGTGTAATCACACTGATCCACAGAGCTGCGCAGGCATGAGTTTAATGCTTCTGAAGACCAGGTGTGACATGGCTCAGAAAAAAATCCTTTTGTGCGCTGAAAAGGCAAACACATCCTAGGCAGCTCAGCACTGTTTGATCAGAGCTTTCACTCTGACCTGTCCGTATCTGCTGCGGGGTGACCAAAATTACCTGAGCTGAAAATCATCAGTCCCTGTTACCTACAAGAGCTAAATCTAGTGGCAGTGATTTTAAGTCACAAAACCAAACCTAATGAAATCATCTCAAGCTCATGCCTCCAAAAAAATCAAGCATCTGGATGCAATAGTTCATCATAAAAATCCCATCACAGTCTGGAGCTTGGGGCTCCAGTTTTAGTTTCCAAATAATTAAGTAACCTCTGGCTAACCTGAAATGAATATTGCTGAGCACATTCTCAAATTATCAGCTGTGTGTTATGGTAAAAGCTATGATGAAAAATTTCAGAACTGATCCTGATAGAGCAATAGCTAAAGATGTTAGCAGGCAGACACAACACTTCTTTCACTTATCAGTAACCAAGCTAATGGAAAAAAGCCTCAAGACAGAATGTGGACATGACTTTTAGGAAAGCCAGCTTGCTACTTCATTCTGGTTAGTTCTGATTAAGACAGGATGTATGCACAGTTGACGTATGCAGTATATGTCAACCTCCAAGACAGAACATCAGATAGATATAGTCTTGTAACCCTCTGACCAGCAGAGAGGCAGGAAGGAGACGCAGCATCTTACTCGGAAACCTTTGCCCTTTAATGCTTGAGGGAAGGAATCCCAGTTGCACTGGGTGAGGATTGCAATTTTTTTTCACAATATATAAGATGGCATCTCCTGGAAGAGGGCTGTAGACCAAAAAGGACCTTGACAGAGTGGATTTATGAAGAAAGACCAATATGCATTTTAGGAACAACACTGCAAAAATATACGAGGCTCAGAGACATGCAAGCTAAGGAAATCTTCCAGGGGAAGAGTATTTTAACCCTCAAGCCTAGTGTAACCCAGCTGATGCTGGCAGAAACAAACCACAGAGTAATATAACCCGTTTATATAAAAAAGACCTCAGACAAAAACACAGATTTTTCAAACGACTCTCCCTTTGTAAGGCAACATCTGTAGAATAGTTTATAGATTAGCTCTTTTTAGCCATCACTAGAGCAAGGCAAACACCTTATCCTATGCAGCTATAACTTCATTTCTTTTCTGAGGCACTATCTGAACGAGGGAGATATAAACTGTTGGATTTTTATGCATTTTGTAGATTCCTTCCAGTTACTAAACAGATTTGTTGAGTGATGCTGAGATAATCGACCTTTGTCTTTATATTCATCCACCCACATTGCATCCCCACTGGTGGCCAAGCCATCCGCAAGCACTGCTTTCATTGTCACAGCATGCATTTCGTTCCTGCACCAGAAAGACAGCTTTGTGGAGTTTGTAACAGATGAGCAAATAGTCCACTCCCACCTCAAACTGCATGAAACTACATAAAGCATCTTCTCCAGCAAGTTTGCATTTGAAACCAATGGCAATAGTTTTTCCCATTGATTTCCCAAATAGTCTCATCTCAGTGAAAATCAGCAAGGTGGGAACAGATACGAGCTATTCTGCTCAGCTGCTGCTCTCAGCCAGCGGTGAGAGTGAGCATCCAGGCATCAATTGTAGGCATGGCCCTGCTCATGCAGGCTCCACACACTTGTTTGCCACATCCCACAGAGCTAATACACATAAAATGGAGCCAAAACCTGCATCTCTGCCCTGTTTCCTCCATGCCATAGTCCCATGAGGTTTCTCATGGCTATTTAGGCACACAACCCAAAACAAGGTACCAGTGCTGACTTTTCCTCCACACCCACAAAATGGCAGTGTCAGCTCACAGCCTCACTTACAGATGTTGAGTTTCATTCACGTTCCAGGAGTCTTGTATTAGTGGTGACTGTGAACAAATGCTTGCTTCTGTGTAATGACAGCTTCAGAAACAGGGCTGTGCGGAAGAAGCAAACAGTTTCACAAAATATTTTTCTCTTTGTTTTCATTCCAAATTGCAACAAAGTTGCACACTGAGGAAGCATTTCCAAATTCCCAGGCAGCCCCAGCCCAAGGCAGGCCAGCTGGCTGGGTGCCCCAGCCTCCAAAATCCCAGGGATTCCGCAGCCCCCTCTCTCTGGGCTGTTGCCACAGGGCCTCTTCCACCGTCCTGCATCTGGGAAGCCTGGGGTGGCCAAGAGCAAAACCAGGCACAATCAAGTTGGCATAAATTTAGGCAGGTTTTGCCACCATCCAGCTTTGATTGCCTGGGAATTCTGTCCAAATCAAATCATTTCTCTGAAAGACTTGTTTCATTCAAGCAGCAGATCTCAGCAAACATTTCCTGGGAAGTTTTGTGCCCAGCTCCAGCCACTCTTGTTGACAGCCTCCCCCATCTCATGTCATCAAGTCACCAGCTGTCACTGCCACTCCCGTCCTCTTAGCACTGTGGTCTTCTCATGTAGGGCTGGGGTGGCATTACTTTTCTGGATAGATCATTTCCATCTACCCTGTGACAGAAAGATGCCAGCATAGAGTCAGCTGAGAAAGTCCCTGGGAATCGCTGTAAATTCAGAGACCACGGCCTAAGAAAGTTTGTTTCTATGTGGAGAATGTGATTTATATCTCTAATACTATAAAATGTCACCTTTTTACCATGATTGCTTTTACTGACTCAAATATTTTTAAAAGAAAATGAGTAATTAGATAAAAGCAACCTGCTATCAGGAACCGAGCAATAATTTATAAGCATTCACCAAAAGCTGAACAGATTCTGACACTTCTCTTGGTTACTTACAGTAGAGGGAGAAACTCATATCAAATGTGCTCTGAAATCTATTTATAAGGGCAAGCTGAGAGACAGAGAATCTAAAACACAGAAACATTTTTTGAAAAACCCAAGTGGGAATAAAACTATTTCCACTACCTTCCATAGTGCAGCATTTTACCAACAGTAAATGCAATATATGGTTTTGCTTGAACCAAAGCAGCTTAACATATATTTCCCCAAAACTAAATAGTGTCAAACTATGACAGCTTCAGTCATGTTTCATTTATATATATTTAGCCATGGACTCAAAAGGGGACTTTGTCAGAAGAAGCAGAGATGAAAAAGCTGGTATAGCTTCATGACAATTGTCTTACTCATTATTGACCCTACCTGAATTGCAAACAATTGATTTTTATATTGGACATTTTCTGATGCAATTTTGCTGTTAGTTAGTAATATTGTAAGTCAGTTACTCTCCAAAAGACTTGAATATTCGTTAAGAAATATAAATGACTGCCTAGAGGTAACACAGCAGCCTAAGCCATACTGTCAATCAGACAGGCTTTTCTCTGTCATCCCTGATAATGTTTTAGAATAGTCTGTAAGTAGAACAGAACGGCTATCCAATAAATTCAGCTTTAAACAGAAATTATACATTTCTAACAGTTAAACAAAAGATTTTTATAATCCTTAACAGAGTAGTTTTTATAGCATAGCAATTGTCTAACTCTCCTTGTTCATGACCACAAGTACAATCTGACTACAAAATCTTTTAATTTATTTTATAACTACACTAGTGTGCTGTATATATATGGTGTTTATATATGTACAGTGCATCTCAGAAAGATCATCATAAACTTCTTAATAAAAATCATAATGATCCATTTATAAGTTCTTATATGTTAATAATAATGACCATCTCATACAACTATTAACTTATAAAAACCTCATCTAAATTACAAAAAACTATGATTTCTTATAATAAACCTAGATGTAATTAACATATTTAAAATTCATATAAAAAAAAATTTGTCACTTTCAGCAAAAGTCAGCACAATGCCAGTTTTAGATCTCAGCAACACAAACCAACAACCAGTATCACAGCCTCAAAAAGGAGGTTTAAGACACATGAAATTACTGGACTTTATTCACACATATAGCTGCAGGTGATTGCACATGAAAAGCAGGTAAAGAAGAAAGGAATAAAAGTTTGGAGCAGTGCTTTTCAAAGGGACTCGTAAGAGTTCTGGCACACAGCCGGTGGTGAGGTGGACTGTGATGGCTGTGCCTCCTGGCACCCTGGTCATTTGCCCTCCCTCTACCCCAGAGGACAACAACCCCATGAGGACATCTGAGAAGCACATTAACTTGCTCCTGAACAGGCTCATGTCCCATCCCACTAAGCACGGTCATCCTTCATCCGGACATTCTCCATCTTCACATCCCATTTTCAATATTAATTCTTTATTGATCACTTGACCTTTGATTTACTGTCATGGACTGATCACAAGCAGGCAATTGTAACATCTCCTTTCAAAGGCAAACAGCAGCCCACATTGGCCTTCCAGAAGGTCTGTATCTCCATCATATCACAGAAGCAGAACTGAGAAAACATATCTTGAATAGCCTGATTTACACCTACATGAATATTTGTCTTTTCTTCCCACATTAGTTTGAGGTTATGCAGTCCCCCTTGTAGTGTCTGCACCTCCTCAGAGCATCCTTTTGTCAGACAGATATCTGGTCACCCATTTTGCTGCCAGCTACTCTGGTGTCTCTGCGCTTCTCTTTCTTTCTTCTGCTTTCACCAACCATTTGGCGTGTAGTTTCTGCTCTCCAGTCTTGTAGACTGTTGCTCTATCTAGGTAAAATGCTGCTTTCCATGTCCAGCATGAGCATACACTTTAGAGAAAAACCCTTTGAGGAGCAATAGGTGAGTGCAGGTCCTCTCTATTTCCACTTTGACATATACCCCCTGTTCTTAGACATTTTCATTCTCTATACTACTCAGCTAACTCAGATCTTAAACATGCAAGACAGCCCATGAAATTCAAAGCAATTTTCATGCATCACCAGAAGCAGATTTTTTAATCATTTGTCTCTAACATACAGCTGAACTTATGAGTGCTATATATTTTTCAGAACGTACGAATTTGGTGAAATGAGCATTGAAAACCACTCAGGAAACCTCCACTGAGGTATGGAGAAAGGTTAGAACAGAAAACTTCCAAGAATAATAAACAAAAGCTATTAGCATAGCAGCAGCCATATTTTCCTTTCCTGAAGAAGAGTCTCATCTCAGTAGAGTTAATGAAATCAGCATCAACTCCCATGGATTCCGGATTTCTCCCCTCTTGACTTGGCATATTGTGGGTGTGCTATGATATCAGGACATGATTAGTCCCTTAACACCAGCTCTTCTATTGGCAGCCCTCAGCACTGTGGGTTACTGCAGCTACAGAAGATGATTTTCAGCTTTGTAGACTTTTAGAAATGCAAATGAGGTACATGGAAAATTCACATGTATGGACTGCATTATACTTCGCCTTTTTTAATCACTTGCTAGGTATACTTTAGAAGGAGCTGGAAACCATTAGAAAGCTTTTAGTATTCTAACAGGTTCTCTTTGCAAGTCCCCACCAACTAACTGCAGCACTTATCCATTTCACTACTCAATATCAAGATGTTGTCAGAGACTAAATATCTCAGGATGTATCACAGAAAGTACTACATTTATTCATGTTCAATCTCATTTTGTATTAGAAGAATTTACCAATGTACACTGTAAAGGAAAATAAATTTAATAAGAAGCACCCATGATTTAAAACCGGAGGAGAAATAATTAAGGTCAGTAGCAGCCATGGTTTCTGAATGAAGATATACAGTGTATAACCCACGTTTATGAATCCACTTCATCCAAACGATTAGTAGCTCACTTTTTTGTGTTGCTGGAGTTCAGAGGGCGTGAAAAAATCACGCTGGTGTATTAACCATTCAATCAACAGCTTGCATGATGAAAAAAGTACTGTTCAGCTCTGACTCAGACAAAGACTGAAGGGAGGAAGCATGCTATAAATTTCACAGGGCTGGCCTCTAAAAATAAATGCTTTTGAGAATGTTGACATGATAAATGGACAGAGGGAAATCTTCACATTCATGCAGCTTATTTAAGCCTTCTTGTTCTCTGGAGTCTCACAGAGTGTATTTAGCTTTTCATTTTCATTTCAGAAGCACCTTAGGAGCAGCTGTTTTAAGCCTGCACATATCATTGAAGGGATGCCAGTGCTAACCCACTGACAAAGCTGCTTAAGCATGCCCTGAAATCAAGCTCAGCAGATGAGAAAAGCAGGACAGAGTTTCTATTAGATGCTCATCCTTCAGGATATGTTTAAGTCTGTGCTGTTCAGTGAGCACTTTCAAACAGTACATACCACTTCCCCCACCCCAAACCTCTTTTATTGTGCACAATTTTCCATGTGTATTCAGCTGCCTTTTAGTGTTTATCAGCATACTTTCACGTGGCAAGCTGCCAATGAAATTCAATAGATGAGACGGACTTTAAGAAGTGATTAGGGTTTGCAGGTATTTGCTCAAAGATCTCCACCGTGCTTTGAGGAGGTTCAGAAATAAGTTTGCCTTTCATATGTCCTGTTATCAGACAATAACATCCTCCACAATTTTATGCTCCAAAAACTCCTGGCAGCAGTAAAGAACAAAGGACCCTGTAATTGGCTTTTAAGAATGATAGAATTACAGCATTGTTTTACATATGGAAAGTGAAGGTTATTGTTCAAGGCCATGTATTTCATCTTATACTGTACTAATCAACTATAATCAACATTGGCACCCCAAGAATCAGGGATCAAAACACCACATAAGGCAGCTCATTTAAATTTTTCAGACATTAGAAGCTGCATGTGGTTTTCGTGCTACTTAAAAGCTCAGTCATTTTAACACGCCCAAATCTAATAGCCTACTACGTGTGGGCAACTTTTCATTCATATTTATATTCATTCATATTTATAGGTGGGATGAAATACATATTGTTCAAACCCAGCAAACACATTCCAGAATAACTCCCTTATATTGAAATAATGTTCATCTGAACTTATCAGAAAAACTTTCACCTCCATTTACTAGGTCTGTGCATTTACACCATTTATACTTGTAGCTTGAGTAGCTGAAGGTTTTAATTCAAGGTTGCTACCGTCGAATATTAGTAAAGCCAGGAGGCAAAGAAGTTGATTCAGGCTCTCTGTAGGCTGGCAGATACATAAATTAAGCTACATTTCAGCAGTTCTAGACTCTGAAAGGATCACCTGCCATGTGAAGGAAGTTGCAGTAGAATACTACTGAAAGGAACTTGATAAATCATCTGACAAGTATATATGCCTAATGAATATGTAACTTACAAGAAATATCTAAGCCTATGGCTTGGTAGCCAACAGAATTAGCCTGAAAAACATCTCCTTGAATGAAATGAAATAAGTCTTTATCACATTGATTTAAATATTTTGCTATGCCACCAATCAGTATTAACAAAAGAATCTTTAAAAAAATGACAGTCACAGATTCAGTGGAGCATTTTCTAAGTGAGACTTTTTTTCAAACTTATTTAGCAATATTCTAGTATTCCTACCATGTAACCCACTAGTCCTCTCTAGGGTGGATTCATTTAGACGAATAACGTCTGAGCAATGCTGGGAGTCCCCTTTTAAACACGCAGTGCGGTCCAAGAGAAAGTATTCTGGACTGGCCCTCTGCGGACCACAAGTTTTACTACTGACTTTGCCACTGCGCTAGTTTTATCTCTTTGTTTCTGCATTTTCCTCGTTTCCTCTGCTCAGAAAGTCAGATCATTCAAACCGAACCAGTCTCATTTTTTTGTGCTCTCCTCATGCCCTATACAACCAAAGTCTAATGCCTAGGCTCTGTGGTAATACAAATCTATGTAGCAAAAACTTGTTCTTTTCCCTGAATTACTAGTGCCTGAGTGAAAGTTTGTGTTTCAAGACAGCAGCCGGTCCAGGATTAAGCTTTTAAGAATACAATAGGGCTTTTTAGGTCACTGCTATGTCAAGTGTGAATGATTGTACTTTATCAAGGTGTAAGTGCAGCATCTGGTCTTCTGTTCTTATTTGATCTCTTTTTCACTGGCTTTTAGCGTGCCCTTACCAACTACACCTTTATCTTCTGTGGTGTAACAGTTGACACAGGTCTTTTGCAAGCTAAGAGCCCTTGCCTCACACCTCCCCCGTGAAGCATTTGTACTTGGTTTCTCTAGGATGGATCATAGCACCCTTACTTTGAAATCAATTATCCAAGTTGATTCTTATGAAAGAGAAGACTTACTAGACAGCAAAATTCACTGTGAAATTGAGTAGCTTTGAATCGCAGTTGGTGAACTCAGATGTAAAACAGCTGTGTATTTACACTGAGGCCAGTAGCACCTTGAGAAAGTTTGTCCTTTGCATTACTCAGTCTTTTGCTGATCCTCAGCAAGGATCCTCCTTCGGGCCAGCTAACCTGCGTTACCTTTTTTTAATGTATCCCCGGAAATACCCAGACTGCAGATGAAGGCAAGCACAGCACCTTCTTGTAGTAAGTAGCACCTGGAGACAATGCACAAGTCATTTTTCATGTAGATTTTTTATCTGTTGTGAGTACTAGGTGCCTGAGATAGGCACCTGGAGCAATGAAGGGATAACAACCTCTTCTTCACACTGCAGTGGCTTCCTTCAGCTCTCCCAGGCTGAAGCAGTGTAAAGAGCAGAGAGCAGCAGTCTCTGTTCTGCAGACAGCTTGCATCTCTCATGCTGAGAATTTCCAACTTCCAGTATGTTGGAGAAAGCATGAACCTCTCAAAACTAGAAACAGGTACTCAATAGTTCTCAAGATCAATGCCAAAAATCAGATTTATCTAGCAGGAGCCCTGGAAAAGGTGAGGCATCCAAGAATACTTTAGAAAAGCAAATACATTTTGTGTTTTAACATCACCCATGTAAAAATCTATGTGTAATCACACAACGCAAACAAAAGGAACCCATGGGAAATTTCTCCAGTCCAGGCCTTGCCAAAGTGGACCCTCACCACTGTGATTGCTTGGAGTGTCACACATGTCATGCAGCATTCCCAAAAGGTGTTGGTAACGTTAACAGCAAAAATCACTCACATTAAGTTCTTTTACCTTCAGCAACTTGGACTACATTTTACAGTTGCCATTCCTATTATTTAAGGAGCAGATAATCACAGAATGGGCAGGGTTGGAAGGGACCTCTGAAGATCATCTAGTCCAACCCCCCTGCCGAGCGGGATCACCTAGAGCACGTTGCGCAGGATGGCATCCAGGCGGGCTTTGAATATCTCCAGAGAAGGAGACTCCACAACCCCTCTAGGCAACCTATTCCAGTGCTCTGTCACCCTCACAGTAAAGAAATGCCCCCTCATCTTGAGCCAGAACCTCCTGTGTTTCAGTTTGTACCCATTGCCTCTCATCCTGTCGCTGGCTGAATTCGTCTACTCTGTGCATTTACATCTACCCATTCACCCCCCTTCTCTCAGACTGCAAGTGAATGTGCATTTACTCCTGGCTGTGAAAAGCCTTAACATACTGTCTGATACACTAGCACCTATGAGAATGCCAATGAAAACGGCAACCTTGAGAAACAATTGATTTTTGCTTTGGATCTGGGATTGAACTCAACTGTGCAAGTCTATCAACAGTACTGATAATTTGCATTTATTCCATACCTCCAACACAAGGTTGAGAAAAAATCCAACATTTAAACCTCTTCATTCCCACAATTCCAGGAGGTAGCACCAGTTCATATAAATGCACTGAAGTCAAGAGGATTCTACCTAGTTGAGGTCAGGTTTTTAGGTCTTCTTTTAAGCTACATTGCCCATCTCACCACCACATGAACCCATATTTTGTAGACACGCTTACCCCTTTTTGTGGATCTGCTTCCTCCTTTCTTTTTGCACTGGTCAGCTGGTGGTTCCTCCTGTGCAATTGAATTTGGCAGGTGCAAGAGCATTTGCTAAAGCTGTGCACAAGCTGGGGAATGCTGTTTTGACAGCTGATAGGTCTGCAGCATCCTTAGAGACTTTTAAAAGCACATTGAAAACTTCATTATTTACAAAGCTTTACAGCTGGGATGCACAAATCACCCATGGCTGATTTGTCAAAGGAACATTTGACTGTATTTTTAGGTATCCATTTTTTATAGACTTTGCATAAACCTAGAAAGGGATTTTGTCTCATCTTCCTGTTTTAGGAACCTCCTTTATTCTTCCCTTGCAGTTGATTTTTTCATTGGGTTATTTATGGGTGGTTTATTGTTCCTTTTGTTTGTTTGGTTTGGTCGGTTTGGATATTTCCCTGCTTTGCTCACTGCAGCAGTTACGAGATGAATTCTGGGCTTTTCCTCTGCTCCACGCAGAATAAAAAGACAGTCATAGAGAGGCTGTGATCCCCTGAACACATCCAGGATATTGTATCTTATTTCTGCCTTTCTTTTCTTCTGTGCTTGCAAAAAACATTTTTTACACTGATTTACCAGTGCAAATGAATTACTTCTAATGTCTATATCCCCGTGATCATTACCATTTCAGGCCATGCTTTTACTTGCTTTTCTTCCCCTTCCCGCAGTCAAAAAACAATTTATGTTCAGATGTGTGAAGCTGCTAATATTTTCATTTCCACTATATCTCAATTCCCCCCTTAGCTTAGGGAAAAAGATTAGGGATGGATTTTTAGGGAACACCAACAGCCCATGTAGAAATCAGTAGGAGCAGCAGGTGTTCAGCATCTCTGAACATCAAGCCCTATCTGCATATTTCTGCCATGCTCATTGCCCAAGAATCTGAACACCTGCACCAGATTGGCATTGCCAACTCTTGTGATTTTATTTCCAGTCTAAGGCTGTGTGATGGTTTTAATCAGCACTTCTGGGATCATCACGTTACATGGAAATCTCAGCATTCATCTCAGAACTCTGGCCCTCAAGACCCCAGAGAAAAGCATGAAAACACCATCCACATGCCATTACAGATCAAAAATGCATTGCAAAATCCTTTGTTTTCTAAAGTATTACCTTAAGCCAATTCCTTGACTATAGAAGGACACAACTCATGATGCTCAGGACTCAGAGCAATGCAAAAACTTCAAAGCAATTTACGTTTTGTTCCCATTGCCAGTAGACAGTACACAAGGTCTGTACCAGAGGAACTGGGAAAACGTTCATGCTGAGTAGTGACTTCTTTCTTTTAAAGTTCCTTAAAATAAGCCTGTAATACTTCTGTATTCAAACATCTCATAAATTCTCTAACAAGTTAAGATACTGATACCAATGTTCACTGTCTCCTTCTGAAAGGTCTTTAATTTATCATTCACATAAATCTCCACAAAAGCTGGATTCTCCTCCAGCCAAGAAAATGAAGCTGCTGTCTGATGTACAGACCCAGTCACAACATCTGAGCTCTTGAGTACGTTATACTCATAACAAGCCAGGTGTGTATATACATACACTCACATATGCAAGGACATGGTAAAAAACTAGCATTATTCATATAGATTACTTGGAAATTAATTTCAGTCAGAGAAGGTGTCAGGTTTGTAATCTGTTTGCAGACAACTTGTAAACAGAAAGAGTTTGGGTTCACCAGATATTTATTTGTTCAGCTCACTTTTGTGTTTAATAAATTACCGGATTTTCTTCTCTATAGGGTTCTTAGTCAATATAAACAGATTTCACAAGGTTGACCTAACTCCCAAATAAGTCAGGAGAATGAAGGACTTTAAGCTGTTTCCTTAACAACCTGATAATGGCACAAACACAGCAGTGAAGCTTCTGGTACTTGCTATTTTGAGACGTTTTCATCTCCGTTGAAATGAAGAACCCACTGGCAAGTGGTCAGGCACAGGTTTCTCGTGGATGAACACCAGTGCTGTCAGTGGAGAGCGTCACCATGCCTATAGTAGGTGTGCACCAGCCTCAAGCACTTCAGGTTTGCTGATCTGCCTTCCCTGATCTTTCCATGAGGCTTCTCCCAGAGCCACTGCTGCCGAGAGTAGCTACAGGGACTTGCCAGAGCAGTCAAAGCCCTGCCAGCTTTGCTTGCCTCTCGTTATTGTGAGTGGGATTGCACTCAGGGAGGAGAAACAAAAGGAGAATGTGTAACATTGCATCCATCTCCTTCACTAGTAAGACGTGAAATAAGGATACTTGAGAAGGGCTGCTGTCTTCTGCTACGGCACTGCAGGGCTGTGCTGAGAGCTGGCCTGTTTCTAAGGTTTGGTTACCTCTGTTGTTTTGGTGCTGGCAACAGCCTTGGCCAAATAGATGCAAATGTTTAGACAGTGGACCACAAGTCATTTTCTAAGGAAACATTTTTTCCTGGACTTTTGTTATGGATGCTGTTCAAAATGTAAAGATTGAGATGGCTTACAGGTTTTTTCTCACCCTGCATTGTGGTCCACAAGTCTGTTTTTGTCTATCTGACTTGCAGATAGATGACTATGTAACATTGTATATATTGTTTTAGTTGTGTTTTCCAAATCAGATTTGGTGTAAATAGCAGTTCTTTTCCACAATAACAAATAAGCTAGCTTTCTAAAGTACTTCTATTCTCAGAGCTTGTTTGATATACTTCTGATGAAGTTCAAACCACGATTTTGTAAATCAAGGAGCTTGAAAGTCTTTAAAAGCTATAGTAAATTATGTAGAAAGTTTGAAGAAAAACTTGGGTCCAGAATATTTCTTCATTTTATCTCATGTAAGGAACAGTCCGGCAGAAACAAATGTAGATTGAATGGGAAACAAATGTAGCCATTCACTGACTGTCCCACCATGAGAGAAGGGGGATCAGGGAAGAGAATTTGTGTTAGCAAAAGGTAACATCTTTTTTCCCCTCTTCTCATTTTTCTAAGTCAAACACATGCTATTCTCTGCTCATGAATACTGAGACATACCGTCCCGCCTCTCTCAGGGCAGAGATGCTGCTTCGCGACTCATCGTATGTCTGCATTATTTCAAACCCACCCACATTTGTAGGACTCCAGAGCTGGGCAGGATGGAACTGCAAACTGCTTATCCTGCCTCAGTAATCCTCCATGTTCTTCACTGTTAGGAGTAAAGAATAAATAAAAATAAACAAAAGACATTCCTGCACAAGAAGCAATTACTTTTTCAGTTGATTTTAGCTAAAAATGGACTTTGTTGTCAAGGCTCCTCCATTTTCATTTCAGTTGCTGTTTCTTTTTGTATTGATTTTTTGTAAACATTGTGACTTGTAGCAATTAGCGATACTTGTCTGGCAGCAGTGTACGTTAAAACAGGTATTTTCTGAAATAGAGTGGGAGGGGAAAAATGTGAAATGTCATCCATGAAAAACACAGCCTGATTTTTAAATGAGTATAGAAAGTCTTCTGAAAGACTGTATAAATGAGTTGAGTTCAATCATAGCAGCGAACACTTTTTTCTATTTTCTATCCCATCATATAATATCTCTGAACAGCCCTTGGACCAGGGTCCCTCCCAAACAGGCATGCTGATAAGTGGGCACCGTAGTTGAGCATCTTGCTCTTACTCTCCAGGTCTGCAAGGCTTCTATTGCTTTGTGCATGAGCCAGCTGGCTGCAGAGGGGAAGCACAGGCACGAAGCAGAGTCCTGCCCCTGCCTGACTGCAGTCAGCAGGGTCTTAAGGAACAAATGGGGAGAGCGCAGTGTGGGGAACATGGCCCTCTGACAGCCTCATGGGAGGAACTGGTCTCCTCAAGGTGTGACCCACCAGGTCATGACCCCCAAGAGACACCTCCAGGCAAAGCCCTTCCTGCAGACCAGCTGGGCATCACTCTTGGCTAGACATCAAGCTCTTCCTTCAAAACAGGAAAAGGGCTCTGCATATGGCTGTGGGAACAATTTTAGGTACAGCAAACTTGAGAAATACAACAAGGAGAAAATCTCTGTAGACTCCTGGTGACAAGTGAGCTGGATTTTTTTTTTTTTTAAGAGACCTGGATTTAGAGATCTACATGTGGCCAAATATCAGTTCAGACCTCTTAATCTATTTACCGGATCAGAATCCTAACCCACATCCCTCATTTCTCATCTCCTGAGAGGGACTAACATTGAGTTGCTGACTCCGTGGGATTGGAGAATAAATTCACTTAATACACTTTAGAGAGCCACAAATTGCAGACTGCCATGCAGATTTATCTAAAGCATCCCTCGAAGGTATTTCTGAGAACGGATGTGTTAATACTCAAGCACATTTTAGACTGTGATCATTTATTTTATATAGAAAAGTTAGATTATGCACAAAAAAGAGGCTTCTCAAGAAAACAGAGCAGCAACAGACAGGCAGACAGTATCTGAGATAGCAGCACTGGGACAGCAACAAGTCAGGAGAAGGCACAACCCAGTTAGTCGCGAGTGGAACAATGTGGAGTCAGGTTTTGCATTTCTCCCAAGGGATTTTGGTCTTCTGTTCTGAAGCAAGCTATTGTTTTGGAGAAAAACACACTCTCCCATGGAAGGAGCACCACAGACATACAGCCTTTAAGCAAACAGCCCCAGCTAGGGAGTTGTGAGAAACGCTCAGACCAAAGTAACCAAATAATGTCTCGTAAGTGCCCCTAACCCTAACGCCCTGAAGGCTTAAACCATCCTCAGGGCCAGAAGAGATATCACTTAACATTGTGGTAGGTGAGGCTCAGCTGAAAAGCAGTCAAAGTGCTTGCAACTGTCTATCCATATCCATCAGCTGGATTACATTAATACTGTCTTACGTTATGAATGTCTTTTCATATAACTTTCAAAATAGCAAACAAAAAGGAATAATTTATATTACCGGTTCCCAACCAAGGAGGCAGGCTCAAATGCTTTATGAGTAAAGTCCAGAAGCCCAGCAGAAAAAATCTGTCAGATCTGTGTTGGCAAGGTCAGTCCAGAAATTACTGCCCTGCATTTGACCTCACCTCTGGAGTGAGGGAGGCAGCCGCTAGGTAGGTGAGGACAGGAGGGTGTGTAGTACAGTCCAATGAAGGAATAATTTCCATTTTTCACTAGGACATTGGCTGGAAAAAAAAAGACTGGGCATCTTGCTCAGAGCCAGCTACACTTTCACTGCAAACCCCACCACTCTCTGCTGTGGAAGAGTTATAGCGAGCCAGTTGTAAACCATCTTCCACATCAGCCGCCTGATCCCTGAGCATACAGAAAAACTGACTCAGCACATACATATCTTCCATTGTCAGCGAGGGGAAGGACTCCAGAGAAAGAAAAAAAAAATAGTATAGCTTTTATAGCTGCCTCTACAGCAAGTAATCAAACACAGTTCTCTTGAAATGATTCCCAGTCGGGAGCACAGAGTAGAAGCAGCAGCGAGTGCAGTAAAGCAGCAAAGCTGGCCCTGAGTGCTGCAGCCGTGGGGGCTGCCTGAGGATGGCCGCTCTGTGCCACCTCCCTGGTAAAGGCACATTTTCCTGTTTCATGTTACAAAGCAGACAAAAAATAGAAACATTCTATTTGCATTTATGTATAAAACACCATACATAGATGCATAGTCCATAAATACTAGATAACTTTGTATTGCAATACACCAAAATTAATTCTGTCACTGATTTGTATTCACTAGACCCTACAAAATTGGCCTCAACCTTTGCTCTGAAAAACTTTCGGGGGCGCTGCTACCCCCAGCAACCTGGGCAAAACCTAGAAAGTTCTTGCAGAAGCAATATGCTTGCTTTTCTGCTATACCTTCCATCACCCCCTTAGAAGCAATTCTTGAGCCCTCAAGGGTCAGTGGACCACAGGTTAAAAAACACTGCCTTAGAAACCCTTATGAAAATCTGAGGCCCACTGTGCAGAGCACTTCCAAACACCAGAGGTAATATCCTGCTTCAGAGGGTTTAGAGCAAATAGATGAAATGGAGAGGAGACACTGGCAGTAGAAAGCACTAAGAAGCGATATCCTTTGCCTGAAACCATACAGGTCACTTGCAGAGGCTGCCCATGGTTTGCTTTGATGGTGCGCAACTCTCCTTGGGGGTAAAAAAAAAAAAAAAAAAAAAAGCCATTTTCTCTCCTGGTGCATGGCAGCAGCTGAACTGAAGGAAAGTGGGTGAAATTCAGCAGGCAGAGGCAGTGCCAAATGTTTTAGTGTGCTTGCATCCCCCCTATGCTTGACTCAGCTGGGCTTCAGACATACACTTCAGGCACTCTGAGCAAGCCTGACACACCCCTTCGAAAGCACTTTTGTGTCTTCTGGGGGCTCTTGGCAATTGTTTTCACCTGAGCAACCCATCAGGAACATCATCAGGCAATGAAGTTCTATTATCACAGCATCTGCACAGCTGTAAAACATGCCCATGCTGCAGGGATGCCCAGCTGCAGAAGCTGAGGTTTCTGCTGTTATCAGGTCTCTGCTGTCAGATACTGTTAACAGAGAACGGCACTTCAAATACCCATGACCAAAAGGACACAGTCTTTTCTCCAGCACAATGCTGTGTGAAACAGAAACAATTTAATATTAACTGAGGTAGATTATGCCATATCTTGCAGAATGGGCTTTGAGTTCCTTAATGCTACTTTTCTGTTTTTAAAAGTTTTTTTTTTTTAACTGCCTCAGAATTAATTGTATATGCAAGTTACATAAATATTTACAAGTATTTACATATGAACATATAAGGCCAAATTATGTACAAATTATGTAAAGATGTCACGTGTGTAAATTGATTTTGGACCACCCCAATGTGAAAAACACACGCAGTCATAAGCTATGGAGGTCAGCTTGCTGGGGGTCTGCAGAGGAGGAATCCAGAGGAGCTGCAGGAAGAGTTAGCTGGAGCAGCAGGAAACAGGCTGTGTTCAGGGATGGAGCAATCCTCCTCTGGGCATGAGGGGAGGTAGTCGTCACTTGAAATATAAAGAAAACGGTAGAAATAAAATTTAGAAAGATTCCTGAAATTGCAGGCAGAACTCAATGAAAGCCAGAAAAGCCTGTCCAATTTCCAGTGTGCTTATTACAGTGAGAGGAAGGGAGTTGGTTCCCAGGGCTGGAAAAGGCTGAGCACCAGCCCATAAATCCAGCAGGAAGACACCCGCAGAGCTGCACTGGGCCCAAATGGGGAATGGGAGAGCACCACTGCTTTTCCCCTTCTCCTGACCAGCCTTTGCCCTGCTGTTGTTATACAGCAAGATCACTTTTTGACACGAGTCTCAGTACTGCTCCACCACTCCTACATTTAATAGCACGCTCAGACATTCAGCAGTTACCCAAAACAGCTTAGTTCTAGTGGAAACAAAAACAAAATACATGCACTATATATTTATTTCAGTGGGATGAGATGAGATGGAGAGAAGAGACACTGGGAGTAGGAAGCTCTAAGAAGCAATACCCCTTGCCTGAAGCCATACAGGTCACTGGCAGAGCCTGCCCATGGTCTGCTTTGATGGTGTGCAACTCCCCTTGGGGGTAAAAAAGCCATTTTCTGTCCTGGCGTATGGCAGCAGCTGAACTGAAGGAAGGGTGATACTAAGGACAAGTTTTTCTGGAATTTGATGTGGTTATGTAGGTATATATATTATATATATGTGTGTGTACATATACATATTAATGAGTTTTAAAAATTAGATAATGCTTTTGCAAGGTACAGGAAAAGAATATTTTAGACATTATAAAACACGGATTCCTTCATGCATGTTTAAACCTGCAGCATTCAAATAATACAGAATAACTTCATTAAAACCTACAGGCCATTTCTTTCTTTTGTAATAAAATGCTTTAAGATTTGTATTTATTTACTGGTGAATAGGAAGAGGTTTAACAGCTACTTTTTAAAGCTAAGCAGCCAAGTTTCAGTGGTTTCCTGTTTAGACTGGTCTATTGATTGCAAACTGTTTTTCATTTTCTGATGCTTTTCTTTTTTGAATAAAATGTTAGAAATCATGGTTAATTTTTAAAAAAAATAGCTTCTTCATGAAAGAGATATTAGAGAGGCCCGCATTTTCTGTGTGAACACTACAGGGTATAACTGGGAGTTAACTGTGAAGTTGTGCACAAAATATGACAAAATACAACCTGAATGCAAGTCAGTTGATGAAAAATCAATATGCCATACCATATCCAAGAAAGAAATAGAAATGTAGTATTTTTACTGTAAGAACCCTATCAGAAAATTCACATTACAGTGGGAATAGCCAAAAGTCTTATGGGTTGATATCAGTTATTTACCATGCCTAGTAATTTTTCACATTCTAACAATTACTCAAACATAATAAAAATTACTATAAACCATAAAACATAATACTAGCTGATATAGAAAAGGAAAGCCTGTGGCAGAAATCTGTCAGATATTACAAATAAACACAGTAAATTAGAACACAGCTCACAACTTGTTATACAGTAATAAGCTATAGATATTTTGGCACTAGAAAGCAGTAAGAGGGGCTTTGTAGATTAGTTCCTACTGTAAACCTATTCCATTATTTTAGAACATTCCATTAAAAAAAACATTTATTATGTGGACTATAATCCTGAATGTTCTCTGATTCTATACTTTGGCATTCAAGGAGCAATTGCAGCTGAGCCAAGTAACTGCACAAAGGACCCTGGCAACATACCCATGGCAAGACATCAAATCACAGGAAATCAGAATCATCGTGGAATCACCTAATGAACAAGTATGTTGCAGACTTATTAAAGCACAGTTATTAACAAGATTTTACTGCAAAGGAGTCGTTAAAACTGAAGATGCTGACCATCTTATCCACACGACTGACCATCATAGCCAAACGAAGAAACAATGCACAAGAATAAAATTAAGAGCAGGTTAATATATCCATGTTACTTAACTTGTTAAATGAGAAGTACTCCAATAATTAAGCCAAATAAAATCAACTGCTCATGGGAATATGTCATTGACTTCTTTTGATCCTGCAGCTATTCATTTCACTAACTCTTACATATTAAGTTAAATAGATAGTCTATATAAAGATCAGTTAAGGCTTGTTTTCACATTTTGTTCTATTTTTTCCCCTTCCTTGAATTAGTGATCTGCTACACTGATAAACAGAAAAAGAGCAAAGTTTGTTTTTGCATTCTTAGAATAAAAAAAGGTTATTCTCACCTAGTGGGAGATAAAAATATTATTTAAGTTCATGTTCATTCAGTGTTCAGGCACAATAATACACCCTATATTTTTGCACCCTATATTTTAGACAGTTTTAATTTCAAATATTTAATATTAAATACCTACAGAGAATGGTTATTAGTATTTGATCAAATGCTGAATCCAATCAAGAGCATTCAAATATAAATAATATTTGTTTCTTAAGCTGCATTTGAAGTGAGAATAAAAAAATTTGCGGAGTCCTCTTTTGCTTAAATTCATGCAGCCATATTAAAGATCGTCCTCTTGCTTGGATTTTGGAGAACGATTTCATATGGCTATGACCACTGTGTATCACATAGTCAGATCTCTTTGAACTCTACCCATATTTCTTTGTGGATACATGTTGTCTCTTATCCTGTATCTGGATTTTATATACTTTGGGACAGCCTTTAAGTCATGGGTAACCTCCAAATCATTGGGTTAATTCTGTATTTATGAGTGCATGCTTATACCTAGCAATGTATTTTGATCTGTCTTTTGACATTTGGGCTCTAACCATCCCAGGCACATGTGAGAGATTAGTGCTGGATATTTTCCCAAATTTCACCAAAAAAAAAAAAGATAATATAGGTTTTTAAGGAATCTCTCATCTCTTCATCCATCTTGCCCATCTAGGACTGACGGTTTTCAACAGTTGCATTGTGAGCTTCCTTAAGGGGAAAAAAAAAAAAGGAGAGAAATGTCTTTTGCCCTTTTCTGTAGAAGACAGATTCCAGTCTTTGACTGACTATTCTGGATCATGCCTGTGCAAAATAGTAGAGTTTAGGCAGCAAATGGAAAATATTATTGTATTTTCACAAATAAATCAAATGTGAATCTGACTTGTAAAACTGTTTGCACATGCACATTAACATGCATAATATGGCTATACAAATAATACATGACAAATTAAAAGTTACTCTTAACTTTTGGTTCCTATAAAACCAGAAAATATCCAGTCCCCTCTGTGTGTCATAATATCACATAGCTAATACGGTTGCTTCAAACTAGAAAGATGTCGTTCTGTAACAAAACAGCAGTTGGCTCACTTAAAGGCAGACAGTGGATCATTCGGCTGCAGGGATTTGGCTCAGCCCCTTGCACTGCATTCTTCTCTTTAAAACTCAAAAAAAATGTGTAGTAGGTAACAAAAAGAGTCTCTTGATGCAAGGGGGAGAAGGTAATGCTGTACATCTTTGCAATTTCTAGTACTTTCCTAATAAAATGAAGAACTGACAAACATTGTCACAGAGTAACTTCAGTATTAGGGGCTTGGGGGCCTGATAAACATTAAAGACCAGTCAGTGTGTTTCATTGACAGCGGCTGAAGAGAAGCTAAGGACTACCTGAGAATGGACATTACCCAGCTGACTAACAGGTGTACTGACAGGTATGTGTCATGATTCACCAAACAGTAAATTGGGTTTCAAAGCTCCCCAGGCAAGACTAGAAGTACACCAGCCACAACAAGGCAAAGCACTNTTTTTTTATTAGTATTCTTTATAGCTGAGGGTACCTCCAGCAGCCACTATGAGGCAGACATAAAAACCTTAAAGATAACACCAACTATCATGTAACCTGGCTAATTCAAAAGAAATGCAGTCATGAGCCCACAACTGGGTCAAATGTATCCTGCTGCATCCCGGATCCCAGAGCTGATATTAATGATTGTAGAGCCTCAGTCTGAAGATGATGGGTAGTTAGTAGGGTATGGCATGAAGCTAACATGGCATAAACAAAGCTTCATTGTCTCCAAAGTTCACCCTTTCTGTGAAAAGATGAGGAACTACAGCCAGATTCCACAATTATCAGCATGGCAATTTTTGTGAGCAAGAGAATTTTTCCATTTAGTTTTAAGAAACCAAATTAACAAGCAGCTAATAGGGGCAGCTGGTTTGTTAGTATTACTAGATTTAATTCATTCCCATGGTAATTAAGAAAATCTCTATGGTAAGTCATTAAAAGAGTATATACCAAAGGCATTGATTAAGCACAATATTTTTAAGAGCTGTTTTGTAACATAGTATTTCTGGTATCAGTATTGCACTGAAATGAAAACTGAGAATTCCTACCTCTTTTAGCTATAATATGGAAAAGTAATTTATGCTCTTTTATGGACAGCAACATTCCTGACTTCAGACAACAGACAAAGCAATTGAAGTATATCACTGAAGTTTTACGACAAAAGTTGACTTAGCTATTATTGCATTTCTTCCCTGAAGAAACCAAAACTAAAATAAAATAAAACACAGCCTTCTAATAATTCAGAAGGAAAAAAAAAAAAAAAAAAAAAGCACACAGGTTAGCTCTTTCCTTAAGAAATTTCTAGTTATGAAAGCAAGGTTTTTGGAATGCAAGTGACATTTGAGACAGACTTTCTTTACATAAGGGAAAAGAGTAGAATCTTTCTAGTGCTATAGGAACTATATTTTAATTTTAACTTGATCTGTGAATATGAATTATTCCCTTTTACTATTTACTTAAGATGGAAATACTGTTACTATGTTTATGTGATCTGTCTCAGCAGACGTGTAGCTTTTATCATAATACCAAAACATAGCATATTATATATTATACCTAACAATACTCAAAGTTAGGAGACAAAAAGAAATAAGCAACCATGAATAAAAGTTGCATTCCCATTTTATATCTGGAGAACATAAGAAGGAATGAGTACCTGAGGGGTGTATTTCATATCTATTTTCTACAGTGTTTCAGGGATGGATTCTTGATCTCACCTTGTCTGATGCTTTTTTCAGCATATATTCCTGTAAATCTATTTTACTTTAAGTAACCTCTAAGAATTCCCTGAGGAACTACTCCATGAAAGAAGATCCAAGCTCTTTGAAGTCCCTGGTTGATACAAGTCCAACAACTTCAGAATGGGGAGAGCTTCTGCTGCTTTAAATACAAAGTTAGGTTTGCCTAGTCTCTTAACAAGTGTTAAAGACATTCTGATCACTCCGTGTAACAGGCAGGACAGTTATTACATATTACTGTTCAGAATCAAACATACTTCTGTTTGCTGTAAACTGCAAACATTGCTCTATTCAGAATGCATGTTAAATTCAATACATTTTTGACTACCAATGACAAGTTCCCTTTGCAGTTTCCCACATCTAAAAAACAAGTCAAATGTCAAACAAAAGTCAGCAATGCTCTCTTGTTTCCAGAGAGAACATAATCAGGTTTTAAATACTCATGGTAAGGACAAAAGGTTTAATGATCTCATCAAAAGTTGCGTCAGACATTTTATCACTACGACTTCTCCTCCAGCCAGGAGAAAAAGGGAGCTGCAAAAAGAGATGACAGAACTCTATCATAAAAGAAATATTCCTTCTAATGCGAGGAAGCTTCCTAGCAATGAGCCTTAAGGATTGTTTGAAAGCTGTGGCAGACAAACCTAGAGTATACTGATAAGAAGATAAATTACACATTTCAAACCCTACTTGTTACCTCCTAGTGACTAAAAAAATCAACATGGCTTCAGCCCAAACAACATTCAAAAATTAAATATCCCTCACATTTCTAACCATGTCATTCACATATTTTGCTCAGCTCAGTAACTCCCTCTCTCTTTTTATATAAAGCTGAAGCACCTTCATTTCACATCTGCTTGGCATTATATTTGCTTTCTAGACATAATCAGAACAGACATAATCTGAAGAAAGATTTTGAACTGGTTTCCTTCTTACTCTGTTAATTTATTATTGAAATAGCACATCAGTTTGCACCTCATATGCTACACAGTTTTACTCTTCATAATTGCAGAAGAAAATTGAAAACCCATGAAGTAAGTGCACTTAAGTGTGGTAGGCAAAGTGCAACATCAAGGTCAGTGGGAAAAGCAACGTGAGACAAACCAGTCTTGGTTGCTACCTGTTACTGAAAGGAAAAAAATGGGAATTTAAATCATCACTGACAGAGGAAGGATTTGGTACAGAGAGATCTGAGCTGCCTAACTAATGGGATATCAGATGAAATGAAGCATTTTCTTTTCAGAAGACCAATCTCTGCACCAAGAAATACTCAGGCTACAGAAAGCGCACACACATTTAAAAAGCAGTGGGGGCTGGGGGCCTGCTCAGCAATGCTAAGCAGAGCATGGAAAGTTGCTTAAAAGCCCTTTTCTTGGCACTGGTCATGGAGATTCAGCTAAATATAGGATTGCATTAACCGCCAGTCACTACTCTGATATTGGCTGCTACATAAGCAATGAGGTGGTTCCTTGCTCAGAGGTTTTTGTTATTTGCGGTTGCATCATGTTGTCAGACCTCTCACCTAGGATCCTGGTAATGGAGAGAACCTGGCTGTGCTGGGAGCTAAACATTATATAGCCCCTTTCTCAAAGAGTTCACATTCCCAATACATTTTAGCATCTTCACTTTGATCTATAGAAACTGCCTAGGACTAACCCAGAACATGTCAATATTGCCATGGTTTAGATTATAGGCAAGCTGCAAGATGAAAAAAAAAAAAAAAAAAGGAACCATCTCTTGACTTTGTAACTCAATTTTTTCTCTCTCCTAAACCTGAATTACAGATCTACTGACTTCTCCAGAGCCCACCTCCTTCAGCAACAAAGAAAGCCTTTGGGGAAGCTCAGCCCATCTGAGGAAACCAAGGAACTGGCAGTTCTGCCATGTATCCTTATGGACTACCTGTCTGAATCTGAATGCTGCTGCTGCGTTTTCTGCTGTGATTACATACTTTCTTTTCAGACATTAGAAATTGAGACTAAAATTGCAGATGAAGAGAAATTCCCTAAGGGTCTGATTTTGTTCAGATCTGTCTAAGGCATTTTTCACTTTAGCAGTTTTATGTAAACAAAAGCAGGGTGCTCTTCAAACAAATTACTTTGGATTCCTTATAGCCAATGTGCCAAAACAATGTAAAGGATGGAAACAGAAACTGAATACCTCTGCTAATTAGGATCCAAGGGGGCATCCTGCAGCGCAAACACAGTTACTTACTATAACAATGCAGAAGACACTTGTCAATCTGCTGACAGCCAGACCCAGAGGACTTGGGGCCAGGTATAAAGACAGTACACTAGAAGCTCCCTTTCGTATTCTTCCTGTACTGGAGACAGTGTGGGCAAGTCTGTCCATGTAAGTTACAGCAGGCTGCCCTGCTCAGTCACCACCTCACAGGACCAGAGCTGAGCTGGAAATCAGTGTGGAACAGGATTGTAGCAGCATAGGGAGCAAACAAAACTAGCTGTACTGTTTTTATGAAGACTGGGCACTGCAGTTTATCTGCTTGTAAACAGGAAACTAAACAATAATAGAAATAAGACACCTGAGGTAAACAGCTCCTGGAGACATGTAAGACAGGCTGGGCTGTTTGATGGGGAACTTCTACGTGCTAGGAGCCACACAACGATGCACTGCAAGGGATCAGATTGTCAAAGGCACGGAAGTCATAAATATCATGAGAGGATAAAATTTATACAGGAACTAGGAAAGGGAGGAGTCTTCATGCGGAAGAGGCTGGCCAAGATGCAGCAGGGGTGAAAGAGCAGCAAGCAGCTCTCTCACCCAGCCAGAGATGACAATAACTCAGCTGAGAGTACATTACAGAGGCATATAATGAAGGCTAGGATTAAAGTCAAAGGATGTGTGGAGATGCTCCACCAGGCCAACCTACAAAGGGTGCGCAGGTGTACTTTGGCTCCTCTTCAGCATCTACGTCTTGTCATCTCTGCACACCAGGTACCTCTGGTGAATAACAATTGCTTGCTTCTGAAGAAGTCATTTTTAGTCACTTTAATCAGCTGCTGTCAGAAGCTTCCAGACGAAAGAGTTTGCAGGTGACAAGCACAGCTGGGCCTGTCACATTAATGTGATCAGTTTCACTTTGCTACTCTCTCTGGATGGAGCCACTTGATCTCCCCACTGCTGGATGACTTGAGCAGCAGCTCCCTAACCACAGCTGACAAGGGTAAAAAGCATCTATTCCATGTCTGAACCACAGCTCACCCTGTAATAGTGATAAATGAAGATGTTCCCTGTGCCAGAAGGAAGAGCTCTGACACTCTAGTGTTTGTTTCCCCTGTACCACCAGAGGAGTCCCCTTTGAGCAAGAGTCACCCTTCCAGCACCAATGCCTCTGGTTGGACAGCCAGGACACATCTTGAGAGCAGAGCTCACTCCACACTGGAGATACTGGCCCAATATCCTCCATGGCTGTCTAGATAATACGGGACCTTGGGAGAGTTTCCTATTATACCAAATTAAGTTAATATTACCTGCTGAATGCCCTTATGCCCTAGCTAATGAGTGTCCTTATTGCAAGGCTTAATTCAGTTTTCATTGCACCTTTACAGTTCAGCCTGAAAGTCCTTTTTATTAAATTCTTGCTCTGCTAGTTCAATAGCAAGCCAGCAAAACCATGCTAGTGTAAAATTTTAAGTCAAATTGCATAGAGAGGGCAAGAACTGGTCTTCTGTAAATCCACATAATAAATTCTAGTGGAAACCTGGCATATTAGTCCTTGTCAGGGTAATGGCCACTAAGGAAATGCTGTGCTGGTCATTTTAAATAGAACGTGAGAGATCCTGAGTAACTCCTCACCAGCACATACTTCCCTTGTTTTGTTGAACTGCATTAAGGTCCCACTGTTCCAACTCCTCCATTCTTAAAATGCCATTCTTCAATAAAGTAGCCTATTCCATGTAAATATCAAAAGCTTTTATTACTTCATTACATACAATGTTTCTCTAAAGCAGCAGGCATTTTATAGAAACTCAAAGGAGACAACAAACAATTATCTACCCTGCAATGATGGCCACAATTAGACAGCAAATTTCCAGTGAATCTCAGCTAGCTCACCAGCTCTCAGACTCAGACTTACAGCTTTAAGAAAAACAGGCCATCTTTCCAATTCAGTAACTGTGCTAAGTCCTCACAGGATGCTGAACATTCAGGAATGCCTGAGGTAGCCAGCCAGCTGAGAGCCGACCTTTCATCCTCATCCAAAACCCTTGATCTGTGGCAGGTTTCTCACTAAGGGAAAAAAGAGCAAGCACATAAAGAAAAATATATGAGCCTCTGTTTATATACTGCTTTTTTTTAAAAATTTTTTTTTTCTTTTTTACAGCATGGTTCAGCTCTGCCACCATCCACAATAACTTCTCTACTGTTTAGCTCTCTAGAATATTTATTTTATTCTCCACTGCATGAAACACTGTTTGAAGCCTGAATAGCTAATAAAACTTTTGGCCTTTATTAAGCAACACTAAGTTCTTCCCTCAGGTATGTAAGCACAGGCAAACATTCACATGTTTCAGGATGGAAATAAAGCTGCCAGGGTGCTTACAGCTATTGGCTCTCTCTCTCCATCCAGGTTAATGTAATGTGTACATAGGCCAGACAGCAAATGTACAGGGCTTAAACCTACAGCATCCTTAATTTTTCTGCATAAACAAAATTAAGCAATGGATATTAATGCACCAAAATCAGAGGTTAACAAAAAGGAATTTTAGGTTTTGATTTTTACTCTTAAATCTAATTTAAAGAAAGGCAGAACTTGATTTCTTGTCCTGCTCCTATTTACTCTCGAGAGGATATTTATTTGGCATCATTAGCAAAAATATACATCTTTTTAACCGCTGGTCTACTACTTTCTCCTGTCTCTGCCATCACATTGAAAAAGACAGTACATTTTAAGCCATAAAGATTTTCACTCTGTCAAGAAATTTTGAATCTGCTACCAAACATCATTGTTCCATAGGAACCAACACAAAGATATTTTCACCCATAGGTGGCTGGTTTCTTGGTGGTGAAGACACAGTATATGATACATAAACATAGCTATAAAATTTACTTGGAAGAAAGGTGGCCAGAAATGATACAACTTACATTAGAAATACTNATTAATTGGGGCAGTAACTAAAGTCATTTCGTTTCTATCTCCTCTGCATACTGAGCACACTATGCTTCCCTTAAATGGCTAACTTCTGCACACTGAGTCTAAATATTGCCACCCCGTGGTCTGACAGCACTGCCAGCCCTAAAAACAGGGAGACAAAACACTTTGTCTAGGCAGGGCATCATATATCTACTCCTCACACGCTGTTTCTATTCTACATCTAGTTTTCTTTCACAGACACCTGCCAGCAAAAGAAATGGTTCCCTGATGACCCCACTTTCCTCTATGTCCCTTTTTTCCCAGGTGCCACAGGCTGCCTCCTCCGTCCTGCCCCACGGTGTGAAGACAGATATTGAGCAGCAGAAGCCAGCAGCAAATACTCCTCCCTAATAAAACTTTCACTGCAACATCACACAGCTTGTGCAAATTCCCTTTGGTCCGGATGGAGAGCAGAAACAGGGCAAATCCTCTACTTAAGCCAAGTCTTTCTTCCCTGCTTCCCAAGAAATATTTGCACTGGGCTTTCTGTATGAAATAGAATTATAGAATGGCTTGGGTTGGAAGCGACCTTAAAGATCACCTAGTTCCACCCCCCCTGCCATGGGCAGGGGGGCCTTTGCCTAGACCAGGTTGCTCAAAGCCCCATCCAAGCTGGCCTTGAGCATTTCCAGGGATGGGGCATCAACAGCTTCTCTGGGCAGCCTGTTCCAGTGCCTCACCACCCTCTGAGTAAAGCATTTATTCCTTATATCTAACCTAACTCTACCCTTTCAGTTAAAGCCATTACCCGTTGTCCTATCACTACACTCCCTGATAAAGAGTCCCTTTCCAGCTTTCTTGTAGGCCCTCTATAAGTGTTGAAAGGCCACTTTAAGGTCTCCCCGGAGACTTCTCTTCTCCAGGCTGAACAATCCCAACTCTCTCAGCCTGTCTTCATAGAAGAGGTGCTCCAGCCCTCTGAGCATCATCCTGGCCCTCCTCTGGACTTACTCCAACAGGTCCATGTCCTTCTTATGCTGGGGGCCCCAGAGCTGAATGCAGTGCTCCAGGTGGGATCTCAAAAGAGTGGAACAGTGGGAGAAAATCACCTCCCTCAACCTGCTGGCCATGCTTTTTACGCATCCCAGGATCCCATTGGCTTTCTGGGCTGCAAATGCACATTGCTAGGTCATGCTGAGTTTCTCATCAACCAACACCCCCAAGTCCTTCTCCTCAGGGCTGCTCTCAATCCAGTAATTTCTACAATAAGCATGTTGAGCTATACCTTTGTTCACCTACAATGGAAGAGGGTAGAATTAGCCATAGGCTTAAAGCTTTATGTATCTGTTCTCTCTTTATGGATAAGCAAGTGAAACAGCAACTGCAGAGCGCCTGACAGTGCAAGGGCACGAAGGAAAGTTCAGTCAAAGACTTTCCTCTTCCCCATTTTAAAGTCTTCTGTGCCTGGCCAGCACCACAGCTCAGTGGAACCTGTTTCCTGGAGAGGAGAACTGAAAGGAAACTTGGAAAGGACAGATTTTCTATCTGTCTGAGCTTTGCTGAGAAGTTAGTCAAAGCAGCAGCATAGCTCCCAGGCCTGGAAGGGACCACTGGGATTTTCTGGTCTAAACTACGTAATTGAGACCATCAATTAATGGACAAATGAATTAAAGTATCTTTTCAAGGAAAAAATTCTAATCTCTATGCAAGGATGGAGAATCCACCATTTCATAAACTGTTCTGATGACTGGCTGCTATTTTTAAGAGTGTCTTGCCTTTCTTTGATCTGGCTCTGTCTAGCACCACCTTCCAGTTGACGGATTTTTTTTTATTTTTTTTTTTAATGTATTGGGTTTACATGGTAAAGGTTTGGTAGCAGGGGGGCCACAGGGGTAGCTTTTGTGAGAAGATTCCAGAAGCTGCCCCATGCCAGATAAGAGCCAGCTCCAGCCGGCTCCAAAAGGGACCCGCCGCTGGCCAGACCTGAACCAATGAGCGATGTTGTTTGCGCCTCTGTGAGAGCAGATTTAAGAAAGAAAAAAATTGGTGAGCAACCTTCTTGTCCATATCTCAGCCCTTGAGCCCTTTCCATCATATTTTCTCTCCCTCTTCCTTTGATGAAGAGGAGTGAGAGACCAGTTGTGGTGGAGTTCTGCTGCTCAGCTGGGTAAAACCACCACATTTTTACACCTCAATGTGTAAGGCTGGGGACTATTGCCAAGACTTTATTTCCCATATAGTTCTTTAACAGTCAGGTCAAGCCTCCCTGTAGCTCTCCCTTTTTTAGCTAAAGTCAGGTGTCCTCCCTGGTCTGGCTCCTACTCTCTCTCCCACCTCCAAGCAATGGGTGACCCTTGCAGGAGGACCCAGATGAGCTGCTCTGCAGATGCCATCCAGAGCACTGCAGCTGCCTGAAGGAGTCAGAGCCGAGTTACATCCAGAAAGTGCTACTGGGCTGCTTTCAAGGGCAGCTATTAGGTGCTTCAAACAAGAGATAATCTGCCCATTCTAACATTAGGACATACCCCAACCTCTGGTAGATTTTGGCTTAACCACTGGAATTAGTTATCCGTCTGCTTGACTGTCTTTCCAGAGTTATAGGTATTAATGAAATCTCTAAATAGTCTTGATCTTATACATATATATATATACACACACCTATATATATAATACATATAGTAAACTGATATATACAAGCGAGGGAGTACTCTGCTCCAGAGACAGTGCTGAGCGACTACTTGCAGCCTGGGGGGCCAGTGTGCAAGAGGGGGGCACACGGCCGTGGTCCAGTGTCTGTTGTTTCAACTGCTTGTCTTTAGCTGCACCCTGCAATGCTCATGGGAGAAGAGGTCTCCCACGTGCGAGAGAGACACAAGAAGGACCAAGTGAGAGAGAACAGGGGAAAGTCCTCACACCAGGGCAAGAAAGAACCAGTGGGCAGTCCGCCAGCACTCAAATTGTTCCTTGTGGCTGGGGTCTACTACAGGCTACCTGATCAAGGGAAGCCTGTTGATGAGGGCTTCCTGTTTCTATTGCAAGCAGCATCATGCTCACACGCTCTCATCCTGATGGGGGACTTCAACCACCCAGATGTCTGCTAGAAAAGCTACACAGCAGGCTGTAAGCAATCCAGGAGACTGGGAGAGTGTCGAGGATAACTTCCTGGTCCGGGTATTGGACAAACCAACCAGAAGAGAAGCATTACTGGACCTACTGCTCACCAGTGTGGTGGAACTCCTTAAAGAGGTTGAGATTGGAGGCAGTCTGGACTGCGGCAACCATGCCCTGGTTGACTTTGTGATCTCAAGGAATACAGGCCTGGCAAAGAGCAAAGTCAGGACCCTGAACTCCTGAAGAGCGAACTTCCAGCTGTTTAAAGACCTAGTAGACAAGACCCCCNAGACAAGACCCCCTGGAACACTGTCCTT
>VXAL01004921.1:3388-14547 GCA_013399475.1 Chauna torquata
TGGGCCCGCGGGCGGGATGCGGGGCGCCGCCGCCGCCACCCCCGGCTGCAGCGGGTGGGGACAGTGTCGAGCCTCTTCGTGTACCCAGTGAAGTCGTGTCAGGGGGTGGCCGTGCAGCGGGCGGAGGTGACTCCGATGGGGCTGCGGAGCGGGGAGCTGCGGGACAGGTAGGTAGGGGGAGCGGTGCGGTGTGGTGCGGTGCCCGGCCCTTCGGCTGGTACCGCAGTGCCCCGCCTGGGGAAGTGCAGGGGGAGCAGCCTGCGCCCAGCCTCGCGTTTTTAACATTGCTCTGTGCGTTCCTGTGCTCCCTGTGCGCTGCAGGTTTTGGCTTGTGACCAAGGAGGACGGACACATGGTCACAGCTCGTCAGGAGCCTCGGCTGGTCCTCATTTCTGTCAGCTGTGAAAATGGTTGCCTGACCCTGAATGCCCCAGGAATGAAGCAGCTGTGTCTGCCCGTGAAGCTCCCCAGGAAAAATCCGGTGCAGAACTGCAGGTACGGATGGAAGGAGGGGTGGAGGAGCTGATGGGGGACTCTCCTTTTCTGTCCCTTCTCTCTGAATAGACTATGTCCCTCACTGGTATGCTTTGTTTTTCAAGACTGGGGGATGGTTAGCATTTTCTTATTTAGGAATTTACTGGTGAAATTATCTGCCATATGCTATACAAAAGTCCAGGGCTGATTGCCGTAACGAAAGGTCTAGTTTTAATCTGCTAAATACTGGTAGAAATACATCTCACGAAAGATAGCATAGCATTCAAAGACCGTAAATTGTGATCTTCAGTGTTCACACCACATCATGTTTACTCATTTATGTTTACTTCCTATGCTGTCATTTTCATTTGGGTGAGTAGTTGCATCTCAAAGTCTCAGTCATGCATATTGGTATTTCTTGATCACCACTACTATATGCATCAACATTTTTGGATTCTCAGTAGCCAAGTCTGTGTCCCCTTTTCAAAGGGGTTTCAGTGAACTGGTTACAGATACAGTCATGTCAGCTGTGTGCATAGAGTCATGTTGGATGAATTCAGGCCTAGTTATTTTAGCTATGTATTGAAATCTATGCTGGAGAATGCCCAAGAAGAAGCAAAAACCACCTTTTCCCTGTTAAAAAATTAATACATAAGATTACTTAGTAACTGTAAATGGTGTTTGTCCATGCAAAGGTACTGGTAAGTGTTTTTTTCTTTGGATAGCAGAGAAGGTTAATGTACCCCACTGCTGTAATTAAAACTAAGAGTTCTGGAAAGGAACTCTATTTACTAACTTTTAGCATAAATCAATTGCTGTGGTAATCCCTGATTAGCACAGCTTGGTACCTCTGCTGATACAAAGGAGGCACGAGTTACAAATGATAACGTTTATCATGGAGAAATAGGGCAGTATTTTACAAATCTGTCTATAATGTGTACGTGTTAGCCAGTGACACACGTCAAAAACATGCACAATTTTCAAGATACTATTTTTCTAAAATTTGTTGTGCTGTTAGAAAAAGTTTTAAATAGACTAAATGCATTTCAGTGATGAAAAATTATCTTAGACTTTGCGATTTTTGGTCTCAGTAGTTTGATTTTCTCTTAAGTCTTCTTTCTTTGGCTTAGTTTATTAACTGTTGCACTCTGGCTTTAAAATTGCTGGATTTTTGGGAGTGCAAATAAGCAAAAGTTAGATGCATGTAAATGGACTTTGAAAACTACTAACTTGTCTGGTGGTGTCATAGGATGTGAAATTAGCAATACCTGTAGTTAAATATTGTCTAGTTCTTTTTCAAGATGAATCCTGAGGTATTGCATGACTTCACTGTGCTTAAACAATTTGAGTTGCTATTTTTGTGCTCAAGGCTGATTCTGATCTGATCCATTCAGTAAGAATTGAGTTTTGGGAATAGTACTATACTCAGTCAAATTAAGATTTGGCTTTTGCTCCTAGATTCTTCCTTTCCGGCTTGTGAGTGGGAGTAGCTGTCTTACTGCTCTGTACAACCTGCCAGCAAGGCCCTCTACACAGAGCTGTATTTATTCTGCCGCTGGGAGAGCGCAAGGCCTTCATACTGGTGCTGGCTTGTGCCCTGTAGTTTGGAGCTTAGGCAATGCAATAGTGCGTCTGGCTGCAAAAGGCTGTGCAGACTTTATCTGTAATCTCTAAAACTGGTAAGTCCAGTTGTAGATTTTACTTGGATATTTAAAAATCCTGTGTTTGGGGGGGGTCAAGTGTAGGACTGAAGCTATCAAATGGGCACAGTTTCTGTTCATGCAAATAACTTGTTAGAGGGCTTTTACAGCTCTCTGGGTAAGAAGCCTCTGTGATCTTCGTTTGTGATTGTTTGTATGTGGTGTGGTACTTAAATCATATGATTGCATAGTGTTACCATGGATCCCTAAACCACTGAGTGCTCAGGATAGATCTGCTTCCGGAACGGAAAACAGTGGTGTTGGAAGTGGCTTCATGCCAGCCGGCAGGCACGCAGGGACTGAGAGAAGGGAGGGAAGAGAAAGGCAGTCAAATGCTGTCTTGGTCAGTGGCATTTAATCCCCATCTGTGCCACACAGTTGATGTGGGGATTCCAGCAAATATAGCAGGGATATGGCTGTTAGTGGGTGAGAGTAGTCGTGATACAAAGATTGGTGAGTGAGAGGGCTGGCTTACAGGTGCTGCGGGAACAATTTCTGACAGCCGTAGGAGTGCCCTGAAGAGCCTGGGGCTCAGCTGGGCAGGACACACAGCCACTTACAGTGTTTGGGTGTGCACACACACAAATAAACCCTGGGTGTTTCTGAAAAGAAAGAAAATAAGTAGGAGTGTTCTGTGAGTAGCTCCTTTTGCAGGGGCAGTTTATATCTATATATATATGTGTGTGTGTGTGTGCGTATGTGAAATGAGGTTAATCTTTTCGGCAGCAGAAGCCCGCTGCTAGCCATCATACGCTGAAGCCCTGCAGTCTGCCCATTGGTAAGGAGGGCATGCCTGTGAGATGCTGGCAGAGAGCAGAGGGCTCCTAGGAGCTGGGCACAGGCTAGATGAGCTGCCTAGGCATCTACATGCTTTAAGCTGTGCAGCATATGATTGCAGAGGTAGAAGAAACTGTAGTGCATTTGGGTCAAAATCGCTACTGCGAAGACAGTAGTAAAACTATTCATAACTGTTGTTGGGGTTTATTGGAAGGTTGAGTTGAGGTTTACCTTGTCCTGCCAGGAAAGTGTTCCTTGTGTAAACTTGTTCTATATTCTGCTGCCAGTGGATTTTTGTGTGCTGTGGACTTTGCTTCCATTATAAATCTTTAATTTCTCCTAGCATACAGCTCAGTATCTTAGGTTTGAGCTTTGCTTGTTGAATTAGTTGCCTGTTGCCAGATCTCACTGGGGTGAGATCATGCCAGCAGCCGTATGCAAAGCTGACATATGTCCTTTTGTTGTTCTTAACATAGATTTGTGTGGTAAGGAACAAGAAAAAGCACCTTCCAGAGACTTTGCAGGAGACAGCTAGTTTTTGGGAAGGGGTCTTGCTGAGAACAACGGCTGAAGTTTGCGTTGCACTTTCTACTCTGCCTCGTGAGCTGACAAGCTCTCAAGTGGTCTAGACCTACTGTGTGATTTGATTTGATTTTTTGGAGGCATGGGTGAACACCAGGTTGTAACGAACTATTTTGCTGTCCCAGCAATAAGGTGTTCATTGCAGTTTTATAGTAAAAATATTTACGGCATATGCAAATTGATTAATTAATGTCAGAATGTAAGCTGAAGGGTTCTGTAGGCAGCAGAGTTTCACTCAGCTCCGGGTAAATTTTAACAGCACATATTTGAAGAAAAGCTTCCTTAACAATCAGGGATAATATCTGTAAGTGCTTATTACAGTAACTAACCACATCCTTTCAAAATATTCATTTTCTGAAATTAATTACCTTTCAGTTGATTTCTGGGTAGAGATCTTTTGTTGTTAGTATGTTAGTAACATGCAAATGCAGGAATAGACTTTTTTTTTTTGTTTGAAAGTATGGCAAACAGGTTTGTTACTGGTCACTGTGTGACAGTTAGCTCTGAGCACCTTGTTTATTTATTGGCTCATTCTTTCACCATCTGGTATTGTCTGGCTATGTCCATGCTACTTAGCTTCCAAAACAAGGTTGCCACAAGGAGATTGCATACTGGAAATTATCCTTGTGCCAAACTCAGAAACCAGCTTCTACCTCATTAATTCAGGTGGTTTGTTAACTATATTTTGCTCCTACTATTAAAACAAATTGCTTACTTTTGAATAATAAACATGCTTGAGCCTTTGGCTTTCCAACTAGCTTGCCGATATGTCTTGTGATCCTTCAGGGTGTTTGGACTGGATATTCAAGGCAGGGACTGTGGAGATGAAGTGGCTCAGTGGATCACCTCTTTCCTGAATTCAGAGCCATGTCGACTGGTGCACTTTGAGCCTTCCATGGTGCCAAGAAAGTCAAAGGACATAATAGATCTTTTCCGAACCACAGATGAGGTAAATGAATGTTCTTGTTCTCAGAAGTACTTTCTTTTAATCACTTCCTCCCCCAGCTGCCCAAACCTGCACATTCAGTCATTGGTGATGAGCCCATTTTAGCAAGGTATGTAGTCACGTACTTAAGCCAAATGAATGTTTTCCTTTTCTGTGATGACTTGCTTTAATTTTACTTTAAATCTGTCCTAAACTATTGACCATTCACAGCTAGAGTCTGATTCTGACATTTGAAGAGGAACTGTTATATTGCAGAATTAAATACCATTCATTTTGTGCTTTGGTGTATAGAAGAAAGTTATGTTTTTAAAGGTATTTTGGTGGTGTAACCTATGTTGTATAGAAAACTTCCATTCACTATCCCTTGTGAGTTCTAGAAGCATACTGATGGAAGTTGTTACCTCATAGTTTATTTAAAGGACAATGTTCAACCCAGAGCTCTATAGTTGTAGGCCTGGGAATTACCGTCCAAAAGTAGTTACAGAGGTTTCATCTCCCTCTTTCTGTGGGAAGAGGCTTGAAGATTTGATATTAGGTAAAGATAACTCAGGAAGGGAAGGGAGTTGCTGTGCGCAGATGTCCTTATGTCATTGGAGCCACTGATGCCATTCTTTTTGTCTGGACAAAACTCATGTGCGAAGATGGTTTGAACTGTACCTGATGACTGCATGCTTTTTAAGGAAACGCAGATTGTGAATGCCTTACCTTACTGTTGTGATGTTTTTATCTATAGGACATCAGTGTTTTGCTTATTGTTGCAAAAGGAAAAGAAGGTGTATAATCTATTCTGGATTCTCATGTCTATGCATTTATTGTGTAAGGGCACTGAGACCAGTACAGAAGACTAATGGTTACAGCATATGGTATATCTGATTAGGAGGGGTGACATTCGGGAATCCTAGCATGAACAAAGGGCAAAATTGTTTGTATAATTAGTTCAACACTCATCTTCTTGTGACTGTAAAGGCACGGTTCAGAGACAGTATGTATGAGGGAATGGGGGAAGGCTAGTAGAAAGGAGAAGAGCTGTCCACTAAAATACTACCTAATTTTTCCATTTCTCTCTGCATAACTAACATATGTAGGAGTTTTCTTTTAGTCCTGTTCATCAGCCTTGTTTGCTGAAATGGCAGCTCTCCCGCTCCCAGGCAAACTTAGGCCAATGAATGGGCAGTTGCAGTTTATTTTTGCCATTCTGTATGTGAAATGCTCTCTAGTGCTGTGATAAGATAGATTCATTATGTAGAAGAATTCAGTTCATTAATTATAGTCACCCAGGTATCTGGTTGACTATAATCAACCAACATCTTAGTGTCTTTCAGAACTTACCATAACATGTTTTACTGATATACTTAGTTCTGTCTGTAACACCCAGGATAAATGTCTGGGATGTGTATACAGTATTAGTTTGTAAGAAGTTGTGGCAGCTTATATAATTTCAGCTTAATTCTATAAAAAAGAAGTTTAATTTTACAGTTTGAGCAAATGAAAGTTGTGGCAGTTACTGAAATAGGAAAGGCATGTTATTTTACTTGCTAACATACTTCCACCAAAATTAAAATCTGAATACAGCAGCCTAACACTGCCAGGCTAACGTGTGCCCACTGATTCCAACATATCAGTCCTTTTGCTATTCGGTAGTTCTGCAAACTTTACACTTGTGCTCTTACAGCAGCCTTACAATTTGTTTGTGTTTGTTTATGTAGGTTGCCTATCCTGACTGTAGCCCAGTCTTGATCATCTCAGAAGCTTCACTGGAAGACTTGAATACCAGACTGGAGAAGAAAGTTAAGATACAGAACTTCAGACCAAATATTTTTGTGACAGATTGCAGTGCTTTTGAGGAGGTAAAATAACTCTGAAATGTCTTTTTGAAGGCTTGGATATGTTTCTTTGTAACTCAGTTTGCTTGGGGGATGGTGCCAACAAGTTTGAGGAAAGCTGCTATTCTGTGATATGCAGCTGGATTCCAGAGAGATACAGCTTCTGCTTGCTTGAATGCATATGAAGCATTGAGGGAGGAGACAGGCCTGGGAATACTTAAGTAGCTTAGCGAAGGATGAAAAAAATGTATGTAGATGACAGACTGCTACTGAAAGCTCACCTTTAAGTGTGAAGTAAGGAAAGCTGTGTATGCAGTAATTGATCAAATTAATGATACAAATGAACAATTGTGAGTGTGATGTTTTATAGCCTTTGGCACAAGAGTAAAACTGACCCTTGTGATTCTGTAGTACCAGCGCTACATCTCTGACTATATTCTGGTAGTTCAAAAAGTGCTATCTATGAAGGTATCTGGTGATGATGTGAACTGGTGATGATGGCTTTTAAGTGTTTTGACATCATGTTGCAGTTTTTCCAAAGAACTTGCTCTGGATAGATGTGGTAATTCCCCAGATCCAAGAAGTTCCTAAAAACAGGAATGGGTTTTCGTCTTCCAAGAAGGATGCAATAGTAAGCTTGTGTAGAGAAGTGAAAACTTATTTCCACTAAAAATTTCCTTCCTGCAAAAGTAGTGACTTATAGAGGTGACAGGTCAGATTATCACATGCACAGTTAGAATAAACTTGCTTTCAGACAAGTTCAAACAAGCGCATACTGCAGAATGGGATTTGTTACTTGCATATCTTTCTTCCAGATGTAATTACTGGTGGGTCATGAGTTTGATGAATGTAGGGACGATAGGGTTTTCATTAAAATAGTACCATAATAGAACTGCGCTTATTTTGAAGATGCTTATTTTGAAGATGAACATCTGGAATGGTACTGCCTTATCTAGGAATGACTGTGCCACTCCTGGAAGAATGGTTGTGTGTGGATGTGTCTAATCTGTGCATAATGTTTACCTTCAGGACACCTGGGAGGAGATTCTTATTGGCAATGTGGAGATGAAAGGGACAGTGTGCTGTGCAAGGTAAACATTCAAGACTGTTACTTTATGTAGGTGTATACAGATTTATAATAAGAAGCTCTTAACTGATTTGGTGCTGTCTGTCATTGCAGGTGTATTTTAACAACTGTTAATCCAGACACTGGGGTCCTGGACAGGAAGGAGCCCCTAGAAACACTGAAAAGGTTGTAAAAATACCAATGTGTCTCAGGCTGTGGGATTGGATTTAGGCTAGATCCCAACAGATGCTAGGCTGATGTTTTAAAAGTGGTTTCAAGTATGTGTGGAATATAATAATACCGTGTAAAGATCTGTGCATATTGGCTTCCATTCTAATTTATGCAATTCTATATGGTAAGAAAATTCAGGAAATTCTCTCTTCTTTCTTGCAAACTTTACATTCTCTGCTCTTTCATCAGTGCTAGTGTGAATGCCTGGGGTAACAGATATTTAAGGTATTTAAAGGTCTAACTTTGCAACTTTAGCATTTCTTCTTATAATATCTTCTGTATGTATATTATATGCATAGATGCATGAATACAGTCAGGTTCTTTCTCTCTATTTGAACTGCTTAGCTCTCTTATTATAATATTTATTTAGTTTGTAGTATAGTATGGTGACCAAAACATCACTGTTCATATGTCCTCTCTCTCACCACCAATATTTTGATGTTTAGGATTTGCTACCACTGATTCTAAAGAAGTGTTCTCCTTTGCAGTTACCGCTTATGTGATCCGTCTGAGCGACACATATACAAATCCAGCCCTCTCTTCGGAAGATACTTTGCCGTTGACAAAACTGGAACAATTCAAGTTGGAGACCCTGTGTACAAGATGGTCCAGTAATGAGGGACGTTTTTATCAGAAGATGACTTTTCACTTTGATATGTAAATTGCTTCTCTGTGAACACAGTCACTGACGTAACTTTTTCTTATTCCTTGCAATATTTTTAATGCTATGTTCCTCTGTAAGGTGCAGGGGGCCTTTGAGGCTATGAACTGTCAATCATTTCAGATCATTGTCATCTAGTAGCATGTGTGTAGCAACCAAGTCTTTAGTTTTTCTGCAGGATGTGATAGAAGAAAGTCTAATCCAAGACAGACTTCACAGCACTACTGTGTCACACCTCCTAAAATTTTATGTCGATCTCAACATCGGAATCCAAACTTACTTACAAGGGCTTTGCATCATGTATTAGATTCATTCAGTGCCTATAAAGAACCACAAAAACAGTCATGCCAAGCATGAAATACATATGTTGATCATGGAGCTCCCTTTGCAAGTGAACTGGGAGTGCTAATGGCAAGGCTCTGTCTTAAATTCTACCCTTCTTTGGTCCTAAGAATCTTTATCTATATCTGGAGGTACTTTCCTGCTGTGTTTCTTATCCTGCAGTCATTTCCAGAAGATTGCTTCTGTCTTTTGAGATTGGAGCAATATCAGGAGAAGCTTCGTGAGCTGACTAAATGCTCCTCTGTTCTATAGGTGAGAACACTGGAAGACTATGGGGTCGTTTATTTATGACCTGTGCTTGAAAGAGTTTGGAAGGTCAATTTTTTTTTGTCCTGCGAAACATACCATATCAGCTTGGCTATAGACTAGTGAAGCGTTTGGAGTAGTGTTTGCTACCTTATCAGCAGAACTTCCAATTTGACTAAAGGTATTAGGTGTTCATTAGATGGGAGACTGGATGCACATTGCAGGAGGGGGAAAAAGCTGTTGAGAGTGATCCGATTCCAAGCCTGCCCCTATTCAAGCTGATGTCCAGGCCAATATTGCAGGGATCTGTGTTCATGCTTCGCTCTTCTCTGGCTTAGTGAATCTCCTGCTATAGAAAGTTAGGCTGCTTCAGCAAGATTTATACCAAAGGCATCTGGATATGCAGAGAAGTAAAGCTCTATGCATCAAGGGGGGGAAAAAAAATTCCAGTGCCAAATAGCAGCTAAGCAGACATTTGGGAAGCTGCAGTTTCAGACTGAGCGTATTAACATCCTTACCCATTATGCATGTAGATCTCTCCCTCCCTGTTCTGACCAAATGTCAGACATTTATATGAAGCTGCTAATTATATTTTCTGCTATATTTTATACTGCATAAGACAGGTAGGAGTCTGATGGAGAGGAAAGAAACTAGTTGAACGATGACATTAGTATCTTTTCTCTAAATACGATGTAATTATGAAAAAAAAAATATCCAAGTCTGCCATCTTTCGAATGCTTGGTTGCCTGTTGCTTTGTTATGGATTGCTGGGTCTAGAAAGACTGTTGAACTAGCAAAAAAAAGGAATCTAATTTAAAGTGTGAAAAAGGACAAATAATGACCTAATTTCGTGTTTAGATTCCTTGTTTTCTAATGTGAATATGAAATTGGAATTTTGCTATGTGTTCACAGCTCAGACCTATAAGATGAAGAGCACTTGTGCATTTGAGCAAATTCAGATGGATGTACATGGCAAGCATGAGAGGAAGGTAGTTTTCTATTATTCATGACCTCAGAGTTGCTCCAAATAGCCTTTTATTAAAAGAGTGCTCTGTAAGTACTAAGTCTTCTTGCGACATAGAAGTGCCTCACTAGGTCTACACGTTGCATATTTGTGCATTGTTACACCTAATGCAGCAACTAGTGGGAGGAAGTAAGTGAAAAAGCATCCTCTTTTAAAAGGAAAGTAATAAGTAATTGTGAGGCTCACTTTAAAGAAAGTGTATGTTGAAAATCCTGAGTATTAGAGGCTGAAACATTGCAGAATTCCTAATAGTGTTATTAAGCAAAGACAGCCTGCTGGCTTGCCAAAGCAATTGGTTAAGCATGTGTCTTTTCATTAAGTCAAAGAAGTGGAAGGAACAAGAGCTAAAATTTTGCTTGTAGCCAAGTGTTCTTTTTCGTCGTCATTTTAGCACCACTTTAGGAGTCACGTGACGCCTTGTGTGATATAGATTGTGCTGCATCTTTTGCTGTCATTGATTGGACTAGTTTTCAAATGAGGCTGTCTTTCCAATGAGAAACTGCCGTGGTGTTCTTGTTAGGAAAATGCCATAGATCTAAAACCCTGATTCACTCTGTAAAAGCCCGTTAGAAGAATTTAGACACATACCTGGTTTAGAATTCTGAGCGTAACAGATTTGACAAATAACATTTAAATCTATTATGCGATGAAAGAGGGCCACATGGGGAGCTGGAGAGGGTAACTAATGTTGCAATATAAATATCTTCATATAAATGTTGAACTGTTGTAACTTTAGGAATTATATTTGATTTCAGTCAATTTTCTAAATGGCTTTACTGAAAAACACTTCTATCATAAAACTGTTTTTTAAATTGTGCGCTTAAAGATGTTAATTTTTTGTTTGTTTGTTTGTTTGTTTTAACTCTGGCGCTTTTTGGGCCAATGTAATTCTTGCAGAAGACTGAGAGTGAAGAACATTCCTTGCAGGCAGAAATTTCCTGGTTGCTTAGGATTTGAGCTGGGTGCATCTTAAGTCAGAACTTGTCCTGGAAAAGAGAAGGAGCTGTGTTTCTGCATCTTGAGAAAAAAGCCCTCCAAAGGCATTGCTCCATTTCCCTGTAAGAAGAAAAGAGGTTCCTGGCTTTTACCACTGCAAGTGGCAAAGGTTTCAGAAAGGATTGCCACTGAGTATTAATTTCTGGTCTCTTCTAGCACCTTAAATTGTCTTATTCTCACTTGGAGATCTATAAGAAATTCCCTGTACTGGGCAGCTGCAGAGCTGAGGACTACATCTGCAAACTTCATTTCTTTTGGACGAAAAGTTCTTAACTGTTCCATCCTCTGCCC
>VXAL01004921.1:14629-47689 GCA_013399475.1 Chauna torquata
CCAAGAAAAGACCTACAGGCATCAAAAACACGTATCAGTCTTTTCTTTGGCTGGAGGAGATGCAGCTTTCATGCCTCTTAAAGATTCCTTTTTAAATATTCTACATGGCCACTGTGTTAATGTTAACAATCTCTACTCATAATGTCATTGTTACTAATAATTATTTTTGTATTTTACCCAGAGAGATTGGTGAAGTCAGTAGGGGCTTCAGACACTGGGTCTCTTCTGAAACAAATCTGTTTACTCAATGTTGTTTGGATTCTGGAGCCAGAATCTTCGCTTGTACTGATTTTCCTTGTGTGGGACAGGAGTTGTCACCCGTAGATGTGCTTGTAATTTTCTTCACTTTTATTTATTGGTGTTCACTTTCCAGTACCTTGAAACAGTGCCATGTCTACCTGCTAGCCAGGCTGCTTACCAGGCAGCATGTGAAGATGCCCACAGTGGAGAGGGGAGTGCTGGATGCTGCTTTGAGACTGCATCATGTTGTGTGGGAGCACATGGTACTGGTCAGTGCTGCTGGAGCAGGAGTTAATACCTCTTGGCGTCTCAGCTGGTAAATGCACGTTTGGGATTATTATAACCAGCATGTGGGCAGTCAAGTGTAGCAATTAGGCATGGACTG
Organism: Chauna torquata; assembly: GCA_013399475.1. NCBI lineage: Eukaryota > Metazoa > Chordata > Aves > Anseriformes > Anhimidae > Chauna > Chauna torquata. The sequence goes on from VXAL01004921.1 coordinate 15,255, forward strand.
AACTTGTGGTGAAGGCAGGTATCATATGCAGCAGATGAGACTGGTGTGCAGCTATGAAGAGAAGAGAGCTAAGGAGGTGCCCATCCACAGCAGGTGTAAGGATGGTGTCAGCATGGCAAGTCGCAGTTGGCCCTGAGGAGTCAGGCAGGCCAGGGAGCAGCAATGGCCAGAAGGGAACAGGAGGTGAGCAAGGCTCAGGCATGCAGTGTGTGTTGGGGCTGGAGCCACAAGAGATAGGGCTGTGAGTCAAGGCTGGTTGCTGGGTGGTCACATGTTGAGGAGTTTCTGCACGGACAGACTGAGAATGAGCCTTAGTTGTAGGGTAGGATCAACTTCCAGTATTTGTCACATCCACCTGTAGCCTGGCCTGAGGAATTCCATGCTCCCAGATAGGCAATAGCTCATCACTTTTACTTCGGGAAGGCGAAACACAAGTAGTTGTAGACTGGGCTAAACAGCAGGCAGGGACTGCAGGAACTCATACCCTCTGAAGGCTGAGCACAGCAGAAAAATTTGTATTGCACTGTGTCAGTATGGACTGTCTGCAGTGCTGGTGGAAACTTCAGCTAACTGGACTGTCCCCTGCCTGTTCAGACTACAGACACTGGAAGGCTATAGTATGTCTTTGTGAAGAGCTTGGGTGAAAATCTCAAATTTTTTCTGACCCTATGTAAGGCTAAAGCACCTCCCCTTTGCTTTTGGACCGTATGCATTAAGCTTCTAGCCGACTGAGCACTGTCTTTTCTAGTGCACGAAATTGCTCTGATGGCTTATCACTGCTTGTTTATCAGCTGTTTCACTTTCTTTAGGGGCTAGATAATAAGCACAGTGAAACAATTATCATGCCCTTATTGATGCAGTAACCCTCATAGCCTCTTTGCTGTTGAACTCCAAAAAAAACAGCTCCATTCATTGTTAATTGAGATTTGTCTTCCAAGGATTATGAAGGATGATGATGCTTGTAGTGGTTTAACCCAGCAGGCAGCTAAGCACCACGCAGCTGTTTGCTCCATGCACACTGCCCCCCGCCCCCACAGTGAGACGGGAGAGAGAATCGGGGGGGGAAAGGTAAACCTTGTGGGTTGAGATAAAGACAGTTTAATAGGACAGAAAAGGAAAATAATAATAATAATAAATACACAGACCAAGTGATGCACAATGCAATTGCTCACCACCTGCTGACCAATGCCCAGCCGGTCCCCAAGCAGCAGCACCCCCTCCAGCCAACTCCCCCTAGTTTTATTGTTCAGCATGGTGTCATGGTATGAGATATCCCTTTGGCCAGTTGGGGTCAGCTGTCCTGGTTCTGTGCCCTCCCAGCTTCTCTTGCACCCCCAGCCTCCTCGCTGGCAGGGTGGTATGAGAAGCTGAAAAGTCCTTGACTTAGTGCAAGCACTGCTCTGCTAAACTAAAACTAAAATATCAGTGTGTTATCAGCATTATTCTCATCCTGGATCCAAAACAGGGCACCATACCAGCCACTATAAAGACAATTAACCCTATCTCAGCCAAAACCAGGACAATGCTTCAGTCATAACAAGCATTATCCACTCATGGATAGTTATTTTTGACAGCCCTACCTCTACTGCCTTGGCATAAAGAAAAGCTGATGGCTGAATCTCTTAACTTTTTTTATCAAGATTTCACTCATAGAAGTGTAGGACTGAATGAAAACCAGCTGGGTCACAAAATACATTCTTCTCTAGCTGTTGGAAACAAAGCAATAGATACTAAATTCAGACTCACAGAATACCTGCTTCATCTGTCTCCACAGGCCACTGGGCACTTCCCATTATGCTATGAAAACTTCAGATTTGTAGTAAAAGATCAAAAGCCACGATGATAATTGGAATACAAAAAGATCGTGTGAGGTATCAAGAGTACAAACAGTGTCCTGGATCCATTCAAAGATGAAGATGGAGCTCCTCAGCTGGTCCCAAAATAGGAATCTTCCACTGTGTTTACAGTTGTGTGGTTTGGTGGTCAATATTAACTCCCCATTCCTTGGGTAGAACAGAGTAAGGTAGAACAGAATATCATTTTCTTTCCAATTAGCTCGAGTGATGGGAGACATGAACTTTCTTTTCCTTTCCTTCAGCTCTCTTTTATTCCTTCATTTCAGTTCAATAGGCCTAAAGTTGTCAGATAATGGGTTACTGCATCCCAGGCTGCCTGGCCTTTAGTAGAACTTACTCTCTTCCAGCTCATCCTCTTGCGATCAGAAACGTACCATAGTGAGTCACAAACGTCCTAATGGGGTGATGTGAGAGCTGCTATGTAATTAATCCTGGAAGAGTATCAGGAAGCCAAGATAGGTTCGTCAATCTCAATGTAGTTGTAAAAAGTCTGGAAAAATGTCTGATCCTTTCAGACTTCGTGAAAAGTATCTGCTCAGCCCCAGATGTGATTATTGGAAGAGGTTGAATTTACTGTCTCAAGTTGCACCAGGGAGGTTTAGACTGGACATTACAAAGAATTTCTTCATGAAGAAGGTGGTCAAGCATGGGAATGGGCTGCCCAGGGAAGGAGTGGAGTCCCCATCTCCAGAGGCATTTAAGAGATGTGTGGACGTGGCACTAAGGGACATGGTTTAGTGATGGGACTCGATAGGTCAGGTTGATCGTTGGACTAAACGATCTTGAAGGTCTTTTCCAACCCACGTGATTCTATGATTCTACTTGAAATGCAAGGGCACACAACTTGAATTGGCTGCTGAAGGATAAGTAAACGCAGGCTCTTGGGCACTGTGATGGGACAGAAGGTGCATGCTGAACTTCACTTCTGTGTAACCCCGCATGTAACTGCTCAAGGTAATTGGGCAAACTCAGCTCTGCTGTATGACTGAAACACTGCCATCAGCAGTCAGCTGGATCCTTCTCGTTGTGAAGGGAGCCTTCATCTGCTAAACAGGATGGCAGTGTTGGCTGTGCCCTCAGGGAGGACCAGTTCTGGGAGCAGCTGTCCTTTGTTTTGTTTTGTTTATTGTGAAAAAGTTCCTAATGCCTCAACGGCAAGCAGTAGAAAGGCTGTATTGCTGATCAACAAGTGGAGTCCTTTACTTACTACGTGTAATTGTAACAGAGCCATATACCAGCATCTTTTTACCAAAACTGTGCTTTCTTAAAAAGTTCTGTTAAGCTGAATGTACTTACGAGAGCATCTTCCGTGGTCCTTGGAATGCTGGTGCTTGCCTTGTGTTCCTCTGACTGTCATACCCTGCTGAATTTTCTGCATAAATAAATATAGTTGATGCCAGCTACTTTTGAAGAAAATAGACTATATTTAAAACTATTAGCTAGCATCACAGATAATTTCTGCCCTCCCTGGTCCCTCTGGGATCGTTTGCCCTTTTTAAGTGGAGTATATTTGGATAAAGTATATGTCTCTGTCATGCCCTTTCCAAAGGGTCTTCCCACAGATACTATTTAATATATCCTCCATTAATCCAAGTAGAAGAGGTCAGTGTATTTTATCTATTCATCTAGAGAGAGCTGTTAAAGTGGATTTGGGGCTGGATTAGAAGACATCAAGATACATAAATTGGAAAGAGGGGGAAGCCCTCAGGTGAGTCTGAATGCAACTGCAGTTATACTAAGTGTATTTTATTCTAGAAAAAAAAAAATTAAAATGATAAAAATGATTGTGCAGTATTTATAAGAGGCCTCAGAAAATGCTTTTAGTTTTGTTTGGGGTTTATTTGCGAAGTGGCAATGTGTAGTCTGCGTGTTCTCCCATAAATGACAAAATCACAAAATTGTCTACAAAATGCATTTTTGAAAAAGCCGTTCAATTCCTCCTGTCCTTTCTTACTTTTTTTTCAGGGGATAATGCAATAGGGACATTGCATTTCCTTCATTCTTAAACCCTTACTGCAATCAGCTGTTTATAGAGTGTGTCTATGTGTATATATATATAACCACATGTGTGCATATGCATATTTATCATTGAATGTGTAAGAAATCAACCTTTATATCTAGATGGCATGGTTTGCGTTTATAATCAAATACTTTGTTTTTGTCAGGCTTGCCTGCACCAGACAGATGTCTGAAGGCATCTCGAGTTGGCAAGATGGCAAGATAATAATAATTTCCACTTTATTTCCATTCCTGATTGCTTACTTTTTCCCATGAGAAAATCCTTTTGAATGACATTTAACTCGTGTAAGGGACTGGAAGCTCCATTTCTGCAAAATGTGAAGGTTCCATGGCTTGCTATTCTTATTTGATTCTCACCACAACCTATTATAGATGCATGTGTGGATATTTTTTCTTCCTTGGCAGATTTCCACTCAAGATGGAGGCATCACTTTTGATACGTCCTTGGGACTAAAAGTCTGCTGGCATCAGTGAAATACAGCAAGAGGGTACATCTTGTCCCAGCCCTGGACAAAGTTGTTTCCTTGTGATAATTAGCTTTTGAAACTTTAGAACAACTCTTTTATTTTTCTGTCCTTCCTTTGTTTTTCTTGGCTTATTTTTCTCCCTCATTTCTTTCTCCAGCCGTAGTAACTGGAAAACATCTGGTGTAAGGGACCTTAAAGGAAGCTTTTTCTAAATGTCCAGCCTCAGTCCTCCCTGCTGAACTTTAAGTGCACTCTATCATACAGATGGTGCATCCCTTAGTGTATCTGAGTACTCAGTCATCTTTTCTGCAGGTTGAACATCTTCCCTAGACCTGTGGTGGCTCTTCATCCAGTTGCTCACACAGCTCTCGAGGCAGTGGGATGACATGGGGACTCCCAGCTCACCTGTAGGGCTCTTCTGCACCAGCTGTGCTTCAGCTGCAGCTTCCTCAGCAGTGTTGGAGGAAGAGCTGGAGATAAAGAGCTGTGTGCAGATTTGGGCTGAGGATGTTGAAACAGCTAAACTTTTAACATATATTAGCACTGTTAAGATCTGTTTCTCAACAGAGGCTTTTGTGAAGCAAAGGGTGAGGGCAAGGGGTTCAAACAGCTGAAGAATAGCTTTGAGTTCCGGGAAGTTGTGGAAGTAACAGATCAGCGAACACATAAAGGTTTCGGTATTCCCTGCAACTGTATAGTCCAGCATTGAATGTGTGATTTCACTGTTATGCTTGTTGTGGGTCAGGCAGAGGAAGAGAGGAAGAACAATCACAAGTCACTAGGATGGTAAATATTCTGGCATTTCTGCTTGCCAAGTCCTAGGGGATAATATGTTTCTGCTGGATATGGGCAAGTTCTGCTGACACCCTCACCGTTTGCTGCCAGGTTTCCGTGTTTTACACCAGCGTGCCCCTCAGGCTCTGAGAGAGATGAGCGTGCATGGTCATAAATGCAGCCCTGTCCTGAAAATGCCAACCGCCAGTGGGTTTCCACCAGGCACCTGCAAGGAAACTACACCTGGAGGAGCACCACAGAGCCAGGCGGCAGCTCTGGCGTGTGTACACCCAAGTAGTCTTGTAAAGGAAACCTCTGCATGCTGGATGGTGTCAGGTGGCAGTCCCTAAGATATCTAGTGGAATGGAAAACCAGCCTTGTGTGTGTGTGTTAGTGACCAGCTGTGGCATTTATTTTGATTTAGCTTTTGCTATGACTGGCAGGTACCCTCTGCTGAAGGCTGTCTTCTGGCTGTCTCTGGAGAATGACATTGCTTCTCTTGGTTTTGCAACGTCAGTAAATCTTTTGCTAAGTGACTTTACCAGATGATCTCCTAGATGCCCTGTGCTGGGACAAGTGGGGTTTTCCAGTGCCATATTCTTTGCTACAAGTTGATTTTTTCTGTACTATTGCAGAAGCTTTTGATTAGTCTAGCACCTGGCTTTTCCATAGATGCAGGCCAAATATCTACCTCCTGAAGATGACATACTGAGAAAGAAAGATGCAAAATCAATTTGGGATATAGGCTGTCCCAGGCTTATTGGGTTAGAGTGAATGTATTTATGTCTAATCCCACTAGTGTCAGGAGTTCTGCTTTTTTGCTTTGAATTTTCACCCTTATATTGAAATTAAAGCTTTGGCAATCCACAGTACCAAGAAATAAGTAACTGACCAATATTATCTTTGCTAACCTGTCCCAAGTGAAGTTTTGTACATGGTTATTTTCATTCCAGTTGTGTCTGTGACTGGAACCAGGATGGGCCCTGCCAGCAGCATCACTGAACAGCAGCCTGTGCTTTAGGGAGCCTCCAGTCGAGTGTGTGGAACAGGAAGGTGATAACAAATGTATGAAGGTTTCACACAGGTCAGCTTCTTGAAAACTGTAAGTTCTGTCAGTCTCTAAGAAGGAATAACTACAGGCAAAATCTCGCAAGCTGCTTCTCTGCTTGCAGGAGAAATGCACTTGTACCTTAAAGAAGGGGCTCCTATTTTCAAAGACACTGCTTCTTGAAAATGGTTTTCCTTCTCACACTCCTTCCTTTTGGCCAAAAGGTCGGTATTTTTTAACAACATTCTTCTGATAGATCAAAACGAATGGAGAAAAGCACTCTTCATGTGTTACAAAAATAAGTCTCTCAGGTGTGCTTTGGCGCCTTTCCTTCTGCTACAGTTTGGAAGAGCACGTGGGAGGAGACCACTGCACCAGGAGGGCTTGGCAATCCGTCCTCTGGGCACCAGGGCAGCTCACAGCTTCACAGATTGGTTGTCTGCAGTAAAGGTAGCACCGGCAAGTGGCTGAGGATGCTGAGAGCTTCCAGTCTCTCTTGGTTTCTGTCTCAGTGGTAACAAGCTCATGAAAATGTTATTTCTTCAGCCAGCCAACGGAGCAGTAAAACACCTTTGAATGAGAGCCAGCATGCACTTGTACAACACCCTGGTGGCTGCCCCAGCGAGGACTTGCAGATCCTTGGCTGTGTTAATTCAGCACCTGGCACTTCTTGGGCTTCTTCCAAACCCTACTGGGAATGGATCATCATGTCTTCCTTGGAGTGAAATGTGAGAGGTGAAATGCTGTGATGCTGACAGTAGTCCCCTGCCAAAACTTCACAGTCAGAAGGCAGTGGCTGAATAGTGTTCTGGAGCTGCTAGTCCTATGGGGCTGTGAGGTCACATAATCACAGAATCATAGAGTCTTCTAGGTTGGGAAAGACCTTCAAGATCATCAAGTCCAACCGTCAGCCTTACCTACTGAGTCCTATCACTAAACCATGCCCCTTAGTGCCACATCCTCACGTCTCTTAAATACCTCCAGGGAAGGGGACTCCACTATTCCCTGGGCAACCCGTTCCAATGCTTGAGTACCCTCTTAGTGAAGAAATTCTTCCTAATGTCCAACTGAAACCTCCCCTGGCATAACTTGAGACCATTGAATCTCTTTGTTGTGGTCTGTGCTCCAGCAGGCAGTGAGGGAGAGGCATGTTACCTCCCTCAGTGTGCTAAACCCTAGCACAACATTGTGGTTTTAGCATGAATTTTCAGGTGGTTATAAACACTGGTGTGCCTGTGGTTTATTTCAAGCAGGTGATGCAAGTTCAGATTCCTCTTCTGTGCACAAAGACTTTACCTCATGAACTAATGCACAAATTTGCTTGGACATGGCTCCAGAGTTTGGGAGCAGCGTGCAGTCTGGAAGCCCTGTGGTGTTGCTGGCTGAGGGACCCCAAGACAGCAGTGTGTGCAAGCTGGCAGCTGAGGCTTTGCTAGGTCGGGTCCAGAACGGAGGTATCACATGAGTCCTGCTGAGGGCTTTCTCTGCTTGGTGCTTGGCTGTGCTGTGAGGAGCTTGGGTTTGTGCTATGGGGGGTTTCTTGTCTTGTACTTGGTTTTGTGGGTTAAAGACACTGTTAGCTAGCCAGGGCTGGTCCACAGCTTCTCTGCAGTAGATTATCAAGAGATAGGAAAGTGCTCACATTATGTACTCTTTAAGCAGACCTGTATAGACAGCAGCCCTTGTCTGTGGGTAGCTGAGCAGCAGAACTCGTCCAGGTTCAGCGTCAGGAAAACCATTGAGTGGCAAAGACGGGGAGAAGCTGGACTGAATTGTGCAGGCTTTGGAAAAGGATTTGCTGTTGGGGATATTTAAGGACAAGTTGGACAAACTATGCCCAGAAATAACATACTCCCTTGCAGCAGGGAGTAAATTGGATGATTTATCATGGTCCTTTCCAGCCCTCTTGTTCTGGTTTTTTTTTTTTGTTTGTTTGTTTGCTTCTTTGTTTGCTAATTTAGTCTGTAAACTTTCTGCGTGTGGTAGTGCAGCACCTCCCGTCATGATGTCCTCTCATAAAGATGCTGGCAGCACAGATGTCTTATGATCTCCCACTTCCCTGATTATAAAAATATGTTAGCCTGTGCTGATGCACCCTCCCAAATAGAAATGGTGTTTGGGGGATGTAAGTAAAACACAAGCATAGGTATTGCACAGCCAGCATGGCCTGGAAAGGTGTTTTTGTACCCTCTGGGTTCAGCCATTTACATTATAGATCTGGCATTTTAATTCATTAAAAACACATGCTAATTCCTGCCTATGCTGGAATAGATAACTTTGGATAGAAAATTCTGTACAAAGAATAGACAGACTAAAAATGATTTAGATTGTTGTTGAAGTCTTCTTTCACCTTCTGGAAAAAAAAAAAAAGAAAACAAACCAAACCAAACAAAAATACTAGGGCATGTGTAATCTGTGGACACAATGCAAAACTGAATTAGTCTAACGTATTCAAAGAGCACAACAAACGTGTGGTTTCATTGCAGTTTTAATTTATACTTGTCAAAACTCACAGCACAATATGGTACATTTTCACCCTCATTTTTCACTGGAAATTGCGGTTAGTGACTCATGCCTTATTTGTGTTTTCTGTGATTCCTGAGACGTTCCACATTTCAGTATCTCTTCATTTGTCTACTCCCTGCCTTAATCACTGGCATTTTCAGTTTTCGTCTTTGAACTGTTAAATTTAAAGGTTTGTTAGCCCTAAGAAGCTCTATGTCTAGTGTATCCAAGGGTGAGACCTGAAACTGAAGAAGCATTTCACTTGAATAAGGTGAGTAGGATTTGACTTGAGATCTCAGTGTGCTACAGATGTTCTTTGCGTTTCTCCTTTCTTCAACAGTGTGGTTTAGTTGAACAGCACTGCAGGGATTTGTGACCTTAAGCCTGTTTGCTTCCTCTTCAGAGCTCTGTTTCTTTCTGAGAGCTGTTTTAGGCTAAAGCTTTATGATTAACTTTCCACACAGGAGCATCCCTGTTTTTATTAATATGTTGTTTATATACAAAAATGCAGCAGTGGAAAAGCAGAAGTTTTGCTGCAAGACCTGTTCCAGCTGAGGTCCACATCCACAGAGTGTCAATATGGTCTGCTGCCATGTACTGTAAGGGAGTTATATATGTGTCTTTAAGGGACTCTAATGCAAATCAGCTGAATTCGGCCCATTTTCAACCATCTTACAAAACTCATAAATTCATCCCAGATGAAAGAATTCAGCATGAACTCTCTAGCCAGTGTTAGGACTCTGTGCATAAAGTTTAAGCCACCATAAATATAACAAAGTGTAGGTTTCCAGGAAAGGGAATCATTAATTTGAGGGACTGGTGTCCTTTGCAGCATCCCAGAGGACAGATCCAGCTGAGCATCCTTTGCTCTTGCCTCGAGAGGCTTTGCATTTGGCAACACCATGTCCTAAATCTGTGCTAGCTCTACAGTTGTCAGCAAACTATTCTCCTACTCATATGCTTTTCCAGATGTTCAATAAGTAAAGCTGCATTTTATTCTTATTGTCAGCTGTTTGACAGTGCTTCTGCTTTTTAAATAAATACAAGAGTTAAGATCTTAAATCAGTGATACAGTATAAATACACTTTAAAATCACATTTTAATAGAGTTGCTGTTGCTCACCTGTCAGGACTCTGTGGCCATTGCTGGAGCTCCCATCACCCTTGGCTGAACGTTTCAAGGAGCTTTGCCACCCTTGCTATTTAGGTGGAAGTGCAACTATTTCAGCTGTGATCTTGGGAAAGATCTCCCTCTTCCATGTACTGGGAGACTGTTTTACTGTGGAGTTGCCTGCGCCGTGTATCAATGGAAGTTTTACCATTGTTTTCAATAGAAAGAGGACCAGGCCTTCAATGGCTTAAGAATTTAAGTACTTCCCGTATTTTAGAGCATTTCAATGAACCCTAGAAAAAAAGTACAAAATATTTGTTGAAAGAAGCCACCCACACTAGGCAGCCTATAGCCTTACAAATGCTCCCAAACACACTGAATATCCAGAAAGCACCCAGCTCTTTTGTTACCAAATGTGTGGTTTCTAGTGATGAGCTGGGAGAGAAAGCAGAACTTTGCATATCCCCAAACAGGCACTGCAAACACATTATACTGCAATGTATTTTGCCCTTTCATTGCTGGGGGAAGAAAAGAGCCATCTTAAAACGGTGCTTTAGAAACAGTGCTTCTGCTTTTCTGATGGTGAATTTGATTTTTGCTGGTGCTTGCGGCACAACTTAAATGATCCTCCTCTGAATCGTTTCAACAAACTGGTTTTGCTTTCAGTGAGGGTCTTTCTTAAAGCATCAGCTGCTCAGAGGTGCATTTCCATGAGGAGATGCCATCCTGAAAGTTTCCTTTCAGAAGAAAGGAGGTCCAGCAGAGGAGCCTGCTGTTTGGTGGGACAAAACACCCTCGGGAGATGCTTCTGTCTTTCCCCTAGCTACAGAGGAGGCTAAGGTAGACAATCTGGTACCTGGAGCTGGGGGAGAGGCATCCAGGCTCCCATTCACAAACTGAGCAAGGGAATGCATTTTCTCTTTCAGGTATCTGAAAATGATTTTTTCTGAATCCATGTTTCTGAAACAACTGCTGTATTCCCTTCTTATTTGGCTTATAAATTGCATAGGCCTCTGGAAAAACATTATCCCTATACAGATCTTAACAACTTGCCAGATTTTATTTATTCTTTCCTTTCGTGTCACCAGGTGATAGACTGATGTTCAATCTTGAAGTATTCTTTACAGCATGAACTTACTCCTCCTAAAAGAAAAACAGTCTTGAAATGGATATGAAGTTTTTATCATATGTTTTATCTGCTCAGCAGAGTAGTGAGGCAGAAAGTATATGACAGGCAAGACAGCTCTGTTGCACTGTATTTTTTTCTAGCAGACCAATGCAACTAGAACACAGTTAGTTTAGATGAGAAGGATAGGATGGCTTTGATTTCTTTTCTGTGCACTCACAGTTTAGAGAATGACCCTGAGAAATTACTCTCAAGCAGAAGGAATGCTGTAAGATGGCGATAGCAAGCTATCTAATCATGGGCATCATTAGCTGTATTGTGATAGTTTGTATTCATGTGCTTTCTTCACCATCTGTCTGCTCTCTCCAGTCTGTCCTTGTGGTTTTACTTGCCTTTGCTCACCAGTGCTCGCGTGGTGGTTCCTTGCCCTTGCTCTCTTTCCTAATAGCACCCATGAGTTCCCATACATGGTGATGGATAACTCCTGGTCAGACTCCCACTGACTTCAACAAGACCTTGCTTTCACCTGCTTTTCCTAAAGGAACAGATCCACCAGCAAGCGCTAAGGTGACAGAGAGCAAGTGCTGAAGCACTGGGCTCTGCTGCCCTCCTAGCACTGCCAAGCCACTTTGCCCAATTGCTACCCCTTTGCAAAACCCTAAAGCAATGAACATGGCTCTGTCTGTGAGCATGACCACATACAGAGGAAAGGAGGGAAGAGGCAGCATAGCATAATTTAGCAACAGGATATTTAAATAGGCAATGCTATATCAGCATTTGAAATCTAGTGGTTCTGCTACAGTGCTTACAGTACCAGCTTTTATCAAAAAAGGGGCTGCAAACTGTTCTGAGGAGGAATTTCAAAGTTAGGAATCATGGACTTAGGATATCCCAAAGTCAAGAACCAGCACGCAATGTGGTAGCAGGTGCCAGTGTTGGTTTCCATAAATGAATAATATTTTTGGGCAGCAACTGTCTGCCGCTGTATTGCTATTGTGCCCTGTTTCACTGGCTCTTTCTGACACTGGGCTGCTGGAAAAGTGTGCATTCAAAGTACCAGAGAAAGTTTAATCCTCTGAGGTTTAATCATCTGGGACAACTACTGGATATGGGAAGGTGAAAGAAATAAAAATTTAATTTGCATTAATCCCAGTCAGCACTTTTGGCAAAGAAAGTGAAGGCAGCAACTTTACCTTCATGCTACTGCAGCTACATTAATGTAGCGCTATTGGTTTCCATTAACTTATTAGAATTGTATTAGAAATAATATTGTCTAGTCTTTATTACCATTGAGAATGAGTTAATATACGGGGTCAATTTTTCCAGCTAACTGCATGAAATGTCCTGCTATCTGTTGCAGATGGGACTGTTACTCTGATATCAAAAGAAGCAGGCTCACATGACGATACGTAATCTTGGGAAGGTTCAACCAGTTGTGAGTGATAGCTCTTTTTATTCATGGCTGCCTCATTCTTTCATCAGAATAAGCACTCAGAGCTTGTGCAAGTGAACAATGTTGCCAATAAATGTGTATTTTTACAGCACATTTCATGTTAGAGAGTTAAAATCAACTGAAGTACTGAAAAGTTTGCTTGAATCAGGTTTTTTTTTTTTAAAAAAAAAAAGAGTCTAGATATATGTGACTTCATGTTATACGTTTTCATTTTGTTCATTTTGATCAGCTCCTGGACTTTGTTTTATGTGTTTTGTGTGCCTCCATCTCTAAACTCATGTATGTAACCAACCCCAAAACAAAAAAAACAAACAAAAAAATCCACCCTCAGATGTCAAAGTCACACACTTGAAAGAAGAGATGATTGCTTTCAGAGGTAAGTCAATCAAGAGCAGCATTGACTAGATTCCTTCTACAGACTTTTTTACTGGATGGTTGAATATCTTGACAAGTAGCTCATGGTAATAGAAACAAATGTATTGGAAAGGTGACGATGCACATTTTATCCATGCATTTTGTCACTGTAGCTGAGTGATGGGAATCAGGATTTCCCTGTTCTCCTGAATTTCCTCTTTGCACCGGCTATTGCCGGAAAGCCGATACTCTCAGTCACTTTTTGTTTTGTTAATGGTTATCTCTTCATTTGTCTGTTACTGAAAGTACATAGGTGGGATTTTGCGTATAGACAGCCTGTAGCTTATAGAACTGGCATAATCATTCAGAGGTGAGCAGTGGAGTGAAATGGATGAGACTTTTGTTTAGACAGGGATGCTGCTCCTAGCTGTGCCTGAAGTGACCCCACACAGCCTTTCTGAGCCTCCTTTATTTTATCTCTGACATGGGTGGATTGATACTCGCTTTGCTCACAAAGGAGGTGGATGGAGTTGTGCTTAGCAATAACCTTTCTGAAGTGTCGGCATCATTAGATGTAATCAGTGGCAGAAATAAAGAAGGAGCCCCTGGGTCCCCTCCAAGCCTTTCCCTGGCTGACAAGGCACTGGAGCAAGCCCAGCTCTTCTTCCACTAAGTGGTCGGGTTGGCTGGTGCTCATTCGGTTGTTTTTGTAAATAATGGAGGAGGGACAATAGGTTTAATAAGCAAGCTTAGAGTGGGTAGATAAAGCCTCTTTAGAAGTGCTAAAAAACATACAAAAGGTGAGTTGTTTCTTTTTTTTTTTTCCACAGTGTGTAGATTTCACAGCAGTGCCACAACACATCTCAAATCTTGTACTCTTTTCCGGTCAGAAAGTGAATTCTTATTACAAACCCTAGAAATAGCATACTGTTAAAAAGCTTATGTTATGTTAAAACAGCGTAGCTTTTACTGCCTTTATTTCTAGAAGTAGACACACTATTTGCATTCAGTCTGAAAAAAAGAAAAAATTAAACTGAGGCTGACTGATCAGGGTAAATATCAAAATGTTACTGTAGGGATTTTGATTTGCTAGTAATTGTGAAAAATTAAAATATCTTGAACTGTGTAATTGCATCTTTTTAGTATTGCAGATGGCATCTTGAGAATCTAGCCTGAACACAATGGGAATGTCAGCATGAAGGATATTACTGTTTCATGTTTTTCTCAGTTTTGTTTCATCTAAAAATATTAAGGAGCTCAGATGTAAATTGATGGATTCCCATGTATAAACATCTTTCTGCTGTCTGCATTTATTTCAAGCTTTAGTGTTCCCCTTCAGCTTTATCATGTAGAAGAAACTGAGAAACAAATTTTTAGCTCCACTCAGATCAGCTCTTTTTGTGTGCTTGCTTTGCACTTGGTTGCACTGTGTTTATATTCAGTTTTTCTCAGTTCCTTTTGTATGGTGGTTTTCCCTACTTTGGATGGGTCTTGCACACCGAAAAAGGCAAAAAGAGCAAAGATTAAAGAAAGCCGAAGGAATGATATTTAAACCTCTTTAAGTCTTATTAATTTGTGGTTGAAGATTTCAGTGCAACAACTTCGTTAGGATCTAGGCTAACCAATCACTACAAAATAAGAAAAATGTAATTTAATCTGCTAGAACAGATTAATTCAATGTATTAATATGACCAAATGTGTGTATGTATCTACAGTAAGTCATGTACAGAAAAGCTTACTGGGGTTTTGGAACATCATGTACTGAACTTTGAAAAAGAGCTAGTTTTTGGTTGCTTGAATGCCCTTTTCACTGCCCCAGTATCCCATCTTATCATCACCCCAGCCCTGGGTCTTTGCTGTTTTAACACCTGCTGGGTCTCAGGTTGAACCCAGTTAATTAATCCATATGTTGTTGTTTATTTCAATAAAAATACCAGATTACTTACAGAGAAATTAAGCAATCTTTTCAGCCTCTGAGCACAGCCTCATGGGACATTCAAGGACAGCTGTAAAGTTCTTCTTTTTAAGAAGTTCTGGTTAATGTCAGCTGAGAAAGCTCTTGGTAAACAAATGAATAATTGATTGCTCAGCTTTCACATAGCTACTGCGTTTCTGGGCTCACATGACTCATTTGTGAACCATTCCTGTCGTCCTAATGCCATAACATTGGAGAAATGATGATTGTTTCTTGGAGGATTCTTCTGTAGACATAGTTGCCAAGACCAAAGCTGTAATGGTTTGTTATTATGACCTTTGTTATTCCATTAGGCTCAATAGCTTTAAAAAAAATGGTGTGTGCATACTTTAGGAAAGTTTTTACCCTTTACATTGACCTGACATCATAGTTTATACTACAAAATGTATTAATGACAAAGTAGTGTTTTCATGTCAGGAGGACAAATTTTAACAACTATAATCTGCCCTTACTCATCATAAATATAAATGTATTGGTAAAACAGACCTTGTTAATGCAGCCAAGACAAATGCTAGACTATATTTCAAATCAATTGAAGCACTAGTCTATACACTCCATGATTTTTTGTGTGGCTTCAGATACATTATTGTCAAACCACTGTTAACGTGCGTTTTCCACTGGGTATTGTAGAACAGTAATGACCCATCAGAGGCAAACAATCCAGGTCGTTTTTCTCTATTACTCAAAGATGTGTAAATGTCTTTGAGGATATAGAAGGGCATAGGGAGCATTCAATTAATATTCTTTTGATGGATTTTTAATACTTGAAAAATCAACAATAAAAAGACCTTGCAAGCATGACAGTAGTTGCAAATTGCCTTGTACAGTAAACAGTTTAATTTGCAATAAATTCTGTGCATTATAGTTGACTGAAGCACCCCCTGCTCATTACACTCACTGCAGAGATGATATAAAGTAGGCTTGCTATTTGTGATTGCTCTAGCTCTTCAAAGCTGATATGCTGTTCAGAAGTGCCCCTTTCTGGTTTTGCTTCCATAAATTCATTAACTATGTGCAAAAGGTAGATTTGCCTTCTGCCTCAGCTTACCCCCTTCCTTGGGTACACAGGTCTCTCAAGGGGCAGAATGGGATGCTGGAAGAAGCTATGAAACAGAAAGGCTACCTGCTTTCTTCCAGCTGCCGTTTGTGTTTTGCAACTCACTTTAGAAGAGCTCTTGTCATATGGCTGGAGCTGCTCTGAGAAGTCCTGTGGAAACGGGCAAAACACTCGGTCTCTGTTTTTGCAGAATCTTTCAGGAGGGGAACTGCCTGTCACTGTAACTATCTCTAATGTCAGTGTGCTACCAATATGATCGAGACTCTCCTATTGGAGACTTCGCTATAAGCAACTTGTGCAGAGAGAGTAAGTAATGAACTTTCAAAAGTCTTTCATGGGATTTGAAAGGAAGCAGAATTGAGGCAAGTCTGGCCATTTTTGTGTGGGGTTTGGACAAAGTTTCTTCGCTCTGCTTGCAGGAGATACTGAGCTGGCCATAGAGTTGCTTACAGGAGAAATGCACCAGAAGGTCTCACTTCTGTTAAAATGGTACTGAAGAAATACTTCTGTCACTTAAAAATGACCCTGCAGTAAGGCAAACTTTAGAATACTTTTCCTATCCAGAATGTAAGCTGACAAATAGGAACAGGTATTTACCACTACAAAAAGTGCTAAGTAATTCTTAATGTCAGAGAGCAAGGAAAGGCTTAGCTCAGCTCACCTCCCTGAAGGAGAAAATGTCCAGCGCATGTTGTTATCCCACGCAATTGGTAAGCACGTATTTAGAGACTCATCTTTCTGGTTTTAGACCTAAATCCTCATGGAAAACAGTATGCCTCTTAGGAATCCTGGATGCAAAACTACCATGCTTCTGCTTTGTGCTGTTTAACTGCAGAGTTAATCAAGTACAATTGCCTAAGGCCCTGGAGGGAAGGATGTAATAAATCTTGGAGTATTTGTTCTGGTTTATGGCTGAGAGAAGCTGCATAACATTAAATCAGATGTTATAAACATTCACAGTGGCACATTTTCCTTACTTAGGGCATTGTGGCATGAGTCTTGAGAAACTAGAGAGGGTATGTCCTAAGGGCTGGATACATTTCCTTTTTTTTTTTTTTTTTTTTATAATTGAAGGCATTGGTTTCTGAGGGGAGGGATTGGGCCCCGCTACACAGTGAGCTGCTGGCTGTGCATCCCACTCTGTCGGGTAGAGGGCAGTCGGACACAGGGGACGGCCTGAGCCTGCTCCTGCGTCTCAGGTCTGCCCGCAAAGAAGTCTTCACTTAATCTGGGAGAAAGAGATATGGATTCGTTGTACTTAGGCTTTATATTCCTCTGGAATAGGAAACATCCCATGTGCAGTTTGGAAGAGATCTGATGATGCAAGTAGTGTCGTTATGGACAGTGAGATGACACGTGGCTTGTAGGATCAAAGCGACCACTGAAGGATCCTTTCTGCAAAAGATAAGTCCCTGATGGTTAGATATCTTGCCAGTACTTCACAGCCTTTCTGAATCTGCAAAGCCAGCCACAGATCAGAGGATGCATTTTCTCTCTCAAGACATCCTGTACCTAGGGCTGGCAGGACTCAGGGTGGCTTTCCTGGCCGTACGTGGAGCTTCTCTTTTGAGGTGGAAGCAGAGACATGCAACAACCAGATGAAAAATCATCCTCCCTTAAATATGAATCTTCCCAAGTTTAAAATTGAGCTGCCCAGAGTTGTTTTACTGCTGTACTTTGGACAGTCCCAGCACACTGTGCTGTGCAGAGCCCGCGCTGTTCTCATGCATGGCACATAGTGCCCTTTGGGACTTTGGTCGCTGGAAGCAGAGCTAGGAGCCTGGTAATCTTCCGCCAGCAAGGACATGTGCCTGCCATTCCAGCTTTGCCTCCACTCCAGGGGATAATGTCCTGACACTGTTGAGTTGTTTTTCTCCTCATTTACAAGTACTTGAACTTTGGACCTTTGGAAAGTGTAAATGTTGTTAACCTGGGTGAGGAGCCAAGGCTGGACCCTCTTGTTCCAGGGAGGGAAGGGTGGGCTGAAGTGTCTGGGTTGGAAGGACCAGCCCTGCTCCTTCTGCAGCCAGGGTTGGGCTTGGAGCTGCTGTTCTGGAGGGAGGCTGAGCCCCCGTGGTACAAGGTCCTATTGCTCAGGTATTTGAGAACCTCTGGATAATGGGAAGATGCAGCTGCTTGAATTGCTGGAAGGGGTCGCTTGTGAAATGTCTGCAGAAGCTGTATTGCAGAATTTGAGCTTTTATTGTTCCATTTGTTTAAAGAATAACAAAAGAGGAAAGGTGACCAAGCATTTATGATGGGGAAGAGCATGGAGATCCCTGGATAAATCAGTGTCTTGTCATCTGTTTGAGTCTGCAGCCAGTCTGAAACGTAACAAGACTATCTCAAAAATGTCTGTGCTGTTCCTTGGCTTACTGCTGAAAGGTGCAGCCATTACTTTAAGCACTTCATTGTTTCTTAGCCACGTTGTTGGCCATGAGGCAGATGATGGGCTGGGCAACCAGTGATGAGTCTCTGCTGCCAAGCAGGTACCATTAACCCTTATGACTGTAAAAAACCAGCAGGAAGATGCAGCCATAGGTATTGCCTTGCTTGCAGCAATCCTGGGTCCCAGTGCTCCTCTGCACTGGTCTCAGCTTTCTGCTCCCTGGTGCCTGCCCTCCCCATGCCAGCACATCTGGGATGCCCGGGCCACATAGGGCCATGGGAGTGGGCTCCATCTGCCTCACACACAGTCCTGACAGCTCGAAGACACGCCAGTTGTTGTTTTTTTAAAAAATTATTATTTTTTTGCAACAGTTGTAGAGAGCAACAAGGCCACACCGTGGAGTATAATATTTTTTATTATTATTATTACAACAATTTCCTGGGGAGCTTTTCTTTTTTTTTTTTTTTTTATTTTTTCTTCTGTAACATTTAGGTCTTTTAGACGGGAAGGAAAATAATAAATAGTCTAGAGAAAATAAATTGGTTGGACCGTATCATATAACACTGTAACAAAGGGTCTTTTAAAGAAATTAAAAGGTGTTAAATTTGAAACAGTTTGGAGGAAGCATTTTTATATGTCTTGTGCTTAGGCAGAGGAGCTCCCTGCTGCAGGAGATAGCAGGGGCCAGGAATTCGACAGGTTTTGAAAAGGACTGACATTTGGATAGGTGGTATGGATGTTGAGGTTTACTGACATCGAGAGAAGGCACGTTGTATTAACTGGGTAGAAATATGAAGCTTCCAGGCAAAAGACACCCCTGATTATTACAGGCTAGGATCCAAAATGGGATGGTTACTTCAGTATATCAAACTCCAGGAGCTGGTCTGAACATCCCGGGGACAAACCAGTGACAGGGAGGTGGCCAGAAGCACGGAGAAACAGCAGAGAGGGTGATGCAGGGAGCCTTTGGCAGCACCAAAACTTCAGCCCAGGTCTCCTGCGTGTCAGCCATGGGGACATCCTTCCTCCTAGAGTGGGGCTCTGGCTTTCAAAGGGGCCTTTCATGGGACCAAGGTGAGCAGGGCTTGGCCACAGACACTGGTGAGAAATCATAATAGTGAGAGTCAAGAAACGTGGGTTTTATTCCTCTGTTTCAGTGTTGTTATAAAAATAAATCTCTTTGGAGATATTCATAAAAGTTAATGGAAGTCTTGAATAGAGGTTTTTTTCCTCCTACCAACCTAATAAAATGTATTGCTTTTTCTCCTAAGTATTTTTATATTAGCAGGCGGTGGCTGCTGCTGGAGGAGAACCGTTCTTATGCTATAAAATGACTCCAGATGGAGACCCTCTCCCATCCACTGACTTCAGGCCCGAGCAAAGCTGAAACGTAATGCTTGTCCTGATGGTCACCATCCTCATCCAGGAAATACGGGAATGCGTTTGGCTCAGGGAACAGCAGTGCTCTCCCCTTACAATATCTGATTTATTGTATGTCTGTTAAAACAATAGTTTTGGAGCAATTTTTAGATTTGCTTGAAGCAAAGGCAGAAAATGAAGATGAATGAAATGGGACTGGTGCTCTGGGCTTGACAGAAATCGGTCCCCAAAGACCTGGTGCTAAAAGTCACACTAAAAGCCTGGACGCAGTGCTCCTGGCAGATTGCTTTTCCAGCTGCTTGGGAAAGTCACTGCCACTCTCTCCCAACAGCTAACATGGGGATGCAGCCAAACCCTCCTCGCGACAGGGCTGGGACCGGGCACTGCCCAACAGGGACACAGTAGGCAAGTGCCAGTGGCCGGGCGGCCACCCCATCCCAACTGGCTGCTCTGGCACTGGGGAAGGCTTGGAGAAGTGGATCCAGCATGGTGCTGGGATGCTGGAAGCTGGCAAGGGCTATGGGAGCCCGCTACCATTGGGACCAAATGCTGTCCAAAAGAATTAAAAATATGAAACATGAGTGGTGCCTGCTGTGCAGGGAAGGAAAAGAAGCCTTTTCACTGCACTTGGAGGTACATCACTGCTCTGGCAACAGCAAGGCAAGGGGGTCAGGCAAGCCCAGGGTGAGCTCAGCCCTGCTCAGGACGTCTCCGCAGAGCATCCGGTGTGCAAACATGCTGCTGCAGCACTAGGAGGGCACCTGGGCTCGGAGGACGATGCCACCACCCAGATGAGTAAGGATTTGCTGTGCCTTAGTGCTGAAATACTTCAGCGTTTACCTATTGCAACCTCAAATCCAAACAAAGAAAATCTTGGCTCTGGTGAGGCAGTGAACAGATGCTGCCTCATGTTCCTTCTGCGCTGGAGAAGGCAAAGGAAGCTATCTATTAGATGAGCCGAGCTAAGGCATGTAGTACAAAGTAGCTTTGTGTCATCCCGGATTTTCACTCCTGTAGAGAGAAGAAACACCACCCTTTCTTGCCTAGCAGACAATTTTTGCATGCTGTGTATTTTCTTTTGAAATGACTTGCACGATGCTAAATTTTGATTCTCTTTTTCTGTCTCCTGCCATGTTTTCTGTGCCTTTCTAAGTGATCTGCACTTTAACATCATGTCCTGGTTGCTCTGCCGTTGTCCTGCGCACATATGGTATTGCTGCTATTGCCGGACTGTTCATCTTTCGATTACGTATGGCTTTGATATTAGGCCTCAATAAGCAAGCACTGCAAGGATCACATGAGTTTTCCTCTCCTGCAGTAATCCAGCCCAGCAGGTGACCTGGGCATCGTGCAGTGCGTGGCTGCGTGCACACGTAGGAAGTTCACAGGGGACATTTTCCAAGCTTTGCTTTCCTGGCAAGCAATCTGTAAACATGCTCTCCAAGCCAAGCACTTGATTTTCTGTTGTCTTCATGGCAGCACACCACAGATCAGCTGTGTGCCACATTTTTCCCCCTTCAAGGGGTGACTTGTAATCTGTTGTTGGATACCAGCTCTGGTGGGTTTCGTTCTCTGCTGAAAAGAGCCAGCAGGAAAGTAATTACAGGAGCAGATGTGACTGGTGACGTAAATGTTCCTTCTGGCTTTTTTTTTCGCTTTTTTTTTTTTTTTTTTAATTTGAAGTCCAACAGGGTGATTCCAAAGCAACATACAGCTGGTACATGAGATATATGGGCCTATGGTGGCAACTTCAAGCTTTTTCTTGACAGAATCAGGTCTAGGGACAATTTGCAATACCTTACAAGTCACTTTTTAAAAGGAAATGAGCAAGTAAGACAACTTTTCAGAGCAGCTTCATTATGCGTATCCTCTTAACCCTGTGTGAATCCCACTGCTCCATTTGCTGACTTACTGGTGTCTGTCCTGAGCAAGATATAGGAGCGCTGCCTGTAATTCCTCTGGAGTGATAAATCAGTCAGTATTTTGCGTCTCACATTTCTCTTGCAGACAAGTTAATTCCACAGTTGGATTACATTATTTAGGTCTTTAAATCACTTCATTTCCAGGATGCTGTGTAATTTCTGCTGAATCAGATGCAGCCATACAAAGTGTAGTTGTAACCTTTCTAGATGCTTGCTTGCCTGGCATTTTGTAAGGACGAGGCCAGCAAGTTACCACATGTTTGGTCCTGGTCTGTGCCATGTGTGAGGCATGGATGGCTGAACCAGCGGTGCCAGTGCATCACCACAGGGCTGTGAATGGTACCCAGGTGCAGCCTGCAGACCCAGGCCTTGTGGCTTCATGCACCAACAGCTGACCATGCCTCCAAGCCGCCTTAGAGTAAATGTAGCAGCCTCTTGGTGCTGGCCTCAAGCTGCATGCCAGCCCGGCAGGCTCAGAAGTTGGTAACCACCACTTCTGGTGCCCAGGGATCAGCCCTGAGGATGCTTGCCTCTCTGCACACAAGACTTTCATTCTTCCAAAACCGATCTGGCAACATTTGCCCAAAGCGTGGTCTCAGGGACAGAGCTTTGCACAGCTCTGCAACCAAAGCCTAGTTAAGACTAAGATCTAAGGAAAAACGAGATTTTTTGCAATTCTTTGGATGGTGAGGGTTTTGTGCTTGCAGCCAGAAGGTCTAGTTTCAATGCAAGTAGAGACAACTTTGACTATGGGGCAAGCCCGTAAGACCTGCAGCACCCTGAAAGGTAAGTGCTATTTCATCATATATGAGATGGAAAGTCAAAGCAAGGCTATTACCCATGTGTGCCATCATGCAGTCAGCCAGCAGCAGAGCCACAAGGGATAGGCATGAGTCTCGAGGGATGCTCGGGTCAGCAGATGGGCTCCTGCAGGGGGAGCATCCCCGTTCCTTGCAGTGCCCGGCACAGTGGGGTCCCCCGCCATGGCTGGAGCACCCAAACACCACAGCAGCACCCAGACATTAGGAATAGTGGACATTATGCCTTCTCCCAAAGTAGGTCACTATTAAGCTTAACTTGTTTCATGTTCTTTGGAGGATGGCAGAGAGCAGGAGGTGGCCAGCTAGCCTGGGGCAGGAGGTTGAATCCGCGGCTGAGTGGCAAAGCTAGCGGAGCGGCACCTGTTTATACGAGGGCTGGATTTGTCTCACAGAAGTTATTTATATGCCCTTATTCTGGCGAGAAAAGCACTCCTCTGAACTGTGCCCTGCCTCATTGCCGATCCCCACCCAGAGACCTCTTTTCGGCTTGGCCAGGCTTCCCAGCAGCTCGCTGCAGGATCTGCTCGGACACAATAGCTCCAGTGGGTTTTATTACATTTCACTTTTCCTCTCTGCTTGGCCAGCTGCCAGGAGAGATGTTCTGTGCAAAGATAATAGCTTCGACTTAATCATTCACCTCTCATGTGTCTAAAAGGAGTTAAGGACACTGGAAGCTTCCAAGAAAAATAAATGAACAGTGCTTGTTCAAGGGGGCCTCTTTAAGGCTGTTTCACTGATTAAAAAAAAAAGAAGAAAAAAAGGAAAAAAAAAAAAAGAAAGAGAGAAGCAGCAAGCTGTTCCTGCATATCACCCATGCCCTATTTATTTTTTAAATGTGTGTTTAAATTTGGAAGACCAGTCATGAATAGAAGGATTATAAAGGGTTTCTCATTACGGAGAGATTTGCAGCGTGTTTGGAGAGATGGGTCCAAAGTAAAATTCTAGTCAAGCTCATTTCTGAGGCTGTAAATCTGGATCCCGACCTCAGGGGACTCCATTCTATGGTGACATGCAAAGCAAAAAAAAAAAAAAAAAAACAAACCACCAACAGCAAAACCTCAACCAATCTTTTATTTATTTACTTATTTTTAAGTGGCTGTCATTCTGTTTGGTTCCTTGTTTGGGTTGTTCATTTTGTGACACTCAAAGGGGCTGGTGCTTTAGAAAGTTTGAGGACCCAGTCCCTTAAGGATGGACCCCATTGCATTATGTAGTTCAGCAGCCAATATCACTGATTTCCTTTGGAAATGAGGCCTTCATTTAAGCCACAAAACAACACCTTCCTTAAGCCTGGCCCAACTGAGGGGCGGTTATTAAAACCCATGTCTTTCTCCCTTACATATCCTGTCTGTAGAATAGCTGTGGAAATGCCTGGTCTTGGGAATAGCTTGTAAAAATGCAAGGTTTCACTTTCAACAACATTGAATATGGACAACTTCCAGTTTTACTGAAAACTTGAAAAATGGGATGTTCTCAGGGAAAGTATTTGTGGTGAAGAAGCAAGAGAAATCCCTGCTTGCTTGCACCTGGGGTGGATCAAGACACCGGCAGTGAGCCTAAACTGAAGGAATAAGCTCCTAAACTGTACGATGTCAGGGGAATCTGAACTTTCATCTAGCCATCTAATCAAAAGCAACATTGTGGTTGACCCCAAATCATATGACCATGACCCAAGAAGAAGCAAATGCTATCTGGAAAGGCCGAGGGCTGCTTTTCTCCCTGCTCAGGTATCCTGGAGCAAGATACAGGAGGCTTCTCTGGAGAGTCTCCAAAAGGATGGGTTGCTCCTGCCATTACTATTGCTTCAGCTGGAGATGGGAGAGTCCACAACAAGATCTACGGTAATCCAGTCAAATTGGTAATGCAGGCAGATCCCTTCATCCCTACGGCATCACTCTGTGTCATTCCTGACCTTCAAAGAAGCTCATTTCTGGAAAAGAGTCAAATACCTGAATCCATTCTTCCCTGTTCATCTCCCTGGCTCCATCTGGGCACAGTGTGCATACCTGTGTGGTGGTGCCTTGTGCCCAAGCATGCGTGTAGGTATGTATGCGCGTGTACACATATGTGCACCTACCACTCCCTCCCCACAGGTGTGAGGAGTCTCTGCCTGCTCCCACCTTTGCAAAGTAATCTTTCTGTGAGTAGTACAGATTGGGAGGCTCACTTAAATCTCCTTAAAATACTGGAAAAAGGAATAAAGTTGTAACTGTCATCACCTATTCAGAAAAATTCTTGCAGTGCAGACACCCATTTTCCAGCCTTTGATGACTAGGGGAAAAAATTATCTTGCCAGGTGAAGTGTGATGTCTAGTTCTTCCCTTCAGCAAACGCAGGGCTGAATTTTGCAGTTTGGAGTGAGATGGAAGTAAAATGTCCCTTTCTCTCCTCCCCCCATCTCCCTTCTCCTCCTGGGCAAGCAACACGTGTCTCATTACAGAACACATCTCCAAAGATGTGTTAATTTTGATGAGGTTGTGATGGCTGGAAGCTTGTTTCCCCTCCCCAGCCATGAGTTCCCTGAGCTGAGCGCTCTATGACTCAGATTTTTTTTAAGAACTGGAGCCCAATAGACCTTGTCCTCGCTGATACCACTGGGACCAGAAGGTCTTTTTTTTCCCACCAACCTTAAAAACATGCTGATATACTACAGTTTTTTTTTTTCAATATTTTGTTGTTATTATTATTAAAACAGCACCAAGTCCCACAGCACCAAAGGATGGGATCTCTCCTGCTCTTTTCTCCCTTCTTCACCAGCTAAGAAAAAAATAGGGTAATTATCCATAAAGAAAACATTAAAGGACACTTTGAGTGTCCCTGTTTTCATGCTGGCTGAACAGCTGATGGCTGGGCTGAACTCGGGGCGCAGAATGGGGCCACAGCATTGGTGTCCCACCATCATCGCTATCCTGACAATGAGGTGTGCTGGATGCAACCTGCGCTGCCCTTAGACCAAAAGTATCCGACCAAGGCCATGTGTTTTCTCATGTGAATCCTGCAGAATTCAAAAGAGCAGGTTTGGGGCCAGGGTTCCCGCCTGCCCCTGACAGCACCGCCCTGCTCCATGGTATTATTCAACCCCAAATTCCTTCAATTGACAGCCGCGCTATTTCCAGTCTCTTAGTCAGCATATGCTGCTCTGCTTCCCAGTCTGATGAGACCTGGATTTTCCCACACTCCCCCGTAAATGGAAACACATTGTTCATCTTCATTTTATTTATTTATTTGGTACAGAAAAACAAGATACTGCTATAACTTTGAAGTGCTGTCTCTACAATGGTTGGTTCCTTTTTGGAGCAATGGGTTTTCCTAAAAGCCGCTCTCAGCAAGATCCTTATCAAACTTGCCTTAGCGGGAGACAATGAACATTTCACAGCATGAAGAGGAAAAAAATAAAAAGGTCGGTGAGAAGACAAATGCTCTATGCAAGGAGATAGCCAGGGTGCAGATGAGCTCCCCCAGACTTGTAAACACAGATTATTTTCCGTCTGACCTCCGGTTTCTGAATGTTTCACTTATTGACTCGGCTCCAGGGGTTGTAGCGAGGTGGATGCTGTCAGAGCAGCTACGAAAACAGGCACGTGAGCACCATCTGAACACCTCCATCTGGCACCCACAAACCTCACCTTGGTGTGTCCAGGGAGGCTGGCTGCTGAGGCTGGCAATAACCACAGGGTTTGGGGAGACGCATGTGTTTCTGCAGACTGCTGGTGTGGCTTTCCACGATGGAGCAGCTCCAGGCAGGCAGGTAGCAGTTTCGTGTGGAGGAAGTGTGTTGGCTGGCATCTGCAGTATTTTTAATTATTCGGCGGATGGTTTCAAGCCAAGGCTTTTCAATCAGTCAATGTTTGTGGGTTAAAATAGAAATAAACAATAGGTTAATGTAAACAAAAGAGTGCTCTGGTTTACAGCCTGATGATAACGCCTGCATTGTGGAGTGGATCCTCGTCCAAAGGCTTTGAAGATTGCTCTCTGTATTTATTTTCTTAAATATGGGTAATTTTGTTCTATTTGCTCAGCTTCTTACAGGTTTGAATAGACAAGGGTCCAGTAAAGGTGGGTCTGGCTCTGAGCTCTGAAGGAACCTGGAGGGAAAATGTGTTTTTGGATCCTGATCTCATCCAAAAAATGTACCGCATTTCACTACCCTTAGATAGCTTACACATTGGAAATGCCAAGTAACCGGAAACTTTTGCTCCAAAGTCAACTCCTCTTTCATTAATAATTATTTGAAGACTGCATTCGTAGAACAAAACAGTACTATATGGAGGAAAAACAGACCTGGGGGGAGTTCAGGGCTGAGCAAGAGTTCACTCCACCATCTCTACTCTCTGATGCTCAAGAACCAGCATCTCGAGATGCAGGGGAGGTCACCAGCAAGGGACACAAAAGAGGGAGGGAAGGGGTGAAGGAATGAAGGCCACCGCCTAAGTGGGGTGAAGACCCCAGCACCCACCATGGCAGGGTACAGGCAGCGTGTGTCCACCAAATTCCTTTGGATAGTAGAAATGTGCTCTTGACCCCATTTTACAGATGAGAAAACTGAGCTGCAGGAGATGAGGATGCAAGTTTTACTGACAAATGTGGGTCTCGACCTTTTTCTTTGGGATCTGACCTTGTATCCCTTGGCTTATTTTCCTGTCATAATGATGCCGCCTGTGCCTGTAATCTGCTTCTGCAAGTCATGTAAATCATTATAAATATTATTAGATTTATCACCTCCGTAAGTAATATGCCAATACTGGCAGTGATTTTTGAAAACACAAGAGCAACAAGAAGCGTATGTTCTGAGAGTCAAGTTAGTGGGATTTTTTTTCTGCCAAGGACAATAATTTTTTCCCTTTTTTTTTTCTTTTTCAAAATAAACATCATGCTGGAATGTGCTGCAGCAAATGGCTTGGGCTCTATTATATTTCATGCAGCTTTCTAAACAATTTTCAACCCCACTGGCACAGTGTCAAACAGAAGGCAACCAACAATAGCAAAATCCCATTAAAGCTGAGAAGGTTCCTTCCTGAGGTGAACACGGCCAGAAATAGTAATCTTGGCTCTCTTTTCAATTTGGCATTGGGGACTAATAATGCATGTTCTACTAATGGAAATTATCTAATTTCATCCAAGTGCAGCTCCAGAGAGAGCTGGGCTGACGCACAAACAGTCAATATAACAACATTCTTCTTGAAGAGCTGAACAATAGGGCTTTGGTGGGACTGTGATTAACAACGTCAAACTAAGAACAAACAGAAGGTGTAAAAATAGGCATCTGAGGAGTTGACACAACGGACTATTTTTCATCTATAAGGCCAGAGGAGAATAGCTTGTTAAATTGTATGCTCAGAGCATTTCATCAGATGTGTGTGGAAGGATGAAAAAAAAAAAAAGAAATCCCATTTCCCATCTGGGTCTGAATGTACTAAGGAACTGCACATGCCGTATTAATATAAATCATGCTAACAGCATAATTCCCATTAGCATTAAAGAACCATTTTTCAATGAAATACTCTTGCACCAGGAACACCTAACGGGAAATAATGATGTTTGCTTCATTTGAAGAGAATAGTAAAATACAGTGTAGACACCAAGAAGGTAGCAAGCTGTTTCTTCTCTCCAATGCTACAGTTTTTGTTTTTTTTTTTTGCAGCCATTGTAAGCCATCCTCTTCCCATCCCTGCAGGGCCGTATCCAGATGTGGTGTGGAGAAGGGGCTGCCCAGCCCATGGAGGTTGCAGGGAGCGGGGCTGGGTTCTCCGATGAGCTGGAGCAACGCAGCAGCCCCAGGCAAAGCCTTGCTGCTGTATTTCCAGGCTGCCATGGCTATGTGAGGGATGGTGCCTGGTACACTAAAACACAGAAGCATTAGGGGTAAGTGAAACCACCACATAGCTCATTAGCTCTGGTGCCTTGCCTGCTTTTCCCAGGTCTGTGGCTCTTGGCTGTTGCAGTGCATGGGGCCAGTGCTCACTCCAGGGTTTGCGTGGGCGCATGCTGGCTCCTCAGCCTCAGCATCAGCATCACCTTGGAGGGATTAATTCTCTTTCCCCGGCTGAGAACTGTGGCTCGGTCCTAACTCTCTATGAAAGGAAGCTCTAGCCTTGAAACGTTAGACAGAATTTCCACCTCTGGTTAAGCAGGTATGTTTGTTTTTAATTTTTATGAAATCTCAAGCAGCCACTTACTCACAGTTATTTTTAGAGCGTGAGAGGGGAGCTCTGTGTTTTCATAAAATCCCTCGATGTGCATTTGGTCACTGGGATTTGGGGCATGACACAACACTGCTACCTTACCTCTGCATCCAGGAATAGGTCCTGCTCCCCTCGCCAACCCTCTTCGATCCTGTCCTGCTGGCGGTCTGCCAGAAGCGTGTCCTTTGTGTTCTCCCTCCTAACAACTAGAAAAATGATGAAACCCATTGAAATGACTAATAATGAAAGAAAAGCCACTTGGGTCTGCCAGGGACCTGGGTAAAGTCCAGTATCCGCCGGGTGTGCAAAGCGCGGAGAGGTGATCCTGCAGGAGGAAATGTGGGAAAGCTTCAGAGCATGGAAAAGAGAAGCCCTGCAGCTGAACTCATCGCCAGCAGCCATACACCGAGGCTGAATGTAGCCCCAGAGGTTTGCTGGTTTTGCAGTTTTTATTGTTAGCATGCACTAGAGGGTGCTGCTCTGTTAGCGTTTGGGAAAGCCCGCAGCAGCGATACCGCTTGCATCGTCTGTATTTGTGCAAAGGTCGGCTGAGCAGGCGAGTGGGCGCGTGTCGATGCTCGCATTAGCAGTCAGTCTGGCCTCAGAATGAAATGGATTGCTTAGCTGGGAAAAAGAGAATTTCTTGGCATGGAAAAGATTCTATACATCTGAGGTCAAGGGTAAACATTTGGGTTAGTCATGGTGACAAATGAAAGACTGGCCAGCCTTTGCTTTCTCTCTCTGTTTCACAGTTCCAGCATGAATGGGTGCCTCAAGAAGCTAACTGAGAAATTAGACAATAAAATAAGAAAAGGACAGTGACCGCAGACACTGAAGATAACGAAACTTTGGAATTCACCGCTGCAGGTCAGATAGCCAAAATCTCATGGTAATGTTTTCTAGTGGAAATAAAAGCAAAGTGCACTTTATGACTGCTACAGTGTTTTGGCTAAGATAAGGGTAACCAAACCACAGGCACTGAGATACAGAACGATGTGTTAGAGGTATCAATAGGAAATGACTTCCCTTGTGTGCTGCCATGCTCCATCAACCGCGCCTGCTCTGGTTTTGTTTCTATTTGCCAAACGTGAGAGTCAATGGCTCCTTCTGCAGGCAGCGTCCCAGAGTCACTACAGTGCCCACTGTGGAAAAGAAAGCATCTCCCTTGGGCAAAGGAGTTAAACAGGATTTTTTTTTAAGGGCTATGATGGCATTGTTCTGCTGGGATTTTTGTCTTAACAAGGAAAGAAGTGGTTTTAAAGCTCACCAGGCTGAGTACCAGTCTGATGTGTCTCAGTCCCGTGTGTGTAAGTCCACTCAGAACATGAAAGGAGGATTGGAAGAAAAACAATAACGATTCTCAGATCCAGATGAGTTTTACAGAGTAATTTTCTTCTAGAAACTTGGGTTCCTTCACGGATTGACTTTGCTTTTTATATGCCTGCATTCTGATAGCTTCATTTCCGGCTTCCCCACATTTTGACCAGTGTTGGCAAGAAGGTGGAAACAGTTTCTTATTCAAAGTTTTGTTATGCAGTCATTAGTGTTTCCTTCTCTGATACTGAATGGCTTTTCTGCACAGCATCTTTAAGGTACTGCAGCTGCAGGGGCCAGGGGCCTGATGCATTACTGCACGACCCATTTTGGGTCTGGGGAAAAATAGATGGGGTTACTCTGACAAAACCATCAGGGAGATGACCTGTTAAGGGAATGGAAATTCCTATGTTAAACCAAGCCGCGCGTGTGCATGTGAACACTTCTCTCCCCGGCAGTTGCACAGGAGCACAGCAGGTCAGAACTGCTGTGAGTTGTGTCACCTTTAATCAGCTACTGGAGGTTAATTGCGGAACAGCTCTCTGCAGACCTCTCTGTGTGTGTGGCCTGGAAAATCATAGGGATAATCTTCAGGCAGGTTATGGTCTGGCTGCAGTGTAAAGGTGGAGGAACCTACGGAGTCTGCCATGCCAAAGAAGACAGTTTGGGGAACTGTGGCAACAGAAAACCTTTTCTTCCAGGTAGAGTTAATCTTCTGCAGGTTGACATCCCTGGAAATGAGAACAGGCAGGCAGGGATGAAGCAAGTGTGGGAGATTGGCACTTCAACCTTGAGCAGCTTAAAACATTATGGCATTGCAGGCTCACAGTGCCCAGCTGCCTGCACAGCATCAGATGCCTAAAAATGGGCTTCCCAAAAGCCAGCACATGGAGCAGGATCTGCCTGATCTAACTCCAGGGAAACCCTGAGACTGACCCTGCTGCTCCTCAGAACGCAGCCTGCTTTCCCGCGGCTGCAGAGAGATTCTGCTTTCCAGCTGCTATTTATTACTCTGACCTTTTTTTTTTTTTTAAAGATTTATGTATCTGCAGCTTTTCATGAAAAAAAAAAAAAAGGAAGGAAAGGTCACTCCTTTCCCTGTAAACATGGTTGTGGAAAGATGCAGTGCCCTCTTATATCCCAGATCTCTGAGCTAGGCAACTGGTGGGAGAGAGGAATCAGGGTTTTCGAGTGCCCCCTCCGTCTGAAGGGACCTGAGGGACTACACAGTGTTTTGGGAGAATGCAAAAATTCTCTCCTCTTGAAACTCCTCAGCTTCACATGATCTGATGTATTTCATCAGACCAGGGGTTGCAAGAATGACAGAGAGAATGCAAGTGACCACGTGTGAGCACAGCTCTCCAGCTCGGTGACTGGTGTGTTGTCCCTGGAGCTGGGAGCCTCACTTTCTGATCTGCTGTAACACATGGACCTGTTTGGTGGGAGCTATTCTGCTGTAACGTACGGACTGTTCTCAGGACTGCTCAATGCAATTTTCAGGCAATGGTGTTTTTGGGCAACCAGAAGAGGCTTTTTGCTTCAGAGTAACTCTCTCATGCCGTGTGGACTGAGTTCCCACCAAGGATCCCTGCTTGAGCTCTCCGAGACCTCTCCACGATGCAAACCTGCAAGCGATGAGGCTCAGCTGGTTCCCTCCTATGGCACACCGGCCCAAACCCGGACACTGGTGTGAGCGCACCCGGAGGAGCCCTGACGTCCTGTCCGCCTCGGCAGGTGGCGACAGAGCACGGGCTTTGGGACTGGGACGGGCGGGCGCCGGGGGTGCTCGGCGCTGCATCCCGGAGCAGCATCGGGGCGGTTGCACCGAGCCGTGCAACCGCAGCGTTTGCAACGAGATTTAAGCGATCAAAAAAAAAAGAAAAAAAAATCCTATGGGGAGAGTATGAACTTTTATATATTATACATATAAAAATATATTTTAATACAAAACATATACAAATATAGATAGAAACAGAACGACATATATGAGCGTAAAAGCCAAAGGGCAAACCGCCAGGGAGAGACAGGATGGGACGGGGAGAGCCAAGGGGCAGGAGCAGCCGAAGGGGCGGCCCGGCCTCCCCGGGCAGCCGCCCCCGCGCACCTCGGCCAGGCGGGGGCCCGGCCCTTTCCGGGATGCTCCCGGCCCGGTACCGGCGAGCTGCAGCAGCGTCTCGGGGTTAGCCCGTCTATCTTCGTAAGAAACTCGAATAGATCTTTTCCACCTCCTTTGTCGGCCTTGGGGGGAAAAAAACTCCTTCGAGACTCCATTCTGGGAAAAAAAAAAAAAAAAAAGCATCTCTCCAGCCTGCACAGTTCATTCGCCTCCTTCTCGAGTCCCTCGGAAAGCAAGATTAAAGGGGAAAGTCGCAGCTGTATATTTATGTTTTCATTGCTAGAAGGGAATTGATTTCCTTGCATTTATTTTTGTAGTTGCAATACACAAGGGCGGATTTGCGTCACCAAAGCAACTTGCTGGTCGAGATAAAGTTGCACAAATATTGAAAAGGGAAGTGCTCGCGCTCATTATGAAGTTTTTCTCCGGAAGAAATAAGGATTTCTGCTGTATCCTAAAATACTAAAGCCGCTTCTATTTTAGGACAAATCTCGCAGGCACATCCGCTCATTTAGTCCGAGTTGGAACCTCTCAAAAAACAGGAGATGACCTGGACCGCAGCGAGCC
>VXAL01004921.1:63530-98719 GCA_013399475.1 Chauna torquata
CAGGGCTGATGACTTTTTCATTGCATAGATTTCCTTCTGGAGCAGCGGTTACCAATCCCTGGTCCGCTTGTTTATTTAGTGTGTTTCTGAAATGCTTGAGCTCCTCAGCTGGCCCATGTCACTGCAGTGCTCCACATTTCCATGGCTGATCCCCAGACCTGGCCCACAGCCTTGGCATGAAAAAGAGGAACCTCTCCAGCCTGTCCTGCAAATGGCAGCGATGCAAGGTTGCTGTGCACCATTTAGTGGCTTGCTGCCCCCCTGTCTGGTGTCACATTGAACCGCAGAGACCATAAGGCTGCTGGTGCAAGGTTGGGAATTTGATATCAAAGGGCCATTTGTCTTGAAGGTAATCAGACTTTCTCCTTCCCTCTCCCCATTCAAATTTGCAGGGTGCTATTGTAGGGTTTCCCATACCTCAACTGATGCAGATGCAGGTCAAAGGACCCTCTGCTGTACAGGAACTGGCAGTGCACAGATGGGGACCCAAAATGGTGGATGTTCATCCCCATGAATGCTGGGGTGAGGGTGAGCTGGACGGTGCCAGGATTGGATGTGCTGCTGAAACTTTGATCCCTGCCAGGCTTTTATTCAGTATGGACTGCTCCAAACTCAGCCTTCACTGTTCCTCCTAGGCCAAATTCCTGTAGACCCCCAAACCCTAGTCAGTCATTTTAGTCTAGGACTGGTGATGGGTTGCAGCACAATGTGGTTGAGTGCAAGCTCACAAAGTTGATGTTTTATCCCATTGATAAAATTAAGCACAGTTCTGAGAAATGCAGAGCACTCTTTCCTTCTGTCCTGTGCTTCGCGCAAAGGTTGAGGCAAGTTCACCAGATGGGATTTGTGTTTTTATGTGGACCCCTGCCCTTGTGATGAGACTCACCGAAGTCAACAGCCCAGGAATCTGCAGCAGGGAGAACTCCTGCCAAGACCGGTCCTGCTAACCACCTTGGGGAGGGTGGTAACTGAAGTTTGGGGGTTTCTTCTGGGAAAGTTTCAATGCTGGGCCTGTTTTACTGTGCTAATGCATCATGCTAAATGCTAAAGCAAGACTTACTGAGGCCTAAGTTTGTCCCAAATTATTTGCCAGTTTTGCTATCTGTATAATTAAGAATGAGGCAGAAGAAGAAACTGAGCAAAAAGGAAAACAATAGCACTGAGCCTGCTGGGGGAAAACATCGTATTTGCTTAATCGATTTTTAACCTTTTTTTTTTTTTAAGTTTGGCACGATAAATTATTTTAAAGGCAATTTACACAAGTCACAGCAGGTGAAATTCCTTGAATGACATTGTTTAAAAAGGCTAATGTGGAATAATAATCAGAAAAATGAGTCAAAAGAGAGCCTAGACTCCTCCCTGTAGGAAAGAAAGGCTAAGTGGGTATTTTTTATCCATAGTTGTCTTTTTTATTTATTTTTTTTAAGCAGCTTCCTGAAATGTTCCTTGTGGTACCAATAGTGAGTCTTGTTATGCGTTTTCTGGATCAATTATTTACTCTGCTGTTGCATTGGAATGTTGCATTATTTTCATCTTTGGTTCTCCTAAGCCTGTCTCTAGTGCAGTGAAAGCTTTTGCCTTGGTGCTAACTAGTGTGCAACAACTGTTTGCTGGTGGTTTGTTGCCCAGAGCAGCTCAACGACAGTTAGAGAGCGCTTCTAACTGAAAGCTGACCTGCTCCCTCTCAAATGGCCTTGCTAAAAGTCAGGAGGCACCTCCAGTAGACAAGTATTTCTGGGAACGAATATATATTTTTTAATTTTTCAGATTTATTTTGTCCCTTGAAAAGTGAGATTGATCTGGAACACCTAAGAGGATATAGGAGAAGGTTTATCCAAGGTAATGACCTCATTCTTATATTCCTTGATAAGACAGTGTTAGCTGAGTAAGGTAGGGACTATGAAGTGACACATACTTTTTACTGCAAATCTTACGATTGATTTAATTGATTTAAATTTCTCTTGCCACCTGGGAACATAACTTGAAAATGCATAGGTATCCCATGCTTGACTGAGACGAAACCCATTCATGGCAGAGCTCAGCATTCTTGAGAGACAATTGCTTGTAGCTCCCCCCCGCTGATGGACAGATCCAGTTTGTTTTCACTTCAGCATGTGAAACAAATCTTTCTAGCAATGCAGCCAGCTTTCAGCCACTACTTTTTTTGTTTTGTTTCTAGTGTTGATCCATTTGCTTGGTATCATTTTCTCAAAACTTTGATTTCTGGATTGCACGGCTGACATTAACGTACAAGGGCTGAGCTTACCCTGCTCACAGAGACGCCAAACTGCAAGACAGCAACAAAGCCTTGCTCAGCACACAGAGCACATTACGGTGAAAAGCCACCTGTTGAAATAGCAGAGATCATGCCATTTTTTACATGTGCACAGTAAAAAACGGAAAGATGGGCTGTGTGAGAAGTTTCCAAAGCCAGAGGTTGTTGAAATCTCAATGGAAGAACATGCTCCTTCACTTCTATGCCTCTGAAATACAAACTATCTGTTAAAAGTGATAGACTTCAAGCCAAGGCAAACAATATCATAAGCTAAACTTGAACACTTTTACTTGCAAATACTGATCTTGTGATGACAGATTCATTTTTCCAGCTCTGGCAAATTTGTTTCTACTGTAGTCCTGCTGGAAATTATCCTGCAAGTGTTTATAAACCTGTCCTACTGTGAAGGACTCTACGTAGGACACATTACTCAGACAAAGAGAAGACCTCGTGGCTATCAGCAGGGTGGATCTACGTAAGTAGTTTTGGGTTTTGACTTTTGCTATTGAAAGCCCTTCAGATCTGTTTTGCTAGGCGCCTGTGACTCTTTATTTTTATGCTAGCCACCAGCTGCTAGGGGTCTGAGGTTAGGAGACAGGGTGGAAACTGGGAGATAGTGGTCACAGCCTTGGCTGCTCTATTGGCTGGTCAAGACTTTAGTAAGTCATGGTATGTCTCAGCCTGCCCTTCTGGTCACTGTGCGGCTGCAGCCTTCCTGCAGGCTGCTCTTGCTGGGTTAGACAGGTATGAGGTGTGAAAAGTGTTTGTGGAGGATGTTGCTTCCTTCGGGGTCCCTTGCTGGCAGCTGTTGCTCCTCCTGCTGTAGCAGTGCGCTGTTGGTACATGGGGATGTACACTGTAGAAAGGCTGAGCAGGGAACATCAAGGGCTGCTAGAAGGGACAGAAGCCAAGATGAGCCCTGCCAGTCTGAGTTTCCTACAGACCAGCAGACGTACCCTTTTGTATTCTTCTTCCCACCTTGTCCGCTCAGTCCATACTCAGTGTTTCCTTCTGGTAGCTGACTTTCTGCTCCTGACAGAGGCTGACCTGTTCAGATTCTGGTCTCACTGACTGTGCAAGATGTGGGGGTGGATAGTCCAGCAAACACTTTTTATCCCGTGTTTGGAGGAAGGTCTTTAGCTGTCCGGCTCTGATGGGGAGAGGCTTGCAGGCATGGAACACCTTCATGGGCCAAGAGGATGTCATGGTGAACAGTGGTTACTACCCTAAGGGGTAGGGTATCAGGTGGAAGAAAACTGCAACTCGGAGTGTTTTCCAAGGGCACAGACAAGCAGATACTGAGCTACAGGAGGGATGGTGTAAGGAGGACAAGAGGAGAAGAATGTGCCTGGCTGTGAAATGACTCTTACAGACACAAGGAAATGTCAGAGCGGAGACTCCTTCCTGCTCTGTAGGCTCTCAGGGCAGCCCTGAAGCTGAGTACAGACCAGCAGGGTAGCTCGCCCTGGTTAAGGTTACCTGGTAAACATAACCGGTAAAGGTTACCAGCAAAGGGGATTTGTGTTAGAAGTCCCAGGCTTCTGCCTTCTGCATTTGGAAACCCTTCATATCTCTTTGGTTAGGAGCAAGTGCTTGTTTCTTGGTATGTAAACCAACTGCTAGAGGCCCAGAGATGCTCTGTTTTTCCTTGGAAGCAGTTTCACCAGTGCTGGGTCTGATTGACATTTTGGTTACTCACTGAAGTATGAGATAACCATCCTCCTCACTGCCTACCAGCCACAAAACCTCACTGCTGCTGATGTTGTGCTCTCTCTCTGAAAGTCTTCCAGCAACGTGGTGCAATAAATATTAAGAAACAATTTACTGCAGTGTTATCAGGTGGTAATTCCCCCCTACATCCCTCACCCAGAGCTGTCTTGCCACCCCTGCTCTCTGATTACCAGTGTCACACTGAGCTTTTTATTAAAAATCGACACAAAATAAAACAGTGGCTTTTTTACTTAGCCCCCCTCAGTCTGAAAAAGCCCAACAATCCAAATAACCAGCCGAAACCCCAAACAAAAACAGATGTGGAAACCAACGGAAGAAGGAGGAGGAGGAATACTCTTTCCTTCCCTGAATTTCATGGTTTATTATATCTGCGTATGTATGAGTGCTTGAAGTGAACAAAGTCATTTTCATTAACCAGATAATGCTATTTTTAATTCCCTCATTGGGAGCTAGAAAAGTCCATTCAAAAACCTTGGGACCACCTTTAGCCATGGCTGCTCAGCACCCCCCCCCCCCCCCAACTCTGTACTCATCCCTTCCCCAGGGCCACTTGCTTCCACCTCCAAACCACTTTTTTTTCTTTTTTTTTTTCTTTTTTTTCTCCCCATCCAGGGCTTTTCCCAGACCTGTTTTCCACCAGTGTGACATCTGTGCTCTGTATGGCTGTGATGGAGGGGCGGGGTGTGTGTGTGTGTGATGTACTACTTCTGCTGGAAAAGAGGGCTGGTACAAGGGTTGGGATTTGAGAGAGACCTTGTGTTAACGCCTTCTCCCACCACAGCCAGCCTGCCCTGTAGCTCCAAACCTCAGTTTCCTACTATTAGGTGCGGTGGGAAAAAAGGGCTATTTAAATACTGGTGAAGACTGGACTCAGGATGCTGGTATGGTTTAAATTAAGGTGTGATTTTAAACTAATAAAACTAAACCTTACCAAAAAGCTTGGATGTGTACTTACTTCAGTTTAAATTTGGTCCATTTAGGTTGATCTTAAATCATACCATACACATAAATGTATTTTGACTCAGTTTTAAACTCAAATAAAAATATCCAGACAGTGCTTTGCACAGCTGGTTAACAACTGTTAAATACATAAATAGCCACCAAGTACTAAAATACTGCATTGATATGAGCCATATAAACTGAAGACAGCAGAGATACAGTAGTCTTTTTAACGTGATCTAATTTTGTGTCTAGACAAGCTTTACTCAGCATCAGAGTCTGCCTCGATGCTGCTTACTGGTACTTGGAGAGAATACGTTTTTGGTAGGTCCGGCATGGTGTTGATTCCCAATGTTGATCCTTTTTCTTCAAAGACTGATGTTTCCAAGACAAATGGCAAAAACATTTCCAAGGCTGACGTTGGAATCACATGATGAAAACATCATTGTAGGCCTCTGCTAATCACACATATTGCTGGATCCTTTTGGTGCCATCAATACCGTGGTCCTGTCTGTGGCTGGTGAGGTACTTTGAAGGTGAAGGGAAAGGGTAAAAGATGACAAGAGATGGAGGAAAGGTATAAGGCTTTCCTTTTTATCTGTATTTTTCTGTGCAAAAGAATAGGACTTCTGCCAATGCCTTTATTTATCCGTTGCTATGAAAATCACTTTGTGTCCTAGTTTCAACAGCGTTAATATTTTTTTTTCAGTAAGTGATTATGTTTTATGACCAGTTTAGACTTATATGGAGGTGCAGTAATAAGCTATAAAACTCTACCCCATAAGCTGTATACAGGACATATCAAGTAGTCTAAAGTGATTACATTAATAAGTGAAGAGCCAATCCTTCTTACAATTTCATGTTAAAGCAGATGAGCTCACTGCCTCCGAGGAAGACATTAAATCACATTTGTGTAGAAGGTAGAGGGACCCACTACACGACTACTGTTTCAAGAAAATATGATGCAGATTCAGACCTAGATCCAAGTATGGAAATGAGCTGGTGGGCCCCTCCAGCTTTCTGGCAACCTATACACTACTGAGGAAGAAGAAACAGCTGCTCCAGCTATCACTGGAAAAGATGACAGCGGAGGGAATTCAGCCTTGCAGAGGGGTCCAGGTCCCTGTGAAGAAGCCTGGGGCCAGGGAGAGCACACACGGATGTCCCCACTCAAATGCATACCTGCACCGGGCTGAGAACTCCCTGGGCAGGGCATGAGATATGAGCCTTTGCGCTAGGCTGGTTGTGACAAAGCTGCATTGATACAATAAATAAATGGGGCTGAGGTTTACAGTTCAAACAAGCTATGAGGAGCCACCACAAATCAGCCTGTCATGTTGCCACCAACTTTACAATCAATCTCACATAAAGGGCTTAGGCTCTGACTCCTTTCTTCAGTTTGCTTATTTTTGTGGGCTAACTGGCTGCAAGGGAGTCACTAGAAGATGACTGGACTCAGACCTTTCTGTTTTAAAAGGAGTGAAGCACTCTTACACTTTAGCAGCGGAGCCTACTTGAAAAAAAAAAGGTATCAGGAGAAAAGCAAACAAAAGCCAACCGCCTCTGCGCTAATGGTTTAGGTTTAGCCTGGGCAGTCAGAAAGGCTTCTTGGAAAATGCTGCTGAAGATGGGGGATGCTGTGGCCAGCTAGGGCTAGAGTGGTTGCACTGTAATGAATGAAACCTTGGTGTGCACCCTTTGCATGCTGTGTAATTAATCCCCATCACACAGACGAACTTTTGGATTCCCTTGCAGTTACTTCTTTGCCTGCTGGCCTCAGCCCCCACTTCCTGCTCCCCTCTGAGGATGTTCTCGTGGAGGGAGCTTCATCCACCTCTCTGGACAGGTCTGGCTCAGAAAAGAAGCATCCCCATCCAGTGAATCAGGTCTGCATGGCTCCTGGTGGGCACAGTAAAAATAACATCAAGAACTCAGAAATGAGGGACCCACCAAAAGCATCGTATAGGAACATTACCTCTTTTGATTTTACCTTTGCTGCTATTCTGAACTGGGCTAATGGTTTCCATGTTTTTTCCACAATGACTCTCAAATGTTTTTTCCTGATCAGCATGCTGAATGGCTGTTTCATTTAGCACATCATCATTAGCTTCACTCCTTGCTACCAGACATATTATTTTGCTTTTGCCTTCACTGAAAGGCATTTGCCATATGCTGATTCACTCACAACAATATTGGTGTTGTAATATTTCTTATAACAATAATAATCATTATGTGCTTGGCTCCCATCTCGTGCTTTTCATCAGATCTCCAAGAGCTGAAAAGTCCAAATTGCTCTGAATGCTGTTACAAAACTCATTGTCGCCAACTTCATCCACCAATGCGTCAGTCCTGTTTCAGCCACCCAGTTTCAGACTGTTTACTAGAGACCCTGGCATTTTGGAGATGAAATGCTCCTATGTCAAATTAATCTTTTTGATTTTGTGAAGCAATTTTCTACCCATCTAGTTCCAGTCTATTCCTACATTCTTAATTCTCTGTAACTCTCCCCTTTAGCCATAACTTTCCTGTGTTGCATTTTGTCAAGTTTTCTGTGTGGTCAAAACCCCTCTGTAATGCACCCTCCCAGCTATACTCCAGAGTGCTTAAGTTACAGAATATCAGAATCACTTACAACTGTTTAGACTCATATTTACTTCAAATGGCTCTAAGGGAATCTACCCACATCATAGTAGGTGTAGCTTTCAAGCTGATGAGGTCAGAAATGGGTGTAAACAAAACTAGCTTTCAGACTATGCTTTTCTAATTTGGCTAAGCTGAATTTCCACTCTTTCTTTCCCATGAAATAATCTCCTTTAAGATCTCAGCAAGTGTGGAGCTCCGCTGAGATAAACTCATGATGTCTCACACCTGAAGCCTGTGAGTCACCTATTAGCTGTTCACACATTTTTCCTTCTCAGAATACTTCTCAATTTTTTTTATTTTTATTTTTAAAGTAAAGGTATTAAGGCAACTGCTCTGGAGTCTTTTTGCATGCCAGCTCTTCGGCCTCATTTTGAAGCCTCATTGCGGTTCTAGCCTGAGTCCAGAAAGCCCAAGTTAGCAGAGATGATGCTGTGTGCATGCAGAAGAAAGCAAAAAGTGAAGAGAATGAGAGAAGTGATACACAGGGATTTTCCAGCTCTGTCAATAAATTTACCACAATAATTACTTCCTTCAACATGTTTGTTCCTGATGGACCTGCATACAGAACTACTTACAATATAATACTTTCAGAGATTAGAGTTCCCTTTTCTTGTTTGCAGGATATCCGTGAATGGGGCTGAATGTCTGATTTAAAAGTGATTCTTCAGCTCACTGCTGAGCTGAGCATACACATAGCATATGGCATGCAGGAGCTCACCAGTCTCATATTGAACAACAGTCATTTCCTCTTTAATTAAGACCTCTCAGAAGGCCTGAGGATCACTTGAGTCTGATTAAAACTACCCTTTAGTGCTCCCAACTTGATACAGCGGAAGAGTATCAAAGACATATATGCACAACCAAGGGGACATCAAATGGAATTAATGGGAGCCAAGATCAAAGGGAAGGGGAAGATGAGATGGACAATGTTATTGCAAGGTGTAGTGGATATTGGAAGATAACCACACTCAAGGGGAGACAACCAATTGGTGTCAGAAATCCCTGCAGGGTCATGAAGTATGTGAACATGTTGGACGTGGGAGGTCTTAGAAGTGGCATTTGTAGGGGCAGGGTGAGAGAGAAGCAGGGAGTGTTACATCCCTTGCCAGCTTTCATGCTCACCCCAGGCAGATTCAGGGTTTTGGTCCTCTTCTGAAGGCCCTGAGAAAATTTAAAGGGGTGATGTTTTGGGGTGAATTTTACTTCAAATGTCCATTTGTAGGCATATTCATGAAAATTACCTCTCTCACTAATATTGTTGTCAGCAAGGTGGTACTTCCACCAAAAGAGTTGAAGAAGTGAAAGGAAAAGAAGCCATAAAAGCAAACGTCATTGAATGCACAAAATTGCACCAGGGGCAAATGTTTGCAGGACACTCTGCTAAGTGTTTACCCCATACTTGCAGCTTAACTTCACTATTGCAGAAATAAAGAAAACAGATACTTCCCACAGGAACAGGAAAAGCCTCTGTTACTTGCCATGTTGCAAGCTCGTTAAAAAAGAGGGCTTTTGAAAGCCCTTCACTCTCTCTACTAGAAAATGAAAGTGCGGTCATTGTAACAACTTACTGTGATTGCCAAGGAAAACAGGACCAAGGGATTGCCCCAGGCTGGAGGCAGGCTCATCTCACTCATCCTTTTCTTCTTTTTATTTTTTACTGGAAGATATTCCTGGGGAAGCATTACAGCCATTGAGCAGGGGTCTGGTGCTTGTTATTGCAGATGATACTGAGGTGAAGATGAATACCAGACACATTAGGCTTAACAGGATGGGTTTTAGCAACTTGAACATGTTGATGAAAACAGAAAAGCTAATAAATCAGCCACCAAGGACCAGACTTGGAAAGGCAGTCTTTGGGCTTTTTTTTTTTTTTTTTTTAATGTGGTAAGCTTCTGGGGCACAAACAAGTATTGCAGATGCATACTTGTTGTTTAAAACCAGTCACACATGCAATTTAGTTGGACATTTAACTGACTTTAAACATTTCGGGGTATAAAACCAAGAATCAAAGCCAACAGAACAGATTAACCCAGGCTAGACCTGAGAAATGGGCACTGCACCTCCCATGAATAGCCAGCTTGTGCATGGGAAGGACACCTCTCCTTCGACTCTCTGGCAGCTATGTTTTAAAGCCTGAAAGTATGGCAAGCTATTGTGAATTAGCCTAGGGATCATCCTAGGATGCAATCTTGAGAAGGTTGGAGTGATGACCAGTAAACTCTACGAAACGCATCTGGGTGCAGGGACCCTTTCTCAGCCCACATAAGAACAAATGAGTCCAGCCATTGGCATTAATATAGTTCTCTCTGTGTCTAAAGATATATGCATATACCTTTGCCAAACACAATTTTTCCTATGGCTTTTTAAAATATAAATAGAAGTGAAGAGAAGAGAAGAGAAGAGAAGAGAAGAGAAGAGAAGAGAAGAGAAGAGGAGGATGAAACAAGTCTGGTCTAAAAATATGTTGTCCTGGCTGGAACTGTGTGAGTTACTTGTGTAAGGATAATTTTGCTTCCTAAGAAAATACGAGAGGAACTTGAACCATGTCTTCCCGTCTTTGCTGCTACTGCTTCCAAGTTGCTTCTTGCTCCATTACAGTGGTTCTCCATTAAGGTGAATGATGTTTTCCTGAACTGTGATTTAAGGAGGTATTTTGGAGGAACGCAATAGCTATTTTAATTTCTGGAGCTATATTTAATAGCTATTTAATTTTCTAAAACATAGCTTTGCAGAAAGCTGACTCAGAAATACTTACCAGATAAAAACAAAGTAGCATGACAAGAACAGGGAAAGGAGATGTGAAAAATAAAGCTTTTACATTCTATTACTTGAAAAGCACTTTTTTTTTCTTTCTCTCCCTGACATCTTGCATATCTGTCCTGCTTGATTTCTTACAAATACCCACTTTTCCAGCAATGAGGAAATGGAAGACACTGCGCTGCTAGAAATCACATCTTTTCCATCTCAATTTCAATTACATTGATGTGGCTTCAGATATTTCTGAAAAGACTTGTATACCTGATGACTCCTAGGAAATTATGGGAAATAATGCCAGTAGCAACAGTAAGTAGAAAATAGCAGGCACTTCCATAATTAAGTCAAATCATTTCCTTTTCGTGGATAAGCAAGATGTGGCAGGGTATAAACAAGCCAGGCAAACCTTGGTTTCTGTCCTGATGTCATCTAAGAGTCAGGTCTTCTTCTGACCACAAAAGTAATTTTCTGTCTCTGTAGAAGCAGGAGGGCTTGGCATAACTCGCAAAAGCATAAAACTCCTGTTGTGGACTCAGAACTTTGACAACACCCTGTATTGGCACCCAACTGCCACTTCTGCCTCAAGATATTTTGTATGCAGTGTCCATTTAGCTAATTTGTGTCTTGGCTCACTGGGGAACCCTGCTTCCCTTCCCTCAGCACATCACTCACTCACAGATCTGATTTTTTAGTCTTTAAAAGTTCACTTCAATAAAATTGATCATTTCACCCAAAATGATCTATTTAAAGCACCTGCAGGCTGATAATACCTCTGTGTACATTGAAGGAGATTTGAGGCCACAGCTAAATGAATTGGGGTCTCAGATAAGTATCTGTCAGTTGGCTGTCCAAGCTGATTGATACTGTGAAATAAATGGGTCTAGTAACTTTCCATGTCTATTGGTATGCAATCCACCTCTGGGCCAGGCGGGGGTGGGACAGGGGGGAAGAAGGGGATTAATTGATTTTTTGTATTTGCTTGCTTTTTTAATGTGTGAGTTCTTGTGAACAGCTGTGGTGAACACTAAAACTACCAATTTTAAAGTGGGCTACTTGAAAATTCTTGGCAGAGGAGCTGGATTTGTATGTTTGCAGTTTGTACTGTACTGGCTAATTGCATTCTTCACTGACCAGAAGCAATACAATGGGCTTGGTGTAACAGTCATCGCTGTTAATAGGCTTGGTATAACAGCTTGCAGATTTGCTCATTGCAATGGCTTGCACCTAAAGAAATGTGCAAATGTTTGTAAATAGTTAATGCCAAGGAGATCTCTGCCTCATGGGCACAACCCATTCACAAATGCAAAAAAAAAAAAAAGAAATGGTAACTTAGGTGGACAAATTACTTGGGGGGAAGTACTTGTTCTGCACAAAGACCTTGCTCTCTCTAAGGAAACTCTTACCAGTGTAGTTACACTGGAATAGTTATCACCACCTTCCTACTGCAAAGCCTCACATAGATTATTTGCAATATCTTAAAGCAGTGTTTGCGCTGGAGCGACTTATTATAATGTGTTATCTCACCTGAGTCACTTGTCCATTGAGGACTTAACACATGCAATGGTCTACAGGAACACACATGTACAAGCTGACATATCCATGTGCATGGATGGTCAGCCATCATAAACTGGTTTTCAGCTGAATTAAGTGAACACTGCCTCAAATTATAACAGTTAAAGGCAGCTCGGATTTGGGACTTAAACTACTTGACAGTCTTCCTTTAATCTGGACTCCATGGTGTTTTCAACAAGAAGTATTATCTTATTTTCCAAAGGTCAAATAAATCAGCTCTAAACTCATGCAAAGGTAAACACACTGATGCCTGCGTAACTTTTCTGAGTTTATGAGATATTCTGGCAATGGGAACACAAAGAGCCATCATAAATCCTACCACACACAAGCACCTAATTCCTGGGGTGGTGTGTGTATGTGGGGGGTTCCTCTACCGTTCAGTGCAATTTCTCCTAAAATTGCTATTAGGAAATATTAAATCAAACAGAAATGTAAACCCC
The DNA here is from genome assembly GCA_013399475.1 of Chauna torquata. Lineage (NCBI taxonomy): Eukaryota > Metazoa > Chordata > Aves > Anseriformes > Anhimidae > Chauna > Chauna torquata. Next base: position 75,885 of record VXAL01004921.1, read on the forward strand.
AGAAGAAGCATGATTTCACACCAGAGCTTTTTCCACTAGCCAGTTCCGAAAAAGTCACCACATTTTGGGAGGGGGTAGAAGATGGATCGAGAGACATCTTCAGCCGTGCTGGATGGTGCCATTTGGACACTACATAAACAAAATTTGTACTTCCAGATGAAAAATAACTCAAGAGGATTACAGTCTGTGTTTTACAACCAATCCTTTTGAGCTTTTCTATTATCATTACTTTAATGGCTGTAAAAGTATGTCGGAAATCTCTTTCAGCACATTCATATATCTATATATATGCATATGTATATACATATGAGTATGTACGTATATGTATATACACATATTTATATGTAAAAGAAGTCCATTGCAAATACATGTCATTCTATAAATGACTAGACTGTGCGAGGGTATAAATGTCTTTTAAAGACCTTTTCAGCAAAAGTGCTTAAATTATAGGCTCTCATTTCTGAGTCCTGGCTGTAATGAGATCCGGCTGGCTGTCAACAGAGATGCCTTTAAAACAGTGGCTATAAGAACACTGCATAAAGCAACATGAACGTGCTTTACAAACAAGGGCTGCTAATGAGGAGAAAGGGGATTAGGCAGCAGCTGATGCAGCAGACTTTTCTCACCACTGCAGCCCCTGATTGCGGCTTGAATGTGATTATTTTTGCCAACAAGATACCAGGAGGACGTAGAGCTCAGCTCTGGTTGCGGGTCCCTCATTTTGTTCTCCAACTCTCTTGTTGACAAATATAGCAGGGGGAGCTGAGTCTTTTACGTGGCACACAGGTCTTTCGGGCACAGGTCTGGTCGCTCAGTGAGAAGGATATCAGCCAGAGACCTGCCAATGACAGGAGTCCATCCATTGACTTTAGAGAGGCACTGGGTGCAATACTAATATAGATGTAAACAATATAAGCAGGCACCTAAAGAAGCATCAAGCCCTCTGGACTGCTACCAAGGTATGACACAAGGCTGAGAGGGGTGGTGTCTGAGGGGCAGCTACACACACCATTGCCTCCGCTATCCACAGGCTTGCATGTTGGTCTCACTGCCTTGGCTGCGGTGCCCATGCTAGTCAGCAAGCCCCAGGAATCACGGCATGCATGTGTGCACATGTAAGGGGGAAGGGACATTTTGATTTCATGTCTGATTTGGTTTTCCCGTCTGTATGTGCTCCAAAGACAAATACAGGGAGATTTCAATTCAGTTAACAGAGGTATTTTGGTAAAACACCCCCAGAAATCAGGAGAGGCTGATGTTATTTTAAAGGGTCCTTGTCTCCATTTATATTAAGCAAGCTGGCCTGGGGTTTGTCCAAGACAGAGCAAAGAGACCACCGAGTAGTCTCATCAGCAGAGCACTAATTGTGGCCATTTATTATAGTCACTTATCTGATAGTAGCTTCTTTATCTGTGATAGTTTTACAGGGATAAAATCCACCAGGCATTCGCACCAGTATATAAACATGTTACCTTGTGTTAGAGTGTCTGTTACTTACTGTCAACACTTGCCAGCAAAAAAATGCCTATCTCTAGCTTATATGAAGTAATGATGAGTTTAATATGCTCCAGTGAAAGCCACAGAATAAACAAGGCATCACAAGTGTTTGTCTTGTCCAGCCTCTTAAACAAATAAAGGTGACTGAGAAGTACAAACAGCACCAGGTCGGGGCTTATCAGCACGGTGCTCACAGCACCATTAATGCAAACCGCCAGGGTAGCAAGCGCTGTGTGCTCGCCTGCTATTGCAAAGAGCATCCAGGGACCCCTTTGTAAGGGACACGGTGCTAAGCTTTTCCTTGGTCACACCTTCTCCCCACCAACGCAGTGGTCAAGCAAGGAAGACCCATGTTGGTGGTGTACATACCACACAACAAGAAGAACAATGCGATCCCACTCGGGGCTTTCAGTTTGAGGAAGAAAAATCACATCAACTAGTGCTCACAAGTGAGAAAAAAATTAAAAATCTTTATAATTTTACTGCTGGATCTGCCAGAACAAATATATTTTGCATGTGACCACAGTCAGTTGGATAGGCAAAACCTGAGGGACCGGTGGGCAGAAATTGAAGACAAATACTTCGATCTGTGGTAGAGCCTTTGTTAGGGAGTCACCCCTATTAAGGAAGGCGCTTAAGACCATCCATCCCCTTGCTGACAATAAGTAAGCTTGCTTGGCTGCAGTGTTGATCTTATGATAAGTGATGGAAATACATCCCATTTGTCATAATGAAATACTGGGGACAAGTGGAGTTAGCTACCTAAGACAGCTGTTTTTAATGTCAAACATTGCTTGAAATCATCAGAAAGGGAAAATCCTGCTATGAATTGAACATTTTGTAAAGGATCTCAACACAGTGATCGATCACGGCTCAGGGGAGTGGATCCACACAGCTGTACACCTTACACAGAAATTGCAAAATCTTTTGTAGTTTGCAGAGGTGTTTTTGGCAAGCATTGATACCACTCCTTGACTTCTTGGAGGTGGTTCTGATTTTCAGCCTTGCAGATTCAGCTCAGCATGTTCTGTATGCAAAATACCATGTACAGAGTAAATTCACTTGCACCAAATGTGAATTTTCATGCAGAACTGCCCTTCCTGTAGCTCAGGCCATCAGGATGGGAGCTTCCTGCTTTGTTTTAGCTGGAAAATGTGAGGCAATTGCAGCTTCATCATCTCTCACAGTGAATAACAGACTGACTTGAAAGCTTTATTGTCTGCTTTCGGCATGCTTATTTCCAGTGCTGCAAACAAACAGCTGGATTGTTGGGTGACAGCATGGCTTTCATTTGGCTCTAGAAGATCACGTAATGTGGAAATTGTTTGAAGGGATAATTTCATTTGGAATTGCTTTAGCCCTGTAAACAAAGTGGCCCAAGACCAGATGAATGGCGCTGGCAACGCAGTCCACCTGTTGGCTAAATCCTTCTAAAAATAGCCAAATGCACAGCAGATGTGTAAGAGCGCTCAAGGACAGGCAGGGCTGCCTTGGGCCCCAGGTGGGTTGTCCATCAGTGCTTGGTACCCATCATATGCCAGTGCCATTGTGCAGCACTCATAATGATGCCAGTCATCTCGGTTAGTTGCTGGGGTCCAGAGATTCACTTTACTCCAGCATTTGCCACCAAAATGACCTACCACTCCAGGCACATCTTTTATTTTGCAGCCTTCCACAAGGGGAGAAGCAGAGGTCCTTGTTTGAGGAGGCTGGGCATGCAGGAGAAAGGAGATAGGGGCTCGGATTTCCAGCTGCAGCCAAGTGGTCTGCATATCAGAGGAAAATGTGGCACAATTTTTCTAGCCAGTCACTCAGTAGATCCAGCCCCGGATATGAAAGTTGAACTAATCTCTTTGCACAGGCAATCAAAACTCAGTGGTTAAAGCTAATTACCAATACTGTTGATGGTGCGTGAACCAGAGGAGGGACAGCTATTTTTCCCAGGGCTGCACAGCTTCTATGCTGCTAGCAGAGTAGAAAATACGAAAACAAGGTATTATTTTTGTCAGTAAATGAAACATATCTGCCTCAAATTTCCTGCAGAAGACAGCAGATCCATTGAGTAAAAGTGTGTCATTTTTATAGTCACTTCTCTGAGCACAACCACATTTAAGAAAGCCACAAACCTGAATGGCAATATGATTTTACATTTAAAAAAGAGATTTAGCATGTTACAGTACATTTTCCCTGGGCTACAGGGGAACTGTTTCTTGCTTAGCTGTGAGTTCATAAATTATCAGGTCGAGTTCATGCACTGTTGTGTTTCAGGACAAAGCTGTTTTACAAATAATGCAATGTGGTTGTTCTCTTCCACGGATAGGTACACAGGGAGAGCCTTCAAGTATGAGAGATGGATATTGCAGAGAAACAATAAAGAGGCAGGAGCAACTGATTCTGATAGAGTTAAAAATCTGTTACTACTTCAGCAGCTCTTGCTTAATCTCCTGTTTTCAGAGCTGATAACATGATCATAAAGTTCACTCCTGGCTGAATGCTGGCACAGATGTTTCTCAGTGCAGAAATGAATTCCAAATATGAACATTAGGACCACTATTAATAAAACCTCCTCCTTGCAAATGGCAGAAGTGCAAATAAATGCAAAATCTGATTTGTGATAAGAGCTGGTCAGGTCCAGGGAATATCTGGCTTTGTAAAAACAACTTTGCAAAAGGAGAAATACAAAATATTAATTATGATGTACAGAAATATGGCTCTTGCACTCCAACTTTGATGATTCTGCAATCAAAGATTTTGAAGCAAAACCAGGGACTCCCTTTAGCTTTTTATTGTTCTGTGAAATTTTCCTCTGATTGCAGACAGCTAAGAGAGGTGCAGATATGCTTTGCAGCCTGTTGTCATCAATGGACTTGGAGCGTAGCAGAGTGCTAGCACCTGCCTTGCTGAGGGCCTTTGACAACGCCTGCTGCAGCAATGGCAGCAAGCTGAGATGCCATTTGGAAGGGAATATGTTTTTTTCCTTCAAAAGGGGACATTCTCAGGAGGAAAAGAACCAAAATGCCTTCTCTGGACAGTCCTGGAAGGATGGGGAGGAAGCCTCATATTTTTAGGACCAGGAAGCTGTCATTTCTGAAAATTAAGCAGGCAGTTGTACTTAGATGACGTGACTTCTAATCGCAGCTCTCTAACTAACAATTTCTAAGGTATCTTTCCATTTTGTGAATCTCAGAGGGGAAAAAACCCTCACCTAAGCACAATGTAAACAGCTCCATCTGAATGGCTGTGAGACTGGACTGATGATTACAAACAGTGTCTCTCCCAGTGCTCCCTAATTTTTAAAACTTAACACTGCAGCTGTGACAGTGCTATGGGGATTTTGTAGTTATATCAGCCACAATTTACAATGAGCTGCTTGAAAACACTTAATGAAGGCTATGTAAAGCTGCCACAAGGTCTTAGAGTGGGAAAGGAGGGTTGCCATTAGCCATGGTTTAATTACCATTTTTTATTCAGAAATGTAGCTTAATTACAATTATAATGAAGTTTTTTAGCTTGTTAATGATGCTGTCATTTAATATGATAATTACATTTCCTAGATTACCTCTTGAATTCCTAATTTAACATCCTTATTCAGGTAGGTAGCCATTGGTACCTATTCTTGTCTAATATTCTTGTTCTCTTTCTCTGCCCCTGTCACTAGCCAGAACTAAAACCAGCTTCCTTTGGAGTATTTTGATGCTTTCACTGCCTGCCAAAATCAGGAAGTATAAAACATATAGAAAACATTTTATTTAAGTACTTGTACTTAGTACTTCAGATACCTGATGAAGTTGGAAACAAATTCTCATGTTGTCTACCATTCTAAAGTGTAACAGGCTTGTGGCACAGTCATGAAAACATTTATGCCTGTGAACAGTCTGACTGCATTAGAGGATGATCATGTGTTGTGGGACACATGCAATCATCTGGGATCTGGGAGCATGAGCAGATGAAGGACACTGATTCTCAGCTGGGCTATTCCCACAGTGTCCCAGCATGACACAACAGGCTGGAAGGGACTCAAATTCAGGTAAAATAAGCAACTCTGGGAAGATTTAGGCCCATTGCCTGAAGACCATTGCAATGTTTAGGCACAGAAGGATGGATTACAGATTGTTCAGCCTGAATTCCATCCCAAAAATCTGTTTAATCCCCTTTTTAATACTTGTGCGAGAGCCAAAAACATCTTTTATTTGCTCCAGCAACAGCAGCCAGTTAGTTAGATGTTATCAGCTACTTCTTCATTCAGTTGTCCTTTGCACACTGATAAACACCACATAAGACAGGGGAGAGAAACCTTAAGCCACAAGCTTATCCTGCGTATAATAGGATGCACCTTGAAAAAATTTAGATGTCTCCATTGAAATCAGCTTAGGTTAAGCCTACATAAATAGTGTCAAAGGGGAACACACCCAGAACGCTCTGGGAGATCATGATAAACACTCCTGATGTTTTGCAGCTGTGCTCATCATCTGTGCGTTTCACAATAAAATTTTACAAAGCATCCAGACACCCAGCTGGTTGTATTCACTGTTAGATGGCTTCCTCCACCATGGTATTTTGTCCTGTGTCTGTGGTCCTGCATTACTCCCTCCCCCACCATCACTCCCCATCACTTATTTCTTACTAGAGATAGCAAATCATGGTATTTTTTAAATGTGATAAGTTCCAGGAGTGAATTTTAGTTGTTTGAATGTGAGAAAAATAATATTCCCTGAATAGAAAGGAGGTCCAAATTACAGTTAATTGTATCAAAGAACATGCAATTTCCAAGTATTGTCCAAATATTTTTGAGTCACTCTTTACTGGTGACTGTAATTTTCCTGTGAAGCAACTAAGCGTGGATTCTGAAACTTTTATATACATGGCAAAGTCTCAGCATGCCAGTGATCATGTTTCTCCTCCTGTCTCTCTGCACTGAGACCTCGGATATCCTGAAAGCCGAGCATAGCTATTTGCAGGATCCTGGCCTCCTTGTGTAGAAGGAAATGAAGGAAATCAACTAAGAGGACACACACCTGAGCCTCCTCTCACTGACAGCACATCACTGGCATGAATCCCTTGATGAAAGTGGAATTTGTCCTGATTTACACTGAGAGCATTAATGAGAGAGGGCTCAGGTCTTAAGTGCTTGGGCTTAGCTGTATTTCTTCTGTTTTCATTCCTTCCCTGGTGATTCCCAGGAAATCTCACTTTGGGGAGATAAGTGCCTAGAGGAATGTTCAAATTAATTTCAGAGCTGCCTGAAGTGGCCATGTAGATAACCAGCAGGAGGAAATGCCCCAACACAGGGATTTATTGTGCTATCGCTGCTCTTCGCCGAGCTACAATGTCTTAATCTTTCATGATGACATTATTATGAACCAGTAAAAGCAGAGAGAGCCTTGAGAGACTGCTGGTCCAGTGCATCGAGGGTTTCCTCAGGACCTGCTAACCCTTGATGTTGACTTGATCAGGGCTAATCTAAATGCCACTCAGGTCACTTGGGTCCACCGTGGGCTCTGTTTTGAGGGGGGACCAACACATGGCCTCACCAGTGACTTCCTAGGGTCTTCAGCAATGAGAGGCATAGAATCATAGAATCACAGAATGGTTTGGGCTGGAAGAGATCTTAAAGATCATCTAGTCCAACCCCCATGCCACGAGCAGGGACTTGTCTCACTAGATCAGGTTGCTCAAAACCCCATCCAACCTGGCCTTGAAGACTTCCAGGGATGGGGCATCAACAACTTCTCTGAGCAACCTGTTCCAGTGCCTCACCGCCTTCATAGTAAAAAATTTCTTTCTTATATCTAATCTAAATCTCCCGTCTTTTAGTTTAAAACCATTACCCCTTGACCTGCCACTACATGCCTTTGTAAAAAGTCTCTCTCCATCCTTATAAGCTCCTTTTAAGTATTGAAAGGCTGCAATAAGGTGTCCCCAGAGCTTTTTCTTATCCAGACTAAACAACCCCCGCTTTGTCAGTCTGTCTTCGTAGGAGAGGAGCTCCAGCCTTCTGATCATCCTTGTGGCCCTCCTCTGGACCTGCTCCAACAGGTCTGTGTCCTTCTTATGCTGGGGCCCCAGAGCTGAATGCAGGACTCCAGGAGGGGTCTCACAAGGGTGAAGTAGAGGGGGAGAATCACCTCCCTTCACCTGATGGCCACATTTCTTTTTATGCAGTGCAAGACATGACTTGCTTTCTGGTATACAAGCATGCACTGCCGGCTCACGTCGAGTTTTTAATCCATCAATACACCAAGTCCTTCTCCGCAGGGCTGCTCTTAATCTATTCCTTCCCTAGTCTGTACTGATGTTTGGGATTGCCCTGACCCAGGTGCAGTACCTTGCACCTGGCCTTGTTGAACTTCATGAGGTTCACATGCACCCACTTCTCAAGCCCGTCCATGTCCCTTTGGATGGCATCCCTTCCTTCTGTTCCATCAACTGCACCACTCTGCTTGGTGTCATCCGCAAACTTGCTGAGGGTGCACATGATCCATTATCTATGTCATTGATAAAGATGTTAAACAGCACTAGTCCCAGTACGGACCCCTGATGGACACCACTCCTCACTGGTCTCCACCTGGACATTGAGCCATCGACCACAACTCTACGGATGCAGCCATCCAGTCAATTCCACATCCACTGAGTAGTCCACCTTACAAATCCGTACCTCTCCAATTTAAAGGCAAGGATGTTGTATGGAACCTTATCAAAGGCCTTACAGAAGTCCAGGTAGACAACATCGGTCAGTCTTCCCTTGTCCACTGATGCAGTCATTCCCTCATAGGTGTCCACCAGACTGGTCAAGCATAATTTGCCCTTGGTGAAGCCATGTTGGCTGTCTTGAATGACCTTTCTGTCTTCCATATGCCTTAGCATAGCTTCCAGGAGGATCTGTTCCATGATCTTCCCAGGCATGGAACCTTTTTCCAGGTGGGGCTCACAGGTCTGCAGTTTCTTGGATCTTCCTTTCTACCATTTTTAAAAATGCTTCCCTTTTTCCAGTCACTGGGGGCTTTGCCTGAGTGCCATGACTTTTCAAATATGATGGAGAATGTCTTGGCAACTACATCAGCCAGTTCCCTCAGGACTGTGGGATACATCTTGTCAGGCCCCATAGACTTATGTTCAGGTTCATACATACGTTCAGGTTCATCAAGTGGTCTTGAAAATGATCTTCACTCACAGTGGGAGGGACTTTGCTCCCTCAGTCCCTGCCATGGGGGTTCAGGGACTTGAAAGACTTGGGAGATGTGGGAAGAGTGATTACCAAGGAAGACTGAGGCAAAAAAATTGTTGAGTACCTCAGCCTTCTCCATGTCTGTTGTCACCAGTTGTACCATCTTGTTTATCAGAGAGGGTACACTCCGGGCATCAGGCCCTGGATTAGAGAGAGCAGGTGCCCAGCTTCCAGGCCATGAAACAAGCACACAAACTAGAAAGGTTTCTGGTTTGCAATCCTACTGGAGGCTGAGAAGAAAACAGTAAACAGAGGAGAAACTGGTCTTTTGTCACCTTGTCTTCTACTGTACCTTCAATTTCTTTGTGTTTTGAGGGAAAGAAACGGTTCTTGCTAACTGATAATATTAAAAGTCCTAAATAAACCGTTTCTTGACAAACCGTGCATTGCACCATTGCATTTTAGAATCAGGATTAAATACGACATGACTCTCCCTCACAGCTTTCAGGATTACAACAGTTTTCTCCAATTTCATTCGATTTACTTGGCTTGTAGACTGGGTTCGTCTGGAGAGTCCCATCTTCTCCTGAGGTTAGATGTCAGCATTGAGTCTGAGACACATTTCAGACAGCTTGCGTCATTGTGTAAACAGTGATAACAATATTTAATGATGATAAATCTGAATTTCACCGCAGAACTATAAAACAACCGAGAGAATGAATTATGCAATTTACAGCTAGCAAAAAGGCAGCCAAGGGGAAAGCAAAGGCTATGTACAGCAGAGAGACAAATTTAGTGGTCTGAGACTACAGTGTCATTTGTTTTTGTGTTTAGTAGCACTTAGCAGTCACGGCGCATAAATAATCTTTACTGCGGGAGAACCCGGGAATGCTGCCGGCGACTACTTGTCACCGCAGGGGACAACCACTCTGTGTGGCACAGCAAGGTGGATCCTGGGTCTGGAGGGTTTGTCTGAGTCTCGTTGTTCCCCTGATGCCCTAGGTCTGATGCTGGGTGACACCGGCCTTCTCCCCACCCCTGGGATGTGTGAAAACCATGGTGCTTGTTGAAGCTCCATTCTGTCCCAGCCTAATGCAATTCTGCTGTGCTTGCTAACTAAATTACCCAGATGAATTACAAGTATACAGTCCTACAGACTGAACAATGGTAAGAAAGGAAACAAAAGGAAAAATAAAAGAAAGTCGCATGGAGGGGAGCTACAAAAACTCAAATACTTCTTTTTTGGTTTTGGTTCATTTGTTTATTTTTAATATAGGAAGACCAAAAAGAGGAAGAAAAAATAAGGAACACCATCTGTAAGCTATATTCCTTCCCTTTTTCTTCCTCCAATGCCATCCCATCATTTTCTTCTTACTTATTTTTCTCACAATAAAAGTATCAAAATCCTGTTAGAATTGCACTATTTTTCAAGCATTTTTCCACTTTAATGCTGAAAACCTTGAGACACAAAAAGTCAATTTACTGCAAAGGTTTCAAAAAATGTATATCTTGAGGAAAGAAAAAAAAGTTTTTTTTTTGAAAACTGAACATGGTTTACTACCTTGAAAAAAAATGTGAAATCTCAAATAGAGTGATGGTTTTGCAGAAATTCTTCAATCAAGAATTATTATCAGCATCAGTGATCATTTTATTATTGTGATCCTATGTTGATATAATACAGATGATATTATATACTATAAAATAATGATGTATGCAAGAAGAAAACATTCAGCACCTTGGCCTGCTGTAATCAGGGATAAGGGAAGACGAGGTCAGGTTTGCACACCTTCTTTCTCATCCCTTCTCCAAAGGACAGCAGTGCTGACCAAGCCACAAGGATGCAGCCTGAGAGCTGTGGGGTGCCCCCCACTGCAGCTTGGAGGTGTCCCCTGCCGTGGCTCCCAGAGGTCACCTGCAGGGTTTTTCTTTAGCATGGGTTTCCAAAGGCTGAAGGAAGAGCCAGCAAAGAGCCTGACCAGCCATGCAAACCCTGATACCATATTGGTGGGACTGGGATGCCCCATGGGCTACTAAATCCACTTCTGGGACCAGTCTAGTTGTTATTCTCTGAGGACAGCAGGACCATGGTGGCTGCAAGCATGGTGGCAGGACGAGGAGGGCTTATTTGTTTTCCGGGGTGGATGGGAGCTTTGGAGGATGAGTTTTTAGGACAGGTCCTTCTTTACCCCAAAATCCTCCACTTGGGTGGCCTGAGCCTTCTCTGTCTGGTTCCTCTCCCTGCTCCAGGTGCAGCACCTCCTGTGGGGACATTGTGTCCTCACTGGGACATCCCCCCTGAAGGGAAACTTCTCAAAACCTACCCACAAGCCCTGCATCTGTACAAAACTTGGCACAACTCTGGCCCTCTGCAAGGGCCGCTTGCCTCCTGCCTGAAAAAATAGGGATAGTTTTCAGATAATACTGACTTATCTCTGGGAGGGCTGTGAAAATCAGTAGCCTCTGTCCTTAAGTCCACTGTGAACCACTCTAAGCAGAAAGTGTCTGAGCTTCCTGCAGTCCACAGTGAAAAAAAAATCACTATACAAGAGTGAGGAAATGCCAAATTGCTCAAACTCTCCATTCTTCTGACTTCTAAGAGGATACTGTAAATTACAGGGTAAACAACTTTTGAAATGACTTTAAAAAGTGATGTGTCACTTGCTAGTGTCCCTTTAACTATGAAAAATAACAGCAACATAGGAAAAAATGTAAATGTACCATCAGGCAGATTGTCCCCCACAGTATAATGCAGAATTTGATGAATAGAATGAATGAAACAACAGAGGATCCAAGCATTACACAACGGCTATAATTGTGCTAACCAGCTGTAGTCATCTGCTGCTTCCAAAAAAAGTTCAGAGCATTCTGACAGTGTCGCCTGTGCAGATTGGAAAGCTGCAGCAAAAATGTATTTCCATTTATTATTTGAAAAAAACAAAAAACCAAAAAAAAACAAAAAAAAAGAGGATCTATTCCTCAGTTCCTCATTGTTGGATTTTGCTTGGAAGGTGCCAAGACAGCAGAGAGTGAAGAACAAGATTGCTTGTAGAGCTGGGGGAAAGAAAAAGCAAAATAATAATACTAAAAAAAAGTGGTATCTCTTCCAGGGAAAGATTTCAGATGAACACAAAACTCTGGATCCAGCTGCACTGGTGACCAGCCTAATCCCTGCGTTTTCCCGCAAGCAGTGAGAGCACCATGCCCATCTAGGTCCCAGGAATAACCAACCCCAAGGCTTTTTGTCTCAGGGAAAGGTGTTTTTCTTTGGCACAGAGGTTGCCACTGGACTGTTATTTTGAAAGTGTTACAGTGTGGCTGGCTTGGCTGCTTGAGACAAGGCTTGGGATTTCGGCATCACGAAGCCCAGCTTGTAAGCATCTATATGCAACATGTAGCAAAGGTTGGGGCCATGCAACAGCTAAGCCAGGAGCGACCCAACTCAGGGAACAGCAACGGCCTAGGCTTTCCTGGTGGATCATCCATAGCTATGGTTTTTCATGCTGGCATCCAGTGTTACATGGGAAAGAGAGAGCGTGCATTGGACTGGGAGGACACCATAACTCCGTGGGCATGGAGTGATCTGGAAATGCAGACAAATCCACTTCAGAAAAACTCACCATTAATAGGATTTCAAATAGGCTGGTTTCTAACAGAATACCTTTTTTGATACTTTCATGAGCCGCGGAGCTCTAGGAATGCTTTGGTGTGCATGGTGTGCAGGTCAGATTCATTTAATTTGGAGGTGAGACGGGCAGTTTTCTCCAGCTTTTAGTACTTGGTTTTGTTTTTGGTCACAGATCATTTACTGAACCTGTTTTAAGTGGAATAGAGGTTTTTTTTTTAAGCCAAGAGGGTTGGTTCTGGTTTGTTACAAAACAGTGGCTTTCAACAGGATCCAAATCTATCTTCAGCTTTTCTGGGTAACTCTAAATGAGTACTTTAACATGGGGATTTCTGTGCCGAGGAAGAAGGGAAGTTAACAGCTCAGCACAGCACACAAGTAGAACTCGCATAAGTATGTTTCTGAATTCCCGCGTCTGCCTTTTTGTACTTGCACAATAAAAAGTGAAATTGGGAAGTTGCCCTGTGCCTTAGGCATTGCAGTTCTTTTGTCCTTCCTTGGATCTCAGCCCATGTGCTGCAGGACCTATAGCCAGAGAGAGTGGGGATGGCACTAGTTAAGTGGCTGTCCTGCTTAGGGTAGGAAAGCCTTTTATTTAGGTTAGAAAAGCCTGGTAGGGTTTAGTGGTTCCGTGGAAAATGTTTGGCCTAATCACGTGAGTTAAGATGAGTTAAGAGAGCAGATATTACATAGAACTAAACTCAGAGTTTTTGAAAAGGGTATTGCAAAAAAAAATTACAGAAAAAAAAAAGAAAAGAAAAGAAAAAGGAAATACGGATGGAGCAATTACACAGGCCAAACCCTGAAATACAGCTTCAGTAAAATGTTGTTGGTGATAGTTTTGCTTCAAATGGGAAGTCGGACTAGATGACCTCTAGAGGTCCCTTCTAACCAAAATTTCTATGATTCTCTGACTCATATACATTTCATTATCATTTCTTCTTTTCATTTCTTTCATTAGTTTCCTTACTAAAGGCCTAGAACTTAAAACTTAAATTTATTTTACACCAGAACATTCGAGCCATGACGTCTGGCACTGGGTTATGCTACAGGCAAACTTTCATCTGCTGCTGCTAAAAAGTGTCAGAAAGAAACAGGCTAAGTCAAAAGGATTCCCTTCAATCACCATTAGGCAGCATGTTAGGTCTCAGGATTCTCTCAGACTCCTTTGTCCTGTCATGGAATTGCCATACAGAAAAAAAGTGTGGTGGATATTGTGGTTAAGCTCATAAGACAGGATCTGGCCTCTGTGAGCAATGGTTGGAAGTAGAGGTGAGAACAGGTGCAGGCTGGCCAACTGAACAACCTTGCCTTGTTCCAGCTCTTGGGCTGGGTGGCAGAGGTCATCTGACAAGGAGACCACTGGACAACAAGCAGCAAAGAAAAATAATTCAGCCCACTTTGAAATATTTGTGCCTACACGCAGGAAACTTAAAGAATTTGGCCGTCCAGCTGTCCACAGAAGATGAATAGTATTAGAGACACAGCAAATCACTTTCCCTTTATTAATTTTCAAATCATTTTTGGACTGGGATGTCTCTGACCCAGTTAGGAAAGATCCGGGCAGAGCAGATTGGCCACCTCCATCTGTAGGTTTCAACCAGCACTCCCAATGCTCCTCCATCCATGCGCTGAAGTGAAGGCTCGAACATTGCTAGCTGTGAGAAGATGTCTGGGCCACATGAGAAGCTTGCCCTACTAGTTAATCTATCTCACTGCCCAATGGAGCAGTAAATTATTCAGTTTGCTGTCTAACCTGGGATTTAAAAAGATCAGAAAACTTGTGCCTTGACCTCAGTAGACCATGATGAGATGCTGAGTACCCTCTTCTTCACCAGCTCTTGTTGCCTTTACAGCAATTTGGGAGCAGTCACCACCTATCACCACTGTGGCTTTCAACCACGTAGTACTCCTCCCCTTGCATACATCCTTATTTATTTTGGACACCATGCTCATAAGAGGTCTCCTAAGGTAAATTGTTTCTCATTTGATAGGTCATGTTATGTGCTCTGTTATTATGCTGTGGGCCAGGAACACCACAAGACTTCCTGAAGATGCCATACCTAACCACATGAATGAAGGAGCTGTGGACTAGCCTCCTGCTGTGGGACTCCTGGGTGGCAAGAGGACCTGTTGTAGGGCTGAGGCCTCATCCTCAGTATGCTGCCTCTTGTGAAACGGGTGCAGAGCCAGGCTGGATGGTGGTGGCTCCAGCTGCCAGGAGCATGCACAAGGCTGGGAGCAGGGGTGCTGGGTCCCTCTGGATGGAGCTGGGGCTGCGTGTATTTTCATTGCTTTGGCTGCTCGCAGAGGCTCAGCCCGACCCCCCGGTCAGCATCCGCTCTCTGGAATTCTCATGGTTTATCTCACGCCCCAGCGGGGTCTGAAGCAGCGTGCTGCACCAAGCCCCTGCTTATCGCGGCTCTGACATGGCTTCTCTAAGCAAATGTTTAGCCCTACTTGACTTGGGATGAGTGCTGTATTGATTATTAACTTTAAACAAACATCTGGTTTTCATTACGAATGGTAGCAGACCAGAGAGGGGTGCTGTACTGGGCGGTGCGGTCACTTAACAACCATCACGGCTGGCTATAAAGAAAATTTAACATATCCTGTAATTACAGTCTGCACAGCACAGGGGGATTTGAGATCTGCAGATCTGATTTCAGAACAGAAGAAAATGTTTATTGTATCTGCTACGCACATTTATTTACTCAGTAGTAGCAAGGCTTTTGAAATATTGCCTGTGCAAGAGCTTATTCCTTGCTTACAAGAAGGACTTTCTTGTTTCAGCCAGGAAACCCAAGCAAGGCTCATGGTCAGGATGGCCTGCTTAACGCTTTTACAGGCTTTGGGATTTCAAGGTTTGTAGAGTACACAGGTCTGTTCTGAAATATAAATAACATCTTCACCCCATGCCCGGCAGTGAAGGAAAGCTGCAGCAGGGGCGACTCCATGGTGGCCTGGGATGGTGGGGACATTGCTCCAAGGGCTGGTGGCCCTGGTGGTCCTCAGACTCCAAACAGAGTTTTGAAGGGTCTCCAAGGGTGGCCATCAGCCTGTCCCCACACCAATGAACTAAAAAGGGTGCATTTGCACCCGGCGGCCACAGCCCTGCACGCAGCATCCGTGTCCGGCTCCCAGGGAATTATCAGCCAAAGGGACGTTTTGGGGATGATGTAATGCTGTAACTCGAGCTCCAGCTGAAAGGACATTGTAGGTGGAGTTTCTATGGAGCCAGACAGAGCTGGGATCCTCTCTCTCTCTCTCTCTTTTTCTCTTTTCCTGGCTCATTCAGGCTGTCTCAATTAAAGCTCAGGCGAATTAATCTTGCACTCTTAATGTCAGTTGCTATTTTTCTAATTCACCTCCACACTCTTAAAGACTATTTCTCCAAACAAAACGGTTCTGTTCTTCAATTTCAGGCTGTCAATTTCATGGGCTGCTGATACATTTATTAGGTGTGTAATTTGCTATTTTTAGGAGGCTGTGGGGGAGCAGCACCATTTCTTTCTTTCTTTCTTTCTTTCTTTTTTTTTTTTCTTTTGCATTTCTAAACCTCTTACAGTTCCCTGTCCACCGAAAATATTTTTACTATTTAAAATATAGTATTGAAGTCGAGGTATCTCCATCCAAATTCCTCCCTGGTGTAACTCTACTGACCTCTATTTCACAAGAAGTGAATTTATTCTCTAATATTCTGGTTGTTGGTTTTTTGTTTTTTTTTTGGTAGACATGAACACTTCTTGGCCACTGCTGGAAGCAGGAAGGCATCCAACTATATGGACCAATGACATGATCAGAAACAGGCCTCAGCTACAAACTCTGCTGCAGGAAACACTTGGACCTTTTCCAGTTTAGCCTGTCCTTTAGTGCAGCTATCTCTGAAATCACAGATGCCAATGCCCCACATAGCATCCACTACCAAAATTTGCTGCCAGGCTTTGCTTGCTTGAAAGCAATCATAAATAACTTGGCAGCAATTTGAAGCAAATTCATACATGGTGTGGGGGATTTATCTACACCACTACAAGAGGGTGGGCAATTCCCCTTGAGGGAAAACCCCCTTTCTTTCTGTGCCAGCCATGCTTAACCTGAGAGGTTCACCATCCAGCCGTGGAGGCACAATGGGGAAGCCAGAGGCACCAAGTCCATAAGAGCGATGGCAATGTGTTTGTGAAAGTCAAGAGGTCACCAGATCACCTGTCAGGTTATCCAGCAAGAGCTAACCAGTAGAGGAGTGCTTACAGGACGCAAGTTGTAACTGGGAAAGAATGGTGGTATTAAAGAAGGAGAGATGTTTGCACTTCCCATGTCACGTGTTATTGGTTTTGGGGTAGCCGAGGGACTTTGGGTAAAGCCCATACATGGTTCTTCGGTGAAAGTAACCAGGGATAGAAGATACCTTCTGGCATATCCTCATGTTTGTATGCCTTTTCCAGCTGCATGGTTAGGTTTTCTGCCTCATGCCTCTCTCCACATCATGGAGGCTCTGGGATGACACTCCCAATTGTACATGGTCATTGCTGTACACCTTCTGTCATCAACATTACCAAAGATGCCTTGCAAAGAAGGGATGTGAGCATGATATATCTCACTCTTCTCTTCCAGCTCTTGCAGCTGCTTTCCATGGGCTAGCTCATGCCAAAGCCCAACACCTTCTGCTGTAATTACACTTCACCCTTTGCTGTGCCATTGTCTCTTGTCCTGTTGTCCTTGTTCTTTCCTTGCATACCCACACCTGAGTGTGCATCACTACAGGTGGGAAACGAATGTGACTGTGCACAGACAGCCTTGAGCTGAAGCTGGATTGACAGACCAGGGTCAGGTTCTCACAGAACTAACTTGCCCTACTGAGGTGGCTGAGGGGCAGAAAGGAGGCTGTCCACTGCCTTCATGGGCAGCAATAAATGAAGTGGAAGTAAACAACACAGGAAAGCAGAGCTCTAGGACCAGACCTCCAAGTATAATTAGACACCTAATTTCCGTGTGGGCCTCCAACTGAAATCAGTGGGAGGTTACATATCGAAGCACCTAAATGCCTTTGGAGATCTGGCCCATCACCTTCTCTTTATAAAATGCAAGAGATAAGCTCTCCTCTGCTGTCTACATGCCAGATGGGTTTGGACCTGTGTGCTCTCTCCTGTGTATCTGTGCACCGGAATTTCTCTGGGTTCAGATTCTCCCTCCCTTTCTGCCAGCGCTCTGGAGACATGCTCAGCACATCCCTGCAACGTGCTGGTCTGGTCTGGGCATGGTTTGCGGTTGATGGCTGCTGCTGAGTTGCTTCAGAAAGCATCTCAGGACTGCCATGGAGTCCTGCTGTACCGCAGGACCAGGCTGGAAATCTCTGCTGAATATATGGCAACCTTAAAGCAAGGGAGCAAGTCAAATTGTGCACCAAAAAGTGGGAGGCAATATTTAAATAGAAACACAGAAATAATGGCAATTGTTCCAGAAATGTGTCTGAAAATCCTGAGAAAAGCTTCTTTGGGAGGATGAGGTGAGAAACCAAATGCACTGGATTCCAGGGGCTAAAACTCATCCCCTGCATGGCTGTCCTTCCAAATAAACACACAGAGTTAATTAACGGCCGCTATCTCTGTGGATTTGCTAGGTATGCTCCACTGTGCTTCTGCTGCCTCCTCTGTGGTCTTCAGGCCTGACCGGCCCAACAAATTAAGCAGTGTAACTCCTCCGTGCAGGCTCGTCCAGAGCTCGTTACAGCTAATCGAGTGGTAGGTGATGGACACACCAGATAGTCTGCTGATCTGCACGGCACGATTTATCTTCATCAGGACGGGCGGCTGGTCCCTGGCCTGTCCTTCCTGGGGCTCTGGCTGCTCAGTGGGAGGCCTCGCCGGGGGGCCAGGACTAGCCCCGGCTGGCGGCAGGGGATATGGAGGGTCAATCCCCCCGGCTGGGGAGGCGACAAGCGTGCCAGAGCTCAGGTCTAACAGCAGAAATGCTGCTCTGGTCGGTCCTGCTGTATCTACACCAGTGCAGGGGGGTGGGCTGGGTTCTTGGATGCTGGTGAAACTCCTTGAAGGCTTGCAGATGAAACTGCTGGAGAATGGTTAGGCGTTCATGATGGGTGCTGGCATTGCTGGCTAGTTGCTCTTGCCCGGTGGTAAAAGGAGATACCCTTTGACTGGGGGCCAGCAGCAGGTGCTTCAGTGGCAGCATGAGAAATCCCCCTCTGCATGGGTTTCTTATGATTTAATAACAAGGAAAGCAAGGGGGAAAAAGATGGCAGCACTAGCCAATCCATGGTGACAAGGTGCAACAGCAGGATGGAAAAAAGAGCAAATTGGACTGAAGACTTCCACAATGCATGCTGGTACTTGCTTTATGTACACAAATATACTAAAAGGCAATTCTTAGAGTCACGAAGTTAAGCTCTCAGAAGATGGCAAAACTCAGAATTGGTGCTGCTCTTCCTTATTTTTAACCAAAAAGCAAAAGAAATGCTGAGTAGAAAATTTAGACAAAAAAGTTGAAATGTCTTGACCAGCAGTTACTATTTTTTTTAAGTGGCCTGTGCTGACTCCTCTGGTTTTGTGTTGTTGGAGGGGCTCCTGAATTTACTCATAGACTTGGAGGCTGATGCAGTCCTAAAACATCTTTTATCCTATTATAGGAAGAGGTTTCCATTCACTGCTGCCAACTGTCAAACCTAGGGAGGTCATGGCATTTTCTGACCCTGTCCATCTTTATAAGCAGCATCCAATCAAATCTATTATTTGCCGGATAACATTTATTTTTGGTAAGATTTTTTCATGTGAAAATTTGTACTGGTAAATAATGTAGGGTAACAATTTTTAGCCACATTCCCCCACCCCCCCCACTGGTGAACACATATTTAGTATGAATACAAAATTGCTGTAAGGGGAAATGAACTGTTGTAGTTAAAACAAGTCCGAAAGCATTGAAACGTTTAATGTTGACATTTTAAAGACAGCCTTTCAGTAACATTATTCAAAAACCAATGTTTGTTTCAGATTTATTTCAGTTTTATTGAAACTGCTTGAGAATGTCATTAGAAGCTCAAGAAGGAACCAAAATATAGGCTTCAGTGCAAGCTTATTTTTCCTCCAATTTTTCAGTTTTGCAAAACAAAAAACCCCAACTCCCAACTAACGCACGTTTCAGGTCCACTTCAAGCAGACCTTCCCCCTTGCACTCCTTTCTTGTTCGGTTTTGCAAGTGAATCAAAAGACCAGTTCTTCTCTTCTCTTTCCTGGCAAGCAAGGTCTTTCAGTTATTCTCCATCTACAACCACCAGCCAGAAGTATCTGTCTGACTTATTTTTGTTTTCACCTTTCCAGGACCAAGACAGTGTGAGAATGATCTTGCTGAAGCTCAGCATGCCCAGTGGGTCCTCTTCATGTGTCCTACAGTGTGGCCACTGCCCCCATGGCTGCTCTGGGGGTTCAAAGGCATGGTGGTGAGACGACACGTGCTGCAGGTACCTAGTAACATGCTATGAACTTTTAGAGCATGACTCTGCTTTCTAAGAGCAGAGTGGACATAATTACATGGAAGAGTGAACAAGTGTTTTTGCAACTTTCCTGCCTGCCTTCAGCATGCACAGCTGAGGGGAAGTGTCCAGTGGTGAGCCATATGTAGGACCTTTAGAGAAGTAGGAAGATATCGGCGGTACAATGCTACGCACATTAATCACGCAGAAGAGCAACGTCCTAACTGATGGAGCTATTAAAACTGTACATGAGAGTATGTGCAGGATATACAGTTGAATTCCTCAGCTCCTGTGTCTTACTCCCAGAACCCCTGCTGAGGGCATGGTGGTGTTGCTTGAGAGGGTTGCACTTGCTGGAGGGCAAATGCAGTTGAAAAAGTCTTTTTCCAGACTTATTCTGCTTCACATAATTTCTGTGTGTGGCCAGATGGCTGTTGTTCTCACCGAGCATCACCCCTGTGCGTGCTCGTTGCATACGTGCCGCATGGTTGCAGCTGTGCCCAGATCCTCAAGGCCAGCCCCATTGGCTGACTGTGCGGTGGGACCGGTGGTTGGGGGTGATGGTGTGACTCCTGTGCGCACTGCGCATGCAGTGAAGCCAGAGGCATACACTGAATCACCCGTGATTAGTAGTTTATAAACCACACAAACCATGGTAGCCTGATTTCTCTTTATTGTGTACAGCTCCTTGGGAACCAAATGTCCTGCTTTTTTATACAGTCTACTCCAGACAAAAGTCCCTTCCCTTTTTATAATCTTGCCTTGCTTTTTCCTTCCCAAGGCATATCAATAATTCATCTCCCTTGTATCCAGGAGGTTTCTAAACAACAGGAAACTTCAGGGATGGAACAGATACATAAAACATCCCTGAAGCCATTTGCCTTCTGTATGCTGAGAGAGACAGAGCTGCACCAACTGGCTTGGGGGTTTTGCTGAGTGTCCTGGTTGAGCTCAGCTGTGACAAAAGCTAACGATAACGCATAGTTCTTGCTTATTGAGTAAGAGGGCTACAGCTGGGCTTCGGGTGCCATGTCTCATATTGGAAATACATTTATGGGAGCTGGCAGCAACTGCTAATGCTGAAAGGGGACAAAGTCAACAAGAAATCTGCTGGAGGCAGCTGCAGAACCCAGGAGTCCTGGGCATCCTCACCTTTGCTCCAGGTCTGTTTTTACAAGCAGAAGTCTCTTTTCTGCCTTGTTCTTTGTTCATGGCTTCTTATTCACTAGTTGGTGGTATGTAGCATATCTCTTCAGACAAGTACTCCCTATTCTCTAGCTGTGGAGGTAAGCAGAAAGAAAGGACATAGATTTTCTGTCCCTGCTGTTGTGCCCATCTGCCCACAGGGTGGATGTGTCAGACCCTTGAAGTATGACCGGAAGTGACTGGAGAGCAGTTCCCTTGGGAGCAGGGAGGTGACAGCTAAGCAAATGCACCAGGAGAATTCAGAGTTGGCCTCTTTCCATGTGTTGTCGGTTGTTTTCGTTCACCAAGTCTTGGGGGATGTCTGCAAGGGACACCTGCCCTGGTGGACAGTGTCCTGAGCAAGAGCCTGAGGTGGTGGCACCTCCCCATCTCTGCTGTTAATCACTTTTGCAATGCTTCTAACATTTCTATGCCTCTCTTACCCCTCTTTCTTTGTTTCATGTTGCCTCTGGATGTGATGCAGTGGACCAATACACCCTGGGAGCTGCATGACACCCAGCTGTGAGCTGCAGTCTTCTGAGTTATGCATGCAATCAACCCAAGCTTTCCAAGCCTGGCTGCATCTCCTTGCCAGTAGGTCTGTTGCTGCATTACAAGCAACACCTTACTGAGACCCGACTTTTCACCTCAGCAATTGCAAACCCCCTTTGTATTTTAAAAACGTCAGAAAAAAAAATCCCTTTTCTCAAAACTTTAATGGATACAGAAGTTTGTGGCTGGATTATTTCTCATTATAAGAAATAGGATCATGTTGCTCCCATCCCCTGTCACCTTTTTATCCATTGCTGAATTCAATTCAAAACCACTTTCCTGCTTTGCAAAACCCCTCAGGACTCTACTTTACCTTCCTTCATTTCCTATCAGTGGGCTGCTTTGCTTCTGGACTATATTTCTGTCCCTTCCTTGGGACAGTCCATGTTGTTACACTTGTGACTGCTCCTTCTCCCTGCTTGGAGTGAAACATCTTGCCCCCTGTAAATCAAATCCCTCCTCAGAGCTTTCAGTTGCTTACCTCCTTAGCTTGGTGGTCTATAAAACATTTTTTTTTTAACCTGTGTATTTAAGATCATTTATTAACCCTCAACCCACACACCCAGATTTTATTAGTTTCCTGCATTTGAACAATATCAGAAACACTAGCTTGTCTTGGTAGGGCACAGGCCAGTGGTATTATTAGATAAAGCTCTGTGGAGCTATTCCCTTAGTAAACTGATGGGACGGATATTAATCATGCAGAAAATCCACTGGTAGGTTAACAGTACTTTAACATGTAACTTTAAACTTGATATACATAAATGACAGAAATAACTGATGGAATTAGAGAACAGATATAAATTAAAATGATAGCTGATTCATTCAAGTACAGAAAAAGAGATGCCAGTTGAGATGTACTCTGCTTGAATGAGGTGCGCCTGATCACTCTGCACAGATTTGCAAGGATGGACTGGGATCCTGGCAGCAGTGTGTGCACATACAACATACAATGCCAGAAAGGTTAGAAAAAGCAAAGTCAGACTCATTTTTCTTTCATTGAAAAAATGGCCATTTCAACAGACATTAAAATCTTGCTTGTCAAAAATATCAAATAATCTGCCACTTCAGGGGAAGGGGTGAGGGGAACTTTTTNCCACACGTATATAAATATAGATGTATGAAAATAATATTAAACATAGTTCAATCTCATAGCACATAATAATTAAGGGCTCAATTTAAATAAGCATTTCAGCATATGCTTACAATCTACCTAGCTTCAATGGGACTTAAACACACACTTCATTTTCAGCACATGCTTCTATGCCCTTTCTGAACTGGGATTTTACCTGAATGAAAACTAAAACATTGAACAATTTCCTTTTTTTTTTTTT